>JARVGV010000646.1:16801528-16816037 GCA_031762435.1 Hypsolebias longignatus
GGCTTTGCTTAGAGGGGGGGAAGGGAGGGGTACCATGACCTGTCTAGACACCTTTGTTGCTTGTTGCCTTGGTGTTGCTAAGGAGCTATAGTGAACTTTGACCCTAAACGTAGTTGGTTAGGCGCTCTGGTTATTTATGGAAAGCAGTTTTTTTTTTCCTCCCTTTTTTTAATTTTTAGAGTTGGAGGTGGAGAAGTGGAGCAGAGTTTGGGTGCGACCACATTAAACACATGCGGTCTTAAGAGACCACAATGTTGGATTGACTGCCCCAGACTTCCTGTTTATTTCAGTGATTGTGTTGCAGTCATTTCAGTGAAGGAAACAAGGCGGCAGGACTTGTGCTCCAACTGGATATTTGTTTGAAATTGTCTCGTTTGCAGTAAGTAAACTCGAAATCTTCTCTTTTTTTCTTGCAAATCTCCTTTGCTTTTCGTGTTGCGTCTCATTGGGGGAGCGAAACCGTTTTGGTCTGTGCGCAGCTTTGTGCATTTTCATATTTTGTTTTAACTTGTGGGATGCACAATAAACGACAGACTTCTTTCACCATGCACGTTCTGGGAAACAGATTGTGCGACGTCATTAAATGAAAAGGGAGAGGCACCAAAGGTACAATACAAAATTTGAATTAAAATCTGTAAATGTTGTCACTTAGGCGGGTCGTCAAAAAAAATTATATATAAATTTGTGCAAAAATAAGTTGCATCCCCCCCTTGTGTTCTCGTTTAATTAAAAAAAAAAACATAATAAGTCAATTTATTTGTTGTTATCCCATGCACCTGGTGAGATTACGTGCCGCTCAGACCTTTGGCCCAAACCAAGATGCAGGCCAACGTAGAAACTGGTGCTGATGATGAAGCTGCTGCTCCTCAGGAGTGGCTGCAGTGATTCCACCATCATGGCTGCCGCCGGTACCAACCACGCCCTCTCGCCTGCCAGTCAGGAGCAGTAAAATGGCAGCATGCAGCAAAATGAGTGAGAGAGAAAAAAGAGGGAGACGCCCACTACTGCAAGCTAAGGCACGCTCGACTGAGCTGTAGCTTGCCTCGAACGCCAACCCAAAACAAGATTATTATTTTGGGTTTTTTTTTTCAGTGTTGAATTAAAAAAAAAAAAAAAAAAAAAAAACACGTGAAACGATGCAATATGGAAATTAAAGCAAAGTTTGGCTCTTTTTGCACCAAATTGTATGCTCAGTTTCTCGTTCAGGCACACAGACCAATAACCAAATCAGCCCAAATCACCAAACCTGCAGTAAGACAGACTAAAGACGAGACAGTAAATAAAGCCATGCGTGTTGGAACGATGATCCGTTATTGTATGAGGGAGCTGCTCGTTCATCTGCACGACCATTTTTTTAAGCTGCTTGTATCAGCATTTAATTGCATAAATATTTAAATGTCTATCTGTGCCGGGCTTAATAATAAAGAAACGCCAAAAACAATTACCGGCGTTCCATTGTCTTAAGGAATCCTTCAGGTGTGCCTTGTCTTTGCGAAACTGTTCAAACTCAGACTGAACATTAAAACGAACGTGACCAAGGAGCTGAAGCAGAACCGTTTCATGCCTTTTTTTTTTTTTTTTCTCAGTAAAGGCGACTCTGTTTGGTAAAGGACTGCAGAAAAGAAACTTTAATTGTTATATACGGTATGTATTTTATACACACTGAAAATAGATGCATGTTTGTTTGTTTGTTTGTTTGTTTGTTTGTTTGTTTGGATAGGGGGTGGGGCGGTCAGTGTGTCTTAGTTCTCTAATATGGAAATGTGACTTCTTGTCCTTATTACATACTAAGTACCTATGCATAAGCATATTTTTGTTTTTTTCCTGCTCACATTCCCTACTGAAAACAAAATATGAATAATTCTAGTTTCATAATACTTTGCTAATGTCCACAGGTGTAATATATTGAGTGTTCTGTGTTATAAAGTGTTTATTATTCTTAACTAACACAGATTGAAGAGCAGAAATCTGAACCAGGGTTCAATTTTACTTAAGTTTCACAATAAAAACAACATTTGATAAATGAATGAAGATATTAGTTTAGGTGTTTTCAGGCGTCCAACAGTGTCTTATAAAGTATCAAAAATTAGCTTTTTGTATTTTCCTGGTCTGAAAAGAAAACTGGAAAAACAAATCTAGAGTAGCGATTTTTTTTTTTTTTTAACCCAGCAGATATATTGGTAACATAGTCTGATTCTTGAAAACTACCGGTAAACATCATGCATTTAATGAAGTTTTAAACCCCTTATTTGTATCATATTCCCTTTAAGAGAACAGATACCTTTTTTCATACAGACAAAAAGTTGGATCATTCAAACATTGGTAATTTAATTACTGAAAAGTTAATTAAAATAAAGGAAATTTAACCCTGCAAAAGTAATGAACGTTGCAAAAAAAAAAAAAAAATAAAGTCTGTTATGTGTATTATACATATTTTCTAGTTTTTGGAGCTTCAAACCAAGCACTTTTACAACCCTAACTGTATTTTGTGAATTATTGTATGCAGTTCAATGCAACGGCTTAGAAATACTGGCTAATTTGCGTCATCAAACACAGAAAATCTGAATTATTCCTATAATGCGTGTTTGTTTAATATCTTAGTTTGTGTGTTGTGAATAAACCACAGCATTATTTACATCTTAAAGCAATGCAGTGCAGTATTTCACCATCCCATGTTCATTTTAAGTCATTGAAGAACAAAGAGCCATGATGTTGAATCTTGAAATCCTCTCTGGAATCATCTCTGTTCATGCACTTATTATGTTATTGTACCAAGCTGATGCTATTTCAGAGCTCGAGACTGTTTTAAAGTGTCTCAAAGGCTAAACATGTTTATATCCAGTGGAAAAAGCTCAAATTAAGTAACATATCCTGTCTATTTGTCTTCATAGAGCTGGCTGCCACTCTTACAGCTCTATTAGTGCGTCCTATATACAAACTGCACTGTGCTGAATTTTAAGGTAAACGTCTATATTTTAGTTTTAGCTTTTCCTCTTGTTGAATGACACTTTATTACTGGTTCTTGGTGTGTGAATGTGTTTTTTCCTCCCTTTCCACAGTGCAGAGAGTTGCTGGTGGACTAGGAGGAAGATGTCACGCTAAGGATGGGTTTTGGTGATGATGTTGGTGCTGTTGATGCAGCATCGAGCGCTTACTTTGTGCCTCTGTCAGCTATGATCCGTAACCACACAGTGAGTGACAGGCCAGTCTCCAGGGAAAGCAGAGGTCTGAGGTGAGTCAGATGTATCCTTGACCCTGTCTGGCTGTGTGTCAGCAAGCAACAGAAACTCAGTAAAGTAGCTCAGGACTGGCATGACTGTACAATGTACATCTTTATTTAAGAATTGGTTCTTTCGGTGCAATCTGCTCATGAGGTGTGGTTTTGTTGCTAAGACTTTTTGAATTATGTTGCAGCTCATAACACCACAAACAGATACAGTTGTTTGTCCACGTGTGTTTAACGCCCAGTCCAAGGTTTGAACTTTTAAAAAGACACAAGAACCGCTGTGCATTTTGTGCTGTATTTAAAGATGGATGTTCAAGTCTGTACATGGTTCAAACACATTTTGTACATGTTTCTTCCTCGTGAGGGAGTTTTTCCTTTCCACTGTCGCCTTCACGCTTGTTTAAGATGAGAGTTCTGCGATAGAGTTAAATTCAAAGCAGTCTGCTCCTCAGATAAATAGTGTTAACTTTTTTTTTCATATACAGTACTGTATATATATGAATGTTTCTGTTCAGTGCCCTGTTGTGACTTGGTGCTATATAAATAAACTGAATTGAATTGAATTGAATAAGTTGCAACTAGAGCCTTCAGTATTTTTCTTTAACTAGTAAACTGAAGCAAACTACATTAAAATAAAATAAAATAAAATAAAACAGTTTTAAACAGTAATTTATTCACAACTTCATGCATTACAATGTACTAGTGTGGGCTAACATCTAAAACTATTCTGATTAGAAAAAATGTATTTAAAAAATGTAAAGAATGCCTGTTTGTTATCTGAATCAAAGCAATCTGAACTTGTATTTAACTTTTAACAACCTTAGATTTGCAAAACTTTGATTTTGCTGCTGTATTTTAAAAAAATGACACTTTTTGGTTATTTTTTTTGACTCAGTTGGTCAAAACAGTTCTCACTGTCTTCATTTAGGAGCTGAACAATCAATTGGCTTATAGTAAATTACATTTATTTTAACATATTTACTGCTGCAAGCAGATTTTTACTTAAAAAAATAATATTTATAAACATTTTACACCGTAAATGCCGCCCCCCCCCCCAAAAAAAAAAAAAATGCCCCACTCAACTCAAGGCATCATGTGATTTTGTTTTCAAGAATCCCAACCCTTTTATCATATTTTCTCATTATCTTACTTCTATTGCTTGAAATAAATGCTGTAACCTAAAGCAAATCAATTTTTGTATGATTTATTGCTCCTTTGCAACAAGGACATCTTCTTATGATGCATCCACAATTCAAAGCAGAAAGTTTTCGTGCACCAATTCCTGTTGCTGAGCAGAAAACTTCCCTCAAGGAGTCAAATGTGGGATCCATTTTGCAGAAAAACGGTGCACAGACACCCTGTTTTTTAAGTGAACAAAAGGAATTTGTGCCTAAAAGCCCTGCTTTTATTTTTATTTTTTTCAAGGGTCACTCAAACACGATGTGTGAAATGAGAGTTGCCTGGGTGTGACTTTACCAGAATGCTTCCACTTGCTATTGTCTGCCCAGTCAACTTCTACAGGCCCCAGCGCCCTGACTTCCATACATGAGAGATCAAGGGTTACCAAGGTGCTTTTGAGAAAGGAGGGCTCAATGTGAGAGGGGACAAACAGGTCCACAAAATGCTCATTTCCTTTGCATGTTAGAAGCCCTAGTGGGGATTCAGTTGGGGTCACTGACATAACCGTAGTTTTTTTCCACCCTCCCATCGTTTTTTTCATAATGAAAACTGTTGCTTGCCTTTTTAATGGCTTGGAACTTCTATCTGCTGCCCGAACAGTATGTGGCTCAATAATACACTGAGTAAAGTTAGGTCGTTCATTCAGCGGTGCAGCCAGACAGAGCCACGCCAAGTAAAACAGGTAGAAGTAGTTCTGTCCACCTCTCATTCTTGCCGAAAAAGTTCAGCCACCGAGCCACGGCATTAACTTGTATTCTAACAAGATTAAAATATATTCGTCCTGGGGATTAGCATAGTTAGGTGTCCCTTTGCCTCCCTTTTTTTTTTTTTTTTTCCAGCACTAGTGCGTTGACGTTGTGCTTTGATCTGTGTTGCAAGGCAAGAGTCCTGGCTTGGACCTAGCCATTCGAGTGCCAAGTGTGAAATTGGCCTGATGTCATCCCCATTCTTCACCTTTTACATCTTTCACCACTTTAATTATGTTTCCGCCACAAAGCCCGGGCACCTCTGAGCAGATTCCACTCTGGCCGTAGGAAACATTTTAGAAACTGTGGGTAAATGACACAGTAGGGGAGAGGGAGGAGGATGGCAGGAGAGGTCATAGCAGGATGGGGCCCCTTTGTGCCCAGAGATATACATTGATACTTCCCTGATTGCCTTCTTTAAGAAAAAACAACTTTTACTTAAAGCACTATTGAAATTTGTTGATCCAGAGGGTTTTATTTCTATTTACCAATGATTTATTTTGCCAGGCTTTCACAGAAGCATGACTTTTCTGTTGCATGCCACAGTTAGAGAAAGAAAGAGGTCATCAGGACCCGAATCCCACTTTTATAGAGGAGACAAACGACTCTCAGATTTATTTTCCCAGCAGAATGTGCTCATGTGGCGTAACAGCTTTAGCTTCATGCTTTGGTGTCCCTATCTGAACTCCAGGCGGCTCCTCTTCGTTCCTGTGAATATTTTTGATGAAGCTTCCTATTGATGCGCTGAATGAAGGATCAAAACAAGTGTGTGTGTGCAGAATCAAATAAAATGCAGTGATATTAATGTGTGTGTAAAGCGGATGGAGGGGGAGAAAGCCGTGTGTGGAGAATGGGTTACTGAGGGGTGGGAGGTGGTGGGGGGGAACCAGCCACCTGCAGCCATGATGGGCTTTGACCTTCATTGCTCTCTCTCTCTCTTTTCCCCTCCCTCTTCTCCATCCCCCTCCTCATCTTTTTTTTTTTTTTTGCCTCCCCCCGCCCCTCCCTGCTCCCATTTCTGCCTTGTGATAGAGGCTCTTTTCAGAGGTGGCGAGGAAGACTGACCGTCTCGAAGACAGTGCTGGCAGCAGCCCTATCTGCTCTAACGCCTCTATAGTCACTGACCGTTAGACGTGGCGTTCAAAGACTAGTGGTGCAAGTATGGAAATGCAGATGAGGCATTGTTGAGGAAACATGCCGGGGAATTGTTCAAGGCTTCCACTTGCATCATGTTTGGATACTTTTTGCAAATGTTTTAATCACATGACTCTGCCCACATCTGATGCTGAATGTTTGCATGAAATAAATTACTGTGCAACGCAAGTTATGGATGAAATTTGTGCATATTCATTGTATTTGTTTTCTAGACATCCTGATGCATGCTCTCATGTTTTCTAGACAGTTTTAAATGCACATTCTGACCGATCAAGTCAGATATTTGTCTTTATGAAAGCAACACGCAAAGATGAACCAGTTTGTGTATAATCTTCAAGGTTTATTTACTCTTCTTTTGCAGTTTTCAGGTGGCAGCTACAAATTATGTACATTTATACCAAAGAATACTTCCAACGTAAAATAAAAAATAGCATTGTATTCTACAACTCTGTGTCGTAATTTTCATTTAAACATGTTCATATATAGATAGATATACGCTGATGAGTAAATTCATAATGTCGTACCAGCAAGTTTTCATAAAGGCAATAAACTTGAGTAGTCTGCATTTGAAGTAATACTGCTTCTCTGATTCGGCACAGTTCTGTTTCAGAAGAAAAAAAAAAGTTCCCACTTGAACTTTTAAGGCAAAGTATGTTTTAGGTTTGGTGGATTTTTCTTTTTTTTTTAATTCACACACACTTTTTGCAGATACACAACAAAAGAAAAAAGAACACTTTGAAAGGAAAAAAAAAAGTAATACGGTCGTAATTTGGTATGGATGTAGTCAGAAAAAACGTAGCTCCATCACACTTTTGTCGATAAAGACCAAAGTTTATAAACACAGTTATTTGCCCAAGTACAACAAATTGCAGCGTTCATGCAAAAAAGGCCCCATAAACAATTTTCCATTCGCAAAAAAATAAAACAAACAAACAAACAAAGAAGAAAAAAAAAGAAGTTATTGCAAGATAAACAAGCAGTGTAAACACCTCAGATATCTACTCTAAAGCAACACTGGTCATTGGATAGATTTTTTTTTTCTCAATAGAATCTATATAAATACACATATGAAGTCCTTTCAACAACAATAAGAGATTTGCAACATTTGTAATACAGTCACTGGCAGATTCATTTTAATGATATACGAATATGTAATAAAATGTATATAGAGAAAGGTTTGAGCATCCAAGAAACCTGCATGAGGATGAGGAGTGCGTGGAAATGGTCGCCATCACTGTTATGCTACAGAGTTGTTTCTGATGCAAAAGGCAGCTTTTTAGCCTTCATTTAGCTACAAAAAATTAATATTGCTATTAAAAACAACAATAGCTGCACCGATGCATTGGCAAATAGAGTTTACACATTGTTTAAAGGCTATGAGAGAATTGTATGACTTCTTAGTTAAGGGTTTAAAATAAATCCACCTAAAACAAATTGTGTTAAAAAAAAACTGATACTGCCCAATTAGCTCTGCAGCTGATACACAACACCTTCATATGTCCAATACACTAAGAAAACCAGCAAGCATGGCAACAGAACTGTGTTAGCGATTATGTAAAGTCACAGTAGCCTGGATACAGCAGGAAAAAAAATATTCTTTGGACTTCAGATTTATATATATGTTTTTTTTTTTTTTTCACTGACAAATCAAGTGCCAGTTCAATGTAAAATGGTGACAATCATGATGTGTATAAAAATGAAAAAAACTGAGCATTTGTTCCTCCTGAAAAGGGTTGGGACGACAAAAAATTTCGACAAAAACTTTATACATCTTTCATAGACGTGATATTGCAGAAATATCTGTTATTTTTTTTTAAAAACATTTTATGCTGGTATACACTGGCCCTTTTTTCGGTCATATTATTGCATTGAAAGCTTGATTAAGCCTCCCATAAAACGAAAAAATCACTATAATATTCCATAGGAACCTACAGAAACCTATGGTAGTGTTAGAAATCATGGTAGTTGTGACCTTATCGTTTTTGTGTGTTGGTTATGGTGTTGTGGAGCCATTGTGCATCCATATAAGTGAGTTATCTGCTGTAACATTAAATATTCCTGTAAGTTTTTTAATCTCTGTAAAAATCTATCATAGGATTACTATAGGTTCTTTTTCGTCATGGAGGCTGCTGTTTTTGTTGCTCAGGAACTCAGTCGCTGTCTGATTTTTCGTCCTTTGACGTGACGGTGGCGTGATTGTACAGTCCCTGCGCCATCAGGTGCAAGGCCAGGCCGTTTTTAGTGCCGCTGGCCTTCTTGATTTTGGCCCGCTTGTTCTGAAACCAGATCTTGATCTGGGACTCGTTCAGGCCCAGCTCCTGCGCCAGGTTCTGCCGCCTCTGCTCCGTCAGGTACCGATTTGTCTGGAACTCCGTTTTGAGTCTTTGGAGCTGCTCCGCTGTGAAGGCCGTCCGTGGTCGCTTGTCCTCTTTGCTGGTCGACTTCTTCTTTGGTTTGCGAGATCTCGGCCCTGTTGGTGTGTGTGGGGAGACAGAAACATGTAAATGTTTGTTAACACAATCATTGGTGAGCTGAACACCAAGAAAACGTGGCTCAAAAACAAATCCGAAGGAGGTAATTGTGGGTAAACACCAAATAAAACTATTAAAACTTAATTAAATATATATTTTTTAATTATCTTTAAAAAAATTAACCTTAACGTGAATAGCTACTACTATTTTCTAATTTGTATTCAAGTCACTCACTTCCTTCAAATCTACTCCAAACACGTGCGTAAAGTGCGCTTTACGCAAAGGTTCGCCTTTTCAAACTTATTACAATCGCACCAAAATACTTGTAAACAAAGAGCTTTTTAGGTGTCCTTTCAGGTGCCTTTGTAATTATTTATTTAGGGGTGGGCTGTAAAGTATTTATTTAGGAAACATCAGACGTAAATAATGCAGAAAGTATAATTTTTTAAAAACAAAATAGACATGAAAAAAGCAAATATGTTTGCACTTCCGCTGAAGAAACAGCCCAAAGAAGCTAAAGCACCTCCCTGTTGCTATCCTCCTTCCTCCTCTACACACATAGACATCCATCATGCACACACACACATGCACATCAAAACACATCAAGTAACATTTTTTTTTTTCTTTTTGGGTGAAAAACATTGGGAAAGCATCGCTGACGCATCTCCGCTTTTATGCTGCAGTGGAGTTAAAAACCAAGATCAGTTCTCGTGCAGCAAACAGTTTTTAAAAAGCTCCTCAGTGAACAAACGTGCACAGAATTTGAGCATCACTTTTAGAGACACAATATGTGTGTTTTTTTTTTTTTTCCCCCATCTGGAAGGAAGCCTGTTGGAGTGCACGGTCTCCTCCTCCAAACAGCGTGCTAAACATTAATGAAACAACACAAAACGGGTCCATGAATCAGCGTGCATGTTTTTTTTTTCCCTCCAAGCAGCCCATGTGAAAACTGCAGCTCTACTCGTAGTAGTCGCCCACGCCACTCTATATGGCGTTACATAATGCATGAGAACAAGTTGTACTCCACTTTTCAAGAGAGGCGAAGAAAATTTGGACTCACTAACTTTTTGCAACAAGATGAGCAACTTCAGGGACTTTGCTCACTAATAAAGTTAGTAGCTATATAAGGGGACTCACTATTTAGCTTATTAGCAAATATGGAGACGTGCAGGTTTGTGTAGTAATCCAAAACAATATTCTTGTAACGCAAAAAGCACCACAAGTGCACCAAAAACTATCATGCACGCTCATGATTATTATATTTCACTCCCTGCCTTATAACTCGATTCCATTTCAGTTTTGCCTAATCGGATTGTTTCAGTGAGAAGAATTCTGTGCGTAATAGTTCCAAAATGCGTTTTTTTTTTCTTAAAAAAAATAAAAAAATAAAAAAATAATAAATTCATGTTTTGTTCTTTAAAAGAACAATATTTCTCCACTCTTGTTTACATTCTATAACGGGGCTCCTCCTACCAGAACGTGCTTTTAAATTTATTATTTATGGTGGGTTTTTTTTTTTTCCCTACATTGTAGTTTACATAAATATTTCATGCCATGTGGCTTCGATGCGTAATTATTGAAGTAATAATAATAAAAGTGGCTTATAGTTTGGTCCCTGCGCGCGCTGCTCTGCAGGCGAGAAGTCGGTCAAGCCATCCGGGTCAGTGTTACGGGGTATTTCAGGTTACGGGGAATACGGGATGGGAGGAAAGCGCGTGGCACCAACCTGAAGAAGGCCTGTCCGAGTATCTGGTGCAGTAGACCCAGGCTGGCCACAGCATGGGCTGAGACATGGATGGGTTCGAGCTGGCTTGGGAACTGTCCGAGTCCGAGCTCAGGCACTGGTCTCCGTTCTCCCCGCGGCCTTTCAGGGGCTCCTCGGCGGATGTTGCGGGCTTCTTCGCCCCAGTGACCGCGTGTGGAGTGGAGGTCCCCTCCGCCGGCACCGTGCTGCCCACCGGCTCGGTCTGAGGGGCGGCGGGGCTGTCGCGGCTCTCTCGCGACGCCTCCTCCCGGTTCCCCGCGCCCGCGTCCTTTTTCCGCCCGAAGTCCGGCCGCAGGATGTTGTCGATGAAGAAATTGGTAACCCGGTGAGGGATCTGCTGGTTCCCCGGCGCCTGCAGGAGGGGGAGGATGGCTCTGTTGGACTCGTCCGCCGACTCCTGCCGCTCGTCTCTGTTGCCGTGCTCATTTTCTTCCATGCTGATTCACTTTCGCCGCTTTGACGCTCTTTACGCTTTTTATTGCTCCCTCAGCAACAAAATTCGCGACGAGCTTTATATTGATAGAAAAATAAAAAATAAAACTGCACAGGAAAAAAAAAAAAAAAAAAAAACCTCAAATAATATTGAGTGCCTTGGACACCATGCAAAGCCTTGCGTTAGTGTCCTTTGAGAAAAGCATAATTTTTCACATTCATTCCCTCAAACTACTACTGGACCTAACACCATTTGCCATTTGCGCACCATCCAATTTAGAGCGCCATCCGCTTTGCGCGTCCTCGGTGCAGCCTAACACCTAAACTAAACTAAAGGGGGGTAAATAAAGAGGCTCCTAAACTGATGCTCTAATACTCTCACTCTGGAGTTTTGTTCTTATTTTCAATGCGAGCACCCCCGAGTGACGTTCTCCCACAGACACGTGCCTCGCACCAATCGGGCGCCAGAAACCAGGCCACGTGACGCACACTCCAAGAAGCAGGTCTACAAACGCCCATCCCCTCGCTGTTAGTAAAAGAGAAAGAGTCCCGGAGTTAACGGAGAGGAAGCCTCATTTAAATCCAATGCATGCTCCCAGATGCTCCCCATATTTCTTTGGCATCTTTTTTGTTTTATTTATTTATTTTTTATCTGTTTCAGGAGGAGGTTTAGTTTGAAAATAAGCGCAGCAGTTTGTGCGTAAAACAAAAGGGGGTTGAAGCATCGCTTGGCAAAGTGAGCTGCAAGGAGAACCCCCGGGGTCCCTTATATAGTTGCAGGGCAAATATTCCCAATTATATATGGAGGTGACACATTTTAATATTAAAACATCATGGCCAGTTTTGGAAAACGGCTCATTCACAGCTAAAGATCTGTTTGCATGGAAACAAAGACCTGTTTGGGGTCAAAAATGTGAACATTAAGTGAAATACCACCTAAATAAATGCAGTTTAGTTATGTTTTTATGGCTGAATATACCATTATTCCTTACATGGCGCGCACGATTCAGCTATAAAACACTGGGGGAATTTATTTGGGGTAAAATGAAAATAAAGTAAGTTGCATTCAGTTCGTTCTGGAAACGGTTTTTGTGCGTAAAAACAGAATTATTGCATATATGTTCACTTTTGAGCCAAGAGGTTACTAGAATATATTAAAATGGCCTGAAACGTGCCCTTTAAGGCGCAAGAGCCCATTTGTGAAATTCAATTTAACAACTCTGGTTTTTATTTTATTCATAAATACACCATATGTTTTTTTTTGTTTTTTTTTTTTTTTAAAGATGGGCAAAAACATGGCCAAATGCGTACATGTTGAGGATTTCCATGCGCTTGTGTTCCACCTGTCGCGAGGCTGCGGTCCAGCCCAGAACTGGGTCCATATCCCTTTAAAAGAAATCAGTGATGCAAACAAACTGTTTCGTGCGCGCCGCTCGGGATCCAGAGCCGCGCCAAACACAAAACTTTGGGTAAGTTTGCTCACAGAAGTTTGTCCCCTCCTCATACCGGGGGCGTCAGCGGCCGTCGTGAGAGCGGTTCGGGAGGAACCGAACCGGAGCTGCGCGCGATTATACCGGGGAGGAGGAGGAGGGAGAACCTGATGAGCAACACGATCGGTAAAGTTCCATCTATTTTTTTTTTTAATTATTAGGAATAATCTTGTCTTTTTTTCTGTGTGGTGAAACAGAGATCCATGTTTATTTCCTTAAAAAATTCAATTTTTTTCACGATACTAATTAATTAGTTTATTGCAAATCATGTTATATTTGCCAAATGACCTCATAGCGACAATGTGCAAATCTGTGACACATTTTAACACGTTTCATTGAAGCTTGTTTGGCTTTCAGACAACTATTATCCCATAAAAACAAACTATTTTTAAATGTATTTTATGATTTTCATACATGTTTTGCAAATTTCAAATCAGTCAAAGTGCTTTATTTATCTTTTAAGCTGATTTGGGCTATTGCACAAAACTCACAGAAGCTGAACATCTTTAAATGACTAAAAAAAAAATATTATTTTCTTGTTCATTTGGCCAACACCCGACTGCTCCCATTAAGTCCAAGGAGTGAAAGTTGAGAGTGAAAGATGTAATTAGACAGGCCACTCTCACGCTGCGATTGTTTCTCACTTGTGAGAGGAAGCGCAGATTAAATGTTGAGCGCTAAATAAGCAGCAGACAATAGATCCACAGACAGGCCCTGCACCGCCTGCGCTTGGCCTCTAACCTCCCAGCAAAAACAGGGACGTCTGGAGGAAATGACACCATCTCAGAGGCTGAATTATAATAAGAGCCTTTGTGCCCTGCGAAAACTGCACATTATGTTGCAAAAAAAAAAAAAAATCTCGAAAAGTTTCTTATTAGCTTTAATCATTTCTCTTTAGTTTGATTAAAAAGAGCTGCAGGTTTTTACGCAAGAGATGCGTAAAAAAAGGACTAAACCTTCTCCATGCGTATTTTTTTTTTTTTTTTTTTGCACTATTGTCTGTTTTGGTATGCGCCCATAAGGAAAAGTAACCATCTTGTCCTGTTTGGGTGCAAGATGTTCCTCCAGTTCATCATCTCCATTAAGAATAGTTTTTTTTTTTTTTTTAACCAACATTGCATCTTTTGCTGAAATGAAACGTGAGCGACGCTGTCTGCCCCCGATTATGGAGAAAAAGCAATTTTCATGGAACTGTTGTGGTAATGAAGGGTTGGCGCTTTAAAGGGTTTGCAAATTGAAATGTTTTCTGTGCGTGCACCATAAGAAGCTGACAGTGCTCGTTTCTTTTGTTTCATTACATTAGTGGCTGTTTGAACATGAACTTCCCTTCTGCATTTTTCCCAGTTTAATTTATATTACAGAGCCTCTTTCTTTCTTCACTGCCCAGATGGGGCAAAATATTGTAAAATAACTCGTGGCGCAGCTTATTTAATGTGGCAACTTTCTCCTTTTTGTTTGTTTGTCTGTTTGTTTTTTGACAAAACGCGGCCCAGTGCGCAGACAGCCGCGTGCAGCTGTTGCAGCAAAGCCAAAGTCTGGCCTCGTCTGCAGCTGGGCACAGACGCACGTGCCCATCAGACGCTATTTGTTGCCATTTGATATGCGTGCTCTATACAGAGCAAAGCCACATCATGGAAGGCAAGTTTCCCAAAAGATTAATGATCTGTGCAAATATATACTGTATGACAGCAAAGGGCAAATAAACAGCAATGATTTGTTCCTGTGGGCACAATCAGAACTGTGTCATTGAGTCTGTCAAGTTTTATTTCTATATTTTTATTTTAATCTTTTTTTCCTGCATATATATTAAAAAAAAAAAGTTTTTTTTTTTTTTTTTTTAAATTTATTTTTTTTTTTTTCAGTTTTTATTTGCAGGAAATGTTAAATATTTCCTGATTCTGAAAGCTCACTTTTCTCTTTCCATGCTGCTTTACACTCACCACACTTATAGCTCCACACACCCCTCCCACACACACTACTACAAATCAATGGCGTGCGTTGTGCGCATGTGCCCTGTCCTTGAGTTCCTATAACCTAACCACCCC
>JARVGV010000646.1:16844103-16855315 GCA_031762435.1 Hypsolebias longignatus
ATATAGGTGTTTTAAATCTTTCCCATACTGTTGCAATATTCTAACCGATGTTTCTAAACTCTAAACTCTTTAAAAGAGCACAGGATATCATAATTTCCCTCTTTGTGCCTCCCTGCAAGCGTGCTTGGCCACGCCCACTTCTCTACTCTGCAGGCAGATCAGCTGATCAGCTGCAGGAGGAAGTTTATCCTGCAATGAGTGTGTGCAGGAGGTGTAACAAATTTAAAATAATTTATTTAAAATAAAAATTCCATGCCTATCCTGCAGCTCATCCATCAAGCAGCCACTTGTGTGTCATGTCCAATCATATTTTGAAAAACTGCAATAAATCAATCCGCGATAAACGAACCGCAAAGTAGCGAGAAGTTATTGTATTCCAATATATCAGAATTGTTCTAAACAGCTTGTTCATGGACATCACCATAACTGACCTATCTTCAGTCACTGCTGCGTTCGAAGGTAAATAATTGTATGTTAAAAATGGCAGCCATTTGCAAATCTTGCTTACAGTTTTATATAAGGGGATATTAACTTTTCTTATAGTTGTTTTCTATGAGCTGCTTTACATCACCTGAAGGAGAAGCCTGGCAATTATCTTCTGACACACCTGGGCTCGAATCCACAACATCAAGAGTTTGAGAACCCACTGACGACTACGGTACTAACATCAAGTACTAACCCACCAACCCATGGGACAAATGAACCAATAAAGTGAGATAAAAACTAATTTTTGATAAAAAAAAAAAAAAGATTAACTATTCTTCATAAAATTGGCATGAGGACCTTTAATGATATTCTTTAAAATAATAAAAATAAATAAATTAAAAAAAAACACACACACATAGTAACATTTTGGGAAAAATGAACAATTTTTTTCAAGTCTTAAAAAAAAATTATTGAATAAGTAGACTGACATCAATAAGATGCCTCTGTGGTCAGCAACATGAGGCATCACTCACTCCGCTGGAAGACACCATCTCAACAACAAAACAGAAAATCTAAACAGTTTAAGATGGTTTTAAGGCTTATTCTTGGAAAAAAAAGCTATATTTTTAATGATTATGTTGGCAAAAGTTATCTTTGTTGAAACGTTTGGTTTGTACTGAGAAATGTTGGTATACTTGCTGTTTTTTTTTTATTTATTATTATTATTTTTTTTAATTGTTATTTGTTCTGAAGTGGTGGTTCAGTTGTAATATCCACTATTGAGCCACCCTATTTCCTGCCCTATTCTGAAACAAATAAAAGTATTTTTAAAATAAGTGCACAAATGTTGCTTTTGTTGCCAGGCTTTCATGTTGGACTGGTATATAGTGGGATCTTCCTGCTGTCTGTGTGGCCTGTTTACACAAAAGCTCTATTCATGCCAGCTATGCCAGAAGTGCTCACAAACAGCACAGTCCCAGCAGCCAATGAGCTTCCTAACTTACCCCCAGCTGTTTACTCAGATGTCCTTCTCGACCAATCACAGCCGCTCCCTCTGTTGGTGTGTTTGAATGCCTTTGAGAGGCTGGAGGGAGCATGTCCAGTGCAGTGAGTCAGTTAGAAATTGGACAGTGATGGTAAAATATTCATCACGTTTGTCCGCAAGCAAAACAAAGTCAGAAATTAGTCACAGTGCTGACAAGCTGCTTCATAGACAGTGCATAATGGGACAACTCAACATGAGAGCACCCTTGGGTGGCTGTACAGGCATGATTGTGTGACTAATGATTCATAAAAGTCTCTTGTTTGAGTTGCCTTTGTAAGAAAGTTTGCCTGGCCTTGATGATGAGAGACAAACACTTTTAGCATGAAGGGAAGAGAAGCTCCGTCCCACATGTTGTCATTAGCCATGCTGTGTAATTATATTTTTACAATTCACAAAATGATTATTTTATGGTATATTTGTCTACCCATCAATCCAGACATAAATCCATACTCGACAATATGATACAAAACATAAACAAGACAACACAAACAAATATGCAACAAAAACATATGATGTAACGGTTGTCCTCGACCTACGGCGGTCTCGACCTATGGCGCTCCGTACTTACGGCGCCGCCCCCAGTGACGTCATCGCACCGCACGTTGCCTTTTTTATGCAGCATTTTATATTTTTTTCATTTTTTTTTTTTTTTTAGGGTATTTTGTTAGCTAACTGCTTGGAAACACATTAAAACACGGCCGTTCGAAGTTGTTGCACATTGAAAAAAACGTGTTTAAAAAGACGTTACCGATCGCCCTTTTAGTTTCGGTTTCTATTTGCGGCCGTAAATGCGGACATACAGCGCCATGTGCGTTCTGTTCCGATACGGTAAAATCGACCTACGAACGGTCCTTAGGTCCGGAACCCGTTCGTAGGTCGAGGACTACCTATCAAAGTTCATGCTCAGTAATCCAGGTAAAAAGGTCTACCTCAGTCCAAGGAATTGGACTGTGGTTTGGAGAATGAAGTTAAAAATGCCAAGTCAATGTACAGTATACATTTAAGAAAATAATAAATACTGAATTGTTAAAACAATATACTGTACTGTACTGTATATGAAGTACAAAGTAGCGTAATGTGTATTGTATTAGAGTTAAAAAATTAGAGAGCTATTAATTTTGTTCTGTTACTGAAGATTATTTTTGATTGAACTAATTGTTTGAAAAAAGGCGGAGATAAGATTTTTTTCTTCTTTCTGCTACCTTTCATTTTTTTATATTTTGTATGTTATTGTTTATGGGATTGTTTTGTATTGTAGTTTAAAAATGAACAAATTTGATAAATAAATCAATAAAAATCTAATATAGTTCAGTCAGGTCATCTTGACGGTGTATATTTTGTTGAGATGTTTCGTCCTTCATCCAAAGGACTTCAGTCCGAGGAGCCACAGCAAACTCAGTCCAACAAGCAGCACACTCACATATAGTAGACCAACCAGTTGTGATAAGATGGTTTCTGGGGCCCGCCCTCTCACCTGTCGACTCCTCTGAGGCAGTCATAGCCAAAGTGGTTCAAAACATCAAAGTTCATGCTCAATTATCCAAACTAGAAACCATCTTACCATCAGCAAACTATGTGAGTGTGCTGCTTGTGGGACTGAGTTTGTTGTGGCTTCTCAGACTGATGAAGTCCTTTGGATGAAGGGTGAAACGTCTCAACAAAAAAGAAACCTGTCAGATGACTTAACTTTGTTGGATTTTTTTTTTTTAACCTGGATTACTGAGCATGAACTTTGACACTACAATAGACTTTAATGTTTGATTGTAGAATTAGCTTTGGACTAGGATGACTATTCAATAGTTAAAATGGCAAATTTGTAGAATTAATTTGATTGTGACCGATGCCTTTGAAAAAAAATTTTTTGTTACACTGGCATCTAGTAACATAATGCCGAGGGGTTTTGAGTGCTTTTACAGTCGGTACACTTTCTTTGACACAAAACCTAGGCCTGAACTCCCCGTCAAGAAAGAGAAAGAACAACAAGGACCCCAG
Organism: Hypsolebias longignatus; assembly: GCA_031762435.1. Lineage (NCBI taxonomy): Eukaryota > Metazoa > Chordata > Actinopteri > Cyprinodontiformes > Rivulidae > Hypsolebias > Hypsolebias longignatus. Next base: position 16,847,567 of record JARVGV010000646.1, read on the forward strand.
AGTGTCCCAACGTCTGTTTCTGCCATCAGATACTTGGAAAGAATTATGAACATCAACAACTTCTCTAACAAAATTATCCATAAATAGACTATTAAAGTATCTTACACTTTATAAAACATGACCCATTAGTAAGATGAGTTGTTCAAAAACAGCAAGACATGACATCTTTCACAGTCTCTATGGATTTTGAGAAAAGCTTTGACCCCCCCCCAAGTTAGAACTATTGTATTGTTTTAGTTGCAAAAATGGAAAAGCTAAATTAAGACTTAGTTTCAAAAACTGCACAAATTCAGGCTGCAATGAAAGTTCTGTTCTGATATTTCAAGCTGTAAAAATGCAACATTTTTTTTTGTAGTATAATCAATGCAAAGTATAATCTTGTACTAAATAAATAACAAAAACCTTGATTTTATTAGTTCCCTTTATGCTATTTGATATTTTTAAAGAGCAGTGTAGTTTACTATAATGAAAAATGTTCTCTTTTTAGATTTTATTTACGTCGAGCTGGTTGAAAAATGAACACAACAACCTTTGAAACAATCGGACCACTTTCACCCAAACCACTTCTCCACAAACTTGCTGCAGCTTAATGTTTAACCCTCTGCAGTGACATGTGTCAGGTGAAGTGTCAAACACACGGCTGGGAGAAAAAGTTAAAAAGTAAACTGGCCTTGTTGACTGTTCAGCTTGACACTCAGTCTACCAGAACTCTGAAAAACATGACAAACCTGTACTGTTATTTAGAGGTTTTGGTGAAAAGAAGTTACAATTATTAAAGGATTTTATTGCACAAAACATGTTTTATAATAAAGGTATAACAGTTACAGTGTTGGAAACTTGATTAAATAAAAAAAAAAAATATGCGTGGTGGTTCAAACAGACTGTCTGGTAAACCCAAGAGTTCAAGACCTTGATGTCAGGGTTTGATTTTACCATTTGTTAACTTTTCTGCCCCTCGCTGACATCATGGGATTACAGAGCGTCACAGAAATTGAACAGTGCATCTCGTACAGAACAACCGTCCCACCACTGTCCTTGTTTTGCCTGCTGTGCACTGGTTTGATGCACTCTACGTGACTTCCTTTGTTTTTAAATTGCACGTTCAGCCTTGAGTCCGAGCGATGCTCTCCAGCTCTAAGGCCACGGGGAATACAGATTTTTAAGTGGGCATATTTTATGGATTTCTTCCCTCCGCAAACCTTTACACGTATTAACCACAACAACCACCGACAAAGTGCATGTTCAGAACGAGTGGCGCTCTTATAAAAACTCATTTTCATTTCACATCTTTAGTCTAAAATTGTTTTGTTTATGCATCTTGTTAACAGATTCACGTTACTTGTATGAAAAACAAACAATTGCAGATTTAAATTATTGACTCATTAAAGAAAACAATTAATAGAGGAAATAATGTAAATGTATCCCTTTTTTTTTTTTAGATTCCTTGTAGATTTTCAAAGTTAAATTTCATGATAGAGTGGCGTTAAAGATGTTCTGCACAACGTATAGCTCCAAGTAGGTACAGTATTTAGTTCAATTCAATTCAAAAATAATTTATTAATCCCAAAGGGAAATTGAATGTTGTAACTCATTATCCTCATTTCATTAAGAGATGTTATGGATACTGATGGCTGTAGGTAGGAAGGATCTCTTGTAAAGGTCTGTCCCACAGTGGATCCGAAGAAACTGGCCAGATGCTGTCCGATCCATCCACCCAGACTCAGCTGGTCTCAGTTCCCCTGGGCTGCAGGACTGCTCAAATGCTGGGCATAACTCCTCCCAGAGCGATGGCCACTCCTCCCAGAAGCCTGCCGAGCTCCACGTTGCTGCAGACAGCCGGCTGTAGGTGCCGGGAGATGATCCCAGTCCTTCTGCTGTCACGAGCCACATTTCTTGCCAGTTCCAGGATCTCCGTAGGATATCTTAGGATCTCAGTAGTCAGGCACTTGAGCACAGCCGGCAAGTAGACGGGAATACATCCACGGAGCCTCCTTTCTAACTCATTTGAGATTTGGGTCTGTAGTTGAGATATTATTTGAGGTTTATGAATGACTCAGCTACTAGTCCATCAAGCATTAGCTCATTATCTGTAAAAGTGGCTGAACTGTAGCCTTTTTTTGTGCTCCCTGGTTGTGGTGGCCATCTTGAATTGGGTTGTTTCCAAAGTTGTAAATGTATGTCCAGTGATTAAGCTCTTCAACAAAGTTTGTCTATGACAGGGGTCTGCAACCTTTATGATCAAAAGAGCCATTTCTGTCCTGTTATTCACTAAATTAAACGTGTCAAGAGCTGCAAAACCTGCTACAAATGTCATATGAACTGGTGGCCCATGGGCCACTTTAAGTTTGTTAGAGAGGTGCTTATTTGGCCAATAGGTGTAAAATTATGAAACTAAAAACAATGGATTGTTAACATTTATTTATATTTTTACATTTTAAGATAAACGAATAGCCTGGATTCCATCCATCCATTATGTTTACCCACTTCTTCCTTTTCGGATTGTGGGGGTCACTGGTGCCCATGTCCAGCTATCACTGTGTGAGAGATGGGGGACACCCTGGACAGCTCACAAGTCTCTCACATGAGACTGGATTCATGTAAAGAAAAAAACTAAATTATGTTAGCCAATATATATACTGTATATATACATATAAATAACAACAACAACAACAAAAACAATGAACTGTTCTGGCTTATGCATGTTTTTAAAATTGTAGATAAACTGAGTATCCAATTTAGAAGAAATAGTTAAAGTGAGTATAATTTACTCTGTGTATTAGTACTAGCATCCACATACTTATAAAGGAAATGACAAGAAAACTGCTAAAACTATTCTTTTTTTTTGTTGTTGTTGTTGTGGGTCTAACATCTATAGAATTCAGTTTTATGTCAGTTTTGGTCAAAGCTTGAAAGAGCCACTGCAGAGGAACCAAAGAGCCACATGTGGCCACAGAGCCGCAGATTGCAGACCCTTGGTCTATGAGATATTCAGCTAACTCTATATAAAATTAACACATAAAGAAAAGCAGAAACATTATCATCCCTCACCTCTGGTATGGTGGGGTCAATAAATCACATTTTATTGAACATCTTCACCAATTAAAGCACAGCAGGAAGTTGTTTGTATCTCCAGGTAGCTGATAAACTTATTTAACGGAACATTATGTTGCACTTCGACAAATGAGTGCACGTTATCGCTCATAGATTTCTGATTCATATCCGTTTGTTGCTGTTCTGTCTCTGATAAAGTGCAGGGTCAGTGAGAGGACAGGAGCAGGCCTGTTGTGCAACTGAATATGTCAGTACGGGTCAAATCCCGGCCGGGGGCCTTTCTGGGTGGAGTTTGCATGTTCTCTCCGTGCATGTGTGGATTTTCTCTGGGTACTCCAGTTTCCTCCCACTGACCAAAAACATGCATGTTAGGCTGACTGGTAACTAAATTGTCCAGGTGTGAGTGAGAGAATGAATGGTTGTCTTCCTGTGATTGACCAGTCCAAGGTGTACCCCGCCTCTCGCACAGTGATGGCTAGACATGGCCACCAGTGACCCCTGCGACCTGAAATGTGGGTAAAGATAATGGATGGATGGATGAACAGTGCTTTATCAGGAGAAACTGATGTCTTTCTGATCTCTCTGAGGGATTATGCACATTGTAGTGTGGTGTCCTCTTGGTGGTGGCATGAGAGTAAACAGAACTGAGCGTGTGCACATAAATAACCAGCAGATGGCGTCCAGATCACTACAAATAAAATCACAACTGAACAGCTTTTTGTCTCTTTTGCTTCTCGCTGATTTTGTAATTTAATTCCCACGATTGAGTTTCAGTCTTTCACTTTAAAGGTTTCCACCAGACTATCCGGCTCTTTTTTTTTTTTTTTTTTTTAGCAACTCATTTCAAGAATTCACAGGAGACTTCAGCCACTTTCTTTCATATCTACAATGAATGTGAGGCTGTGCTGCTGGGAGGTCATAAAACCAGCTTGTGTCCAACTTGTGAGGCATGAATGAAAGACAATATAAAAGTTTGATGCTAATTTGATTCCAAACCACCCAATACAAACCCTTTGAGGCTCACCTTGGCATCTGTTACAAGACTTAATTAAACATTCTGTTTCCTCGCTCCAGCTCCACAATAAATTAGAAATTAGGAAAGCGACACACTGTCTGAGGCACAATCATTGTATGAAAATAAGTCCAGGGAGGCATTTTCGACTTTGCATTAAGCTCTCTTTCTGCTTATTTTGAGGATTTCAGCAAGAGACTGCTGAGGTGACAGACATATCTGTCAATAAGAACTTATCTGCTGGTCAGAGAGGTCAGAGAAAAGGGAGTCTGCATTCCATTAAAGTGATAAATTGGATTTTTAATGCTTCTTTATTGGTGCATTTTTTTCCTCTCAGAATTAGTCCTGTCATATTAATTAATGTATAACCATCTTCATTACTGTCCTGTTCAAAATGTTTGTCTTATATCTTGTGCAGCTTTGAATACAAACATGCTAATTATACAATACAATGTGTCGCAGTCAGCAATAGTGTGTTATGGGTTTTGATAGTAGTAAGTTGCACAACATTGATGCAATTGATAAAGAACAGAGAGAAGACAAATATTGCAGATCGATGGGATTTTGACGAAAGGGAAAAACCCAGGTGTCTTTGAAGCTCAGCTCAGGGAGATTCACCAGTAAAAGCATCATTTAAAAGTTTAAACAGGCCATGGAAAGTTGTATTTTACATGTCTGAGCTTGCATTTTATTATCTTTTCAGGTTTTGTACACAATGAAAGTTCAAGTTTTATGAACTTAAAGATATTTCTAAGGAAAATTCAGTTGATAGTTAATAAGGTCACATTGACTATTGAATTGTTAAAAAAAACAAACGTAATTTAGTTTGCAACAAGCTCTCCTTACACCCACAATTATTTTTGATACGTATTATATGGGAGTGGTCGTGCAGAGGTTAGAGAAGGTGGGCCTGTGATCGAAAGGTTGCCGGTTCGACTCCCCTGATGGACAAGCAAGGCCCTTAACCCCCACCATCTGCTCCCCCAGGCTTCCTAGAGAGCAGCTCTCTGCTCCACACAGAGGGCTGTGGTAGCTCAGTGGTCTGCGGTTGTGTCAGGAAGAGCATCCGGTGTGAAAATAATTGTCAAGAAGAAGGAATCAACTGAAAAAAACAAAAGTTTTTAAATAATTTTCTTCTTTCAACCATTGCTGAAAATATTCTCTGATAGTCTTCTAAAATACAGAATACACAAACAAGCTTTAATTGACTTCAGTTATATTTTAGCACAGACTTCAAACTCAAAACCTATTTGGCACAGCAACGACTGGCTTGAGACTTACTTTTCAGTCTGTTTCCTTCTGCCTCCCATTAACTTGGCAATCAGGGAGTGACAAACAGGTGTGTGGTTACCATAGTGAACCACCCTGATGCATGCTCATAGTGAACCACTGGCAACAGCTGTACCACTTCTTCTGAGCTTGCTTGTCTTTAGGCTTCTTATACAGGTCATACATCAAATCATAGGCATTTATTCCAAGCTTGTTACAAAGTGATGTTGGGAAATTTGGGCCATCGCTGAATTGACACCCTTCAAAAGTTCTTGAAAAAATGTTCTAGTTTTTTATTTACTCATTGTGCCAAACTAACATCTGTGCTCTTTCTCGTAGAAACTACAAAGTCACGATTGTCTCGTTGAGCTGCTAAATTGTTTTCTGCTCATCCTGCAATTATGAACCCTCTATAATCCTCTTTGTTCCTCATAGATCTGTTACAAATCGTGCTTTGTAATATAATTTGAATCATGAAACAAGCAAAATGCTAATGTGTGCAGTCTGTCTCATAATTGTGGGCACTTATTACAAAGTTCTCTTGTCATTTAATTGCACGTAATGAAATCATGAGAGGGTGAAGAATGGATGATTATTTGAATGAATATGCATGTAAACACCTAATTTGACCATCAAGTGGCACAGCTTAACATCACAGCACTTTGTTCATGAATCCTAACCCAGCCAAAAACTCAAGCACTGACAGATTAGATAACTTGGTTTGTCCTGTTCCATCAGCTCTTAGATGAATCCACATAGCTTCTTTTGAAACTCATCTTAAAGTTGAAAAAAGTTATTGCCTAATTTCAGGCCGACAAACTTCATCCGAGCGAGACGATCAAAGGTCAGTTCTTTGGTCAACGCCTCAGTGCTTGTGAGTCAAACCATGCAGGATCCAAAGGCCTTAATGATGGAAGATCAAGCAAAAACTCAGTTGTGTTACATTTAACAACCCCCTGAACCATCTGTGTGTGTGTGTAGGTGTGTAAGTGTGTGCAGACTGGGTTTAACCAACATACCGGTAGGCAAACAGAGCAAAAGATGAGTTGAGAAATGTCATCAGTCATTCATTCAGACAGGAAAGGGTTAAAAGGAATAGTGCTCTGTGGATTAAAGGGATATAAAAATTATTATGTCCTTTAATCAAATCAGAAGTTATTAACAGATTGAGGAGATAAAATGTATCAAGAACGGTCATTGGAAAATTGAAACTAAAGCCCTGTGGGACGCTCATTTTCTGCTAATTGAAAGTGGAGGTTTTTTTTGGTTCAAATTTAACAATAGCAATTTGCATTTCTCAATTATTTCTCTTTAAATTTCAAACACATCATCTCATAAAAACACGAGGGTTGATTTTAGACTTCAGACTGCATCAGCGCCACAAAGGTCATCTCCAGCAGATTGTCATCAGATGACTTGTGCTCGAATTTAATGAGCTCTCGCTGAAAATCATTTGCATTCTGGAGTTTTATTTATTTTTTTTAAGTAATAAATGACTACATTGTCACAAGACAGAGACAATTTGTTCAGCTGAGAAAAGATAAGCAGGACTGTTCATTGTCACCCCAACACTGACATTCACACTGGCCTCACACTCACATTATCACAGCTTTTTTTTTTTTTTTTCCTTCATTGCACATCAGGACATTTGCAACCATGATGGATTTGGAGGGTTTATATGCACTTCTATGCATGCTTATACCGTAAGCACATACAAAGGATTAATAAATAGACAATAATAACCAAAACTTTGCATTTGGACATTTATTTCCACAATAGCTGCTGCACATGTGTGCATGTGCATTTTGTTCAGTCTGTCTGTTATCAAAATAACTCATAAACCATTTTAATGGAACTTGCAGAATGTATTTAGTGGATGTATTTATACAACTGATTTACTTTGGGAGTTAAATACTATTGTTACCACTTTATTTATAAAGCACTTTAAAACAACCACAGCTGCAACAAAGTGCTTTATATGTAAAATCAAAAGTGTTTAAACACATAAAAAAGAATAAAGACCAATACAAACATTAAAACAATAGTAAAGTGTTTAACTCGATTCAAGATGGCTGCCACAGCCAATGAAATATAAAAAAAAAATGCTGTAACTTGGACAACATGTCAGACACTGAGATAAAATCTGGTGTGGTAGCAACAAGGACTGAATCATTACACATAGTCTGATCCCAAATAAACTGCAAAAGATACTAGTTTAAAAAAATAACATTACCTATTTGGAGTACTTTGTATGCCTGTTAGCAAAATATTTCATGAACCACTGAATCAATTTTAATGGAAGGTATGTGAGACAAAGGAAGAAGGGTGACACGTTCTCCATCCCCTTCACTACATTTGTTTTATTTATTTAGCTCTCGTTAAAGTGGGGCACCAGCTGGTCAGTTTACTGACCAACA
>JARVGV010000646.1:16895680-16907896 GCA_031762435.1 Hypsolebias longignatus
GTGGTGGGTACGATAATCACAGCCAGTTATGAATCTTAGTGCACCATGATAGACAGCATCCAACATCTGCAGGGAGCTTGTAGGAGCATTCATATACCGTAGATAATATCACCGTAGTCAATGGAGGGAAGGAAAGCCACAGTTACAAGTTGTTTCCTAGCATTCAGAGTTGAACACAATATATTTCTGGAAAAGAAATACAATTTAACTTCCAGTTTCCTTACCAAGTTAAAAAAAGAGATGTGAATCGACCAAGATACCCAAATATTCTAGGAATCGACAAACTCAATAGGACACCATTCGAGGATAAAATCGAAGGAAGAACTTCTGGGACCAACTTCTTGTTTTAAAACAGCATCCCTTTGGTTTTGTTCGCATTTAGGACAAGTTTTAGTTTTATCTCGACAGTAAACAACTGTATCATCAGCAAAGAAATGTAAGGATGCATCACGGGTAATCTGATCTACATTACCCATGCAGATTGTAAAGAGGGTGGGTCCTTTGAGCCTTGTGGTACACCATTAAATAACTGGAAGAAGGAATCACCAGAAGGATAGATGATCTTGGAACAGTCTGATTAGAAGAGTTCTGGCCCTTAAGCAAATTTTGCTGCTGACCGCTGGTCCAAACCTTTAACCTGATCTAATGAATAAAAATAAATTGGTAAAAACTTCATATATTTCACAGGAGTTGCTCTGCATGAACTGCAGTATATTTTTCAATAAATCTAAGCTCCTGGTGAAGTTTTTTTTTTAATTTATTTTATCAATAGAAGGGTCAGGTAGAGCTGTTCAGAATCATTCATAGCGTCTGCAGATCCTGATGTGTGCCAGTAACATGAAACATGTTTCCATCAGCTGCTCTGAGCACAATATATGACAGAATCTCCTCACATTGCACTCAGTGCCCTCTAATCAAAGGTAAACATACATACGCCCCCTTCCTCCTTCTCTTCTTCTTCTTCTTCTTTCTTCTTGTTCCATCTACTCTCATTAACAAGCCCAATAACAAGCCAGAAAATCAAACAATTGCTGTCAAGGGAGGAGGCAATAAAATGTTCAGGATTCAGAAAAGCAATCTTGCAATCCTTCTGCTGACATTACAGGCCAGGTGTTCTGACAGGTCACTTCTACTCACTCTGCACAAGGCAAACTTGATAAGAAAGACCCATGCAAATGTTTAAAATCATATGTGAGAGGAAATCATAAATACAAATGCTGGACAGATAGACACTGACATTCTCAGGTGTCAAAAGATAATAACTGAATAGATTGCTTCATGCTTGCAAGAACCAGCTGGGATTGTAGCGCTGTAAATGGATTGCGACTGGGATATTATTAACTATAAGGAGGTGTCCACTTTTAAATTTTAGCAGGAGGAGAGAGGTGTCAAAAGGTGTAAGCGTGAGGAAAAATCTCAATCCCACAGAAGAGACTTTACATTATTTTAAACTAAAAAGGAGCTTTCTCACAATATTTCAAGCAAACCACACACAACAGCTTTATAAACACAAGCTCGCGTAGTTGCCTTTTTATTCTTTTGTTGCTTTTCTTCTGGAATCCAACTTTAATATTCCCCATAGGAGGAATAAAAAAAAAAAGTTTTTGTTCCCACTTGCTCTGCCTATAATTTCTAGCGTTTCAGCTGTTTCCCCTGCAGATAACATCGACTTTTGCTCAGAGCGTTTTTTATTTTTATTTTTTTCAAGCTGAAGTCCTCAGGTAAATAGCAGATCCTGACATCTCATTTTCGTGTCATATCTGTGTCACAGCCAGCCTGTATGATTAAAACCGCCGGCTGTGTGAACGGCAAGCTCTCTGTGCAGAGCTCTTCATTATGAAACTGTTGTCTGCTCAGTTGTTGCACAATTTTCTCCGGAGGAGAGTTTCTCTGAGGCTGACATTTGCTGATGAAAAGTGAGGTGGGGCGGGGAGTATGCACATGTGTCCTCTGACTTGTGGGAGAATCTCAAAGCAGCATGAAGAAGATGAAAGAAATCTTTTGATTAAAGACTACGTCTCTTGTGTACTCCAGTTTTATCATGAGCGTGAATTTAACATTTTTTTCCTCTCTCAGCCAAAATTTTCACAACTCAGTGATATTAGTTCCACGAGTGACTTAATTAAAAGTGAGAAATTTAACAAATAGTACCACTTTCTTTAAGCACTACACATAATAACAGTAACAACACTTGTTACACAGTATCTGAGAATCAAAGCAACCTGACTTTTGGACCTTACGAGTCCAACAAAACATCCAATTTTTCTGTTGCGCATCCTGTGAAAACGTGAACTCACCCCATCAGCAGTTAAAGCGGTCCTGCTGGTTTCTGCTCCATCTGCGAGCTCTCTTTCGATATTCGCTCAGCAGAGCGCAGTGACTGGAGCGCCCGGCTCAGTGAGGATGACAACAGAAACGCACCTCAATCTGAGGAATCAGAGTTGCTGGAATGAACCACACGGAGCTCTGAACAGAGGGGAGGGCTGGCTCCAATTAAATAAGAAACCATGTCTTTTCAGGACTGTGTGGGGAGACTCGTGCACATCTTTTGGAGTGGGCTGTATGTCAACACTAAATTTGTTGTTAGAAAGCTGATTTTGTGTGTGTGTGTGTGGAGGAAGACTATATCTATGCCTTAGTGCTGCTCAGACAAGATCCCCTCTTTCTAATTAGTCATACTACACAATGATGAGGAGCTGCTTAAGGTGTACAGATCGAGCCACTTTATGATTAATGATCCTTCCATGCCGCCACCCATGAAGCTCCCGTGGCATTTCCCTCCCCTCCATCTCCCCCTTATGAATCACAGAAAAGTAATTCAAATCCAATTTATGTCCTTTGTGCAAATTGGAATCGAGTTTCTTTCTGTGAAGCTCTGGAAAATCCAAAGGGACTTTTTTTGGTCCCGTGAAAATGATAAAAAAAAAAAATAAATAAAAAAAAAAAGAAACTCCATTTGTGATCAACCTAAAGACTTCAGATTTTATGGGGTGCTGTTCTGTTAAAAGGTTGTGAGTAATTACTATTTTGCTTGTGGTAGATAGCTTTTTGAGCAACTATTTTTGAGAGTAATTGAGTTCTGTCCAGATTAATGGGCAAGTTCTCATTATTTTTTTTTTATAAATTGTCTGCAGCTGGGCTAAACATTTGACCAGATGTTGCCATGTTGCAGCTTTGCTGATCTCACTGCTTTGACTTCCTGTTTAATACAGAACTCAGTTCAACATTCTGGTCTATACCTTTAAAATAAAATAAAAACTTTAATACATTTACAAACCTTTACCACTACGATCCAGTGGTCAACTTATCAAAGCTGGAGAGTATTTTCATCTACTTGATGTGAATGCAGTTAGTTTATTTGAGAAACAGCTGATTACTGATTTACACCAACATTTGGGTAGCATTTTATTTTATGTTATTTGGGTGTGAAACACCTTGTGATTTTTTTTTCTTTTTTTTTTAAACATAAATTAAATGTTTACTTACTTACCTACTTGCTTACTTATCACTACTTACTCACTTACCGGTACTTACCTATTGCGTAATTACCTGTACTTACTTACTTAATAATGGGGGAGTGGTGGCGCAGAGGTTAGAGACAGTGGACATGTGATTGGAAGATCGCCGGTTCAACCCCCGGTACCGACAACATCAAAAAATGTGGGTGGAAAAAGGTGAAACACCCACACCTGCCTCCACCCTCATTCGCCCCCACTCTGGGCCCCTGAGCAAGGCCGTTAACTCCCACCATCTGCTCCCTAAAACAGGTCTCTCTTGAAAATGAGTTGGCTCATTGAGACTACCTGGATAAATAAAGAGTAAATTAAAAAAAAAAATTAAAAAATATCTGTACTTACTTACTTACTTACATACTTAGATACTTAGTTGCCTGTACTTACTTACTTACTTACTTACCTACATACTTAATTACCTGTACTTACTTACTTACCAGAACTTACTTACTTACCTGTACTTACTTATTTACTAACAAAATAACTAGCTTGAGCAGGGTTGTGACCAAATGGGACTTCTTCCATCTCATAGCTGAAAAGCCACTGCGCTCATCATGGCATTGTGTGTCGTGAAAAATGACAGGTCAAATTTTTACATAGATTTGAGGTTTTATTGTAGTTATCATTCCTCCCTAGACTTTTAAAACACACATCTCACCTAAAATGAGGTGCAGCCATCTTTGAAATTATGGGAGTATTACTTCTGGCACAGACATGCTACAAATCAGCATTTTATTATTACTTTTAATATGTCTCACGTAAAATAATAATAAAAAAATAGGCATACAATGACAAGTGCGTGTATAAAACGATAACCATCATGATGAAGTAGCATGGATATGAAGTGATTTGGAGCCATGTCGGTCCCACTCGGGATTAGCCGTTAGCTCATCAGTCCAGTCAGAAATAAACTGCACTTTTCTAAACTGAGGCCATTTGATCAGTTTTTTTCCCCTTCATTTGAAAACATCAGAAGCATCTTTTTAATCCACGTAAACACTTAAAAACAGTGAACAAGATGAGCTGTCTGCAACAAAATATGATTCTTATTCAACTTTATAATGTCAAGCTGTGGTTTCAGCAGTGTGACTGACATTCAGCTGTCTATAAATGTAGAACAACATATTATTTTCATAACGTAAACACACCGAGTCTCAGTGATAAATCTGTTAAAGCTGGTTTCAGCACCACGGCCAGAGCCAAGGGATGGCTGCTCATTACCAGCATATAAAAAAGCAATTTGCTTCAGCACAGCCTGCATGAAGTTACAAGCTCTTCCACTGAAGCTGCAGAGAAAATGTAAACACACGCACACCATCCATCTTATTTGCTTTTGAGTGTGTGCGGAGTGTGTTTATCTAACTCATGCAACACTTGCTCCTTTTGTAATCCGCATATTTTTTTTTTTTGAGACAAAAGAGGGTTTGCTAACTAACCCTGAAAAATGCAGCTGCACACACACAACAGCATGCTGAGTGTTTATCATTCCCTCCTCCAGGAAAACATTTAAGCACGTTTTGTATCCCTCGTCTTTGCAACCTCCTCCGCTATTCCTTCTCCACCCCCTCAGCTTCTTCATAAAAGAAATGCATCTGCTGTTAAAAAAAAATAAAAAAAAATAAAAACTAAACAATAAATAAATAAATATCAGGAGTTGTTTTTGCAATGACTCTCTGAACACATAAAAGCAAGCCACATGAAACAACAACGTGAAAATTTCCCTGCATATGCAGATGGCATACTTTGGCTTAAAGCTGCTGAGTCTTGATGGAATGAAATTGGCGCATGCATTGAAGTTTTATGGTTTTTTACAGAAAAGTGCAAGCTCCAATCAACGCTGCAATAAATCTGTGTGCAGTTAGTAAAGAAATGAGAAATGACACTATGTCCTGTTCTACTGTTCAAGGAGGAAACTCCACTTTGCTCTCCAGTGCACCTCATCCCTGACCTTGTCCCGACATAGTTGTCTCTTCTTATAAATCTGCAGTCATCAATTCCCACCGCTGCGTCCAAAGAGTGAGGCTGTCAGCTGCACTCACTTCATGCTGCAGGTCCTGGAAAATGACCAGAGAGAAAATATGATCATGTCTTGGATGAAGGGCGGTAAACGTGTCATATAAATTCTGCCCTGTGTCGCCATGTGTCCGACTTATAACCATTGTGTGATGAACGACTGAAAGGAAAGCTCAGGCAATCGTGGCGTTTCAAACCGGTGTGCTCTTTCTTTTTGCTCTGTGAGCACAACCTGTCACACATGAGTAAACTTGGGCACACTGCTGACGCACTGAGGTAAACGTCATGAGTTATTCATTTTTACACAATCCGCTCACCTGCAGTGCATAGTAACAATGCTTTTTATGGGCCAATCTGCATCTTTACACACTGTTACATAAATCAATATACTGTACTGTAAAACCATCTCCTTTTTGTGCCACTCCTATGTATTGGCATTAAATGATGGTCTAATTGCACTTTAGAGCAGAAGTACTAAAGTGTCCTCATTTATTCGGCAGACAAGAGGAAACCACCGAGCTGTACCATCTCCTGTCCTTGAAACTTAATGGTATGTATCTGCACTTCACCACCCATAGCTAATTACAGCATCAGAAGATATGTGGAGCTTGGCTCAGACAGGCAAGGTGTTGAGCCCTGATGTGCTGAGGCAAGCAGCGCTGGCTGAAGGTAAAGGAGAGGCGATTCAATGAGTTAAGGAGATGGAAGAGAGGAGGCATGGGAGCGATAGACGGCAGAGCACTCAACCCTAAAATGATGCGCTTAACTGGCACTGGATTAAATAAAAGCATTTCTTGAATCTGTTACAGTGTGGCAATTAGAGTGCTCATGTTAATGTAATATTTTATGCTCTATAATGACTTTGAATGCAAGCAGACAAGCTATGTTAGGCTAATGTTTGTTGTTTTTGTGCAGTTGTTTTGCCATATCTTTTTTGTGGGGGGTTGTTCCTGGGAAAAAGCAGCGCTGCAACCCAGATACGGAACTGTTAGCTATAAACTGTCTTTCATATCCTCTGCTTAGTGAGTTCCACTGTGCTATTTTGGTAGCAGTGTGATTGTTTTAGCCTTTAGCTCCTGCTGACAGCGCATGTGATGCCCACAGCTCAGTTGAAGTCAGGCTGTAAACACAATAGACATATAGAGATGTTCATGGAGCTCTCAGGGGATTTTATGTTGCCTTCCTGAGTCTGCTGAACTTCCAACAACCCTAACAGTCCACTATGTCAAATGAAAATATGAAATGTTGAATGTGTTTTATATAAAGTGTAAAGATGCAAACATCAACCTGTGGCTAGAAGAACAGGAGGAGATTACAAAAAAGGGATGCTTCAAATGCACATTGTCTGTGAAAATCATGATAGACCTGATAAAAAAAATATTTATTTTTAGATTTGAACTCTCCAAATTACTTTGTAGATTAAAAAAAAAATACTATAGGTAGAGGTGGTTGAATTCCTAAAGTTTTATAAAATGTTAAACTTTATTATTGACACGGTGGTCTGTTCCCTATCTGTTTTCTATGTATTTCCATGTCTTCAACTTTTCTGTTTTCTTGTTTTTTTTGTCTTTCTTATGTTTTGTCTCTGTTCTTGTCATTTTCTCACTCACTCCTCAGTCTGCCTCTCCAGCCTTTAATCATTCTGCTGCTGATCTGAGGAGGACTGCCTGGTGGTGTATTTAAGCTCCTGCCAGACACTTCTTCAGTACTGGGACATCCTCTACCAAATGGTAATTCGAGTACAGCCAACTAACCTTTTGTTACAGCTGGTTCTCACCAACTGTGATTCCTCCAGGACCTTCCATGGCCTGCCTCTTCAAGTCCTCCCTAGGACCTCATCTCTTCCCTGGGCTCCACCTGTGGATCAACGGTGTCCCTTCAATCATCCTCAAACAATTCACGACTGGGTCAACCTGCTCCTCTCTCCACCGCCAATTACCTCAAGACGGGATTTCCTGCAAAACCCAGGACCACTCCTCTCCTCTCCTTCTCGGTCTTCAACTACAACACAAACACTGCAACGACAACCAATCACCTGTAAATAAAAGTTCACTTACCTTTTGTATTCCTGAGTCTGTCTTTACTGAATCAGTCTGCTTACTTGGGGGTCGATGTTGATACAAATCTACTTTTATTTGCTGTTTAATACCTCTGTAAGTCAAAAAAAAAAAAAAAAAGACTTACTGTCCTTAGACTGTTATTCACTTCATTAGCAGTAGTTAGGGTTCAGCCAAGTTTCTTTAAGCTTCATTTAATGTTAAATTATTGCAGTTTGTCAGATTACTATCAAGTTTCTTTCTATTGTCTGTAATCTGAACAGAACAGAAAAAAAGATGGAGTGATTAAAAAAGTTATTTTTTAATAAACCTATCACTGTAAACTTGTTAATCTTTAGAGGAAACAGAAGCAGTTGTAAATTATTTGAGACAATCAGACTAACTCAGGTTTAAACTTTTAAGCAGTTGGAATCTGATCACAACTTTTATCATCTTTTCTTGTCTTCTTTTTTTATTCTTATGTGTCTGTTGTGTATCTTATGTGTCTTCATGTGTTTTTTTTAATTTTCCTATCTTTACCAAGCTTAACCTGCTGCACATCCTTTCCAGCCTGATCCCTCTGTCTTGCCAGTTGGTACAAGTCTTTCTATGTGTCTTTTTTCATGTGTGTGTGTGGTTCTTATGTTATTCTGCCCCTATTAAATAATGTGATACTTAAACAATTTAATTCTCCTTCAGGGATGTTAAAACAATATTAACTTCTGTTCAATGTCCAAGATAAACTTTTGCTGTAAGGAAAACTTAGATGTCTTACTGTAAAGAATGGTTCTTTTAAAGTATTGTGGCATTTTTACATGTTCAAGTTCAACACTTCTTACAGCCTTGGGAACTTGTTCTGCAACAATTTCTTCTAAAACATATGCTAATAGGGTTTTCAAGTTAATCATTTTGGTTTGATGTTTTACTAGTAATGATTTGAGTTGTTTCAGGTACAAAAATGGACTGTTTTGTCTATGCTTTGTTGCCTCACTACTATCTATCTTAAAGTTTTTGCATCAATCTAATCAAGGTCTTGTTTTCCAAAAGATTGCCTGTTCTGATTTATCCAAAGTGTCAGAAAGGAAGACAAATCAATTGTTGGAGCTGCATCAAACTCGCAAGTGGGAAGACATTATCGAAATGTGCTGTAATAAAACAACCTGTTCTTATCCCAGGGCATGAGGTGTTGCTATTTCATTCAGATCAGCAGCTATTCTTAGATAACACTCAGGGTGTCCTCTGGCACTGGTGAACAGCATAAACATTCTTGTGAAATTATCCAGATAAAGATCATAAGGGAATCCATCTTCCTGGCTCAAGCACAGTACTACATTACTTTGTGTTCATAGCTTTTGGCAGTAGAAAATTCAACAATAATAGCTTTTACTATCTAATTCTATGGGAACATTGTACAAAATGAAGGTTATTTGTGTTTTTAGTTGGTCATTTCTTTGTTGTAACAATGCTTCTTGGCAAGTAATTTTGCAATGCTTGAAACTAATTTCCCTTTAAACTGTACAACCTTTGTTAGGAAAATGCAGTTGTCGGTTGAGCAGCAGAGTGGAGTATGTGGATTTAAAAAAATGTGACTAATCTTCTTTGCTAATGTCAAACAGCATATTTTATTATTGACTCTTGATTTTAGCTACTGATACCCCAGGTATAGGCAAGTGTCTGACTTGTATTCGATTGTCTGCACCTGTGAGCATTGAAACTACAACATTCATTTAGTTTCTGCTCAAAGCACGTACCTTTTGACTGATTAAGATAGAGTCCGTGTCTTAAAATCACGTCAAGCTGGTGCTCTGAAGAACAAATTGCTGCATTATTTCAAGTGAGCCCCATGTACCACCTCTGTCTTCAAGTTTCAAGGTTCTAGGTTATTTATTGTCATTCACATCAAATGTGGTACGTGAGGTGGAACGAAGTTGTGTACGTACCAGTCACACCCAAAAGTAGCAAAAATATAAGGTATAAAAAGAAACAGTTATACAATAATGTAAGATAGAGGCTAAAAGCTAATAATGTAAAATATTATATTAAACAGCATCCTGAAGTTGAGTCTGTAGTGAGCAGATGGGTATGAATGAATACAGCAGTTTAAGGGCAAGAGATCAGCAGCATGGATAAGTCACACATCATCAATTAAAGTGGCATTACAATGATTTTTCTTCTTTTTTTTTTTTCAAACAATGATTTTCCCAGTTAGATATTCATGAGTCTAACAGTTTCAGGGTAGAAGCTGTTCCTCAGTCTAGTGCAGGGGTCTGCAACCTGCGGCTCTGGGGCCACCTGCGGCTCTTTGGTTCCTCTGCAGAGGCTCTTTCAAGGTATGACCAAAATGGACAAACCACTGCCAGTTTTAACAGTTTCACGTCATTTATATTGCAAATATGTGAATATTAGTACTAATACAAGGAGTAAAACATACTTTAACGTTATGCTTTATTTCTTTAAAATAGGATACTAATTTTTTCCACAATAATAATAAAAAAAATAAAAAATAAAAAACATTAGGCCTTCATATAGTTCATTGTTTAAATTTCCATCCTTCCATCTATCCATCCATTATCTTTTACCTGCTTCTTCCTTTTCGGGTCACAGGGGTCAGTAGTGACCAAATTCATCTATCACTGTATGACAGGGCTTAATTTTAGCCAGATCCTGATTGAACAGGATCTGGGAACGCTCTTATTTTGACAGAGTGTGTTCCGGTAACTGCTTGGATCCGGTAACTCTTAGACTTGCTAATAATAAAACTATGAACAAATTTGACTGCCTTGAACAAATAAAACTTACCTTGGATATGTAAACTGAAATTTGTGCTACCATTGTTTAATTTTTTTTTAATTGAGTAAAAAAAATATATATACAGTATATACATATATATATATATACTGTATATACAGTATATGTATAAATAAATCTTTCTTTACAATAATCCTGTGTTTTCCTTTGTCTAAAAATGTAAAAATATTAATGAATGTTTAAAATCATTTGATATTTATAGTGTTATGTCACTCCTACTCAGTGGTGTAGTCTACATTTTTGTACTGGGTCTACTGTGCTTGGAAACCAAAGTACACAGGTTAGTACAATGTAATCATCAATTTATTTTGATTTATTTTATTGAACATTTCCAAATTTCTCTGACGTTTATATTTGAATAAATGAACAACAAACTTTGTACAACAGTTGGCGTTGTATTAAAAACATGTTATATAATTAATGAAAAAGTATCAAAGCAAATCACTGCTTGCAGATAAGATTGTTAGGAAAGTGTTTAACTGCCATTTAATGTATCAGTGACACGTGCCTAATGATATGTCAAGTATCATTGGGCACGTAGTGGTTATATTGAAATTCTTAAGCTTTTTCTAGTGGGTATACTCTGTATACCCGAGTATCACGTAGCCTACACCACTGGCCTGAGCCTCCTGCAAAAAATTTAAAGTGGTCCATGAGCCACCAGTAGATGATCATAGTTGGGGTAAGTTTTGTGGCTCTGGACATTTTAATTTAGTGAGTGAAGGAGCAGAAATGGCTCTTTGGATCGTAAAGGTTGCAGATCCCTGGGCTAGGGGCTCAGGCCAAAAGTCGCAGCTCTACTATGGAAGGACTTCAGATTAAAAAGAATGATTTAAAAGTGGTAAACTCCACTTTGAACTTGGCTGCATGTAAAGTAAGCGTTAAGTCCAATTCTGTCTGGGCTGAAACTGTTGGAGATGTGAGGAACTAGGTGAATTTTTAAAATTAATCAGTTAAGAAGTTTTTTCACCTGGACATTCAGAGCTTTAGCTTCACATGTTTCTAACTCTCCAGACTTATGGAGACCACCAATGCTTTGGGAGGCCATTCTGGAGACCTGATTCCTGCCCACTGAGGTCTGGGTTTTTGCTAATCAGTTTTGATCCTCCAGACTTTGGCTGTTCATAACTTTCACACAATGTACTACTTAAAATGGTCAAACAGCATATTTAAATTCATTCAACCTTTATACAGGTTAGTCTCATTAAGACAAAGGAAAACACAGGATTATTGTTAAAAAAAATTTTTTTTTTATAGTTTTTACCAATAAAAAAAAAAATTAAACAATGGTAGCACAAATTTCAGTTTACATATCCAAGGTAAGTTTTATTCGTTCAAGGCAGTCAAATTTGTTCATAATTTTATTATTAGTAAGTCTGAGAGTTACCGGATCCAAGCAGTTACCGGAACACACTCTGTCAAAATAAGCACATTCCCAGATCCTGTTCTGGCAGGATCTGGCTAAAATTAAGGCCTGCAAACAATTCATGTAATTTGACAGCTCAGAGTGGTTGTGCTCCTTCACATTCGATCACAGCAGATCTTCTTGACTTCAGACCTTGTAGAACTATGCTTGATGTTGTTCCCGAGACTACAGATAATACTGTTGCTCATTGGCAGAGACAGAGTTCAGGCCATTTGGTTAGAACTTCAGCCAATGTTCATTCATGTAATGATTCAGCTTCACCTCCACAACAGCAGATGGAGTTCGCAAACATACTTATACACCTTTCAGCTTACAGGACACACAACTGATTAAGGAAAAGTTGTCAGATATTCAGAAAGGTGGCAATGCATGGATTAAGGCCTTTTTGGAAGCCTGTGCTGGAATTGTACCATGCTTGGGA
>JARVGV010000646.1:16930112-16941983 GCA_031762435.1 Hypsolebias longignatus
TATGGTATGGTATGGTATGGTATGGTATGGTATGGTATGGTATGGTATGGTATGGTATGGTATGGTATGGTATGGCAAGCTGCAACTTTCATCTCTTTGCTGGCAGGTCAGTGCTTGACAATAAAAATAAATAAATAAATAAATAAATAAATAAATAAATAAATAAATAAATAAATAATACACCAAACAAGCCATAACAGTTCACATGATTGGATCAATAATTGCTATAAATGCATTCAAACTGACCGACAGCATTTCTATGTGGTGTTTTAATAGTTTAATCACTTTATAATTGAAGCTCTATGTTGAATAGAAATTGGTGACTTCTAAAAGCAAACAATTTATAAAGTTATGCTCTAGTTATGTGTCTGTGGCTTTTGGCCACACAGTGGCACCATTGCATTAAACTGCATCAGAGTTAAATTTTCTACCACTAGCAAACAGGGAAATTTGACAGGATTTTTTGTTTTTTTTTAATAGTTTGGATTTGAAAATATCAACCTCTACAAATAAAAATGCATTGTTTTATATTAGGAATGAACAAACTCATAAAAACTAAGAAAAGTTGTTTAAAATCAATTATATTTAAAAAAGCTGTTTTGCTTATTTTTTCAGGCGTTCAGTCAAATTTATTAAAAAATGAACAAATTAAAGTATTTTACCACCTTTCATAACAGAGATTTAGACTCAGGTCATCTTGTTTAAAATGACATATCTGAAGCTGTTTTGGTCAGACTTTGTAAAGCACAGTTTCATTAACAGTAAGAGGAGGAAGACGAGGATGAGGAAGGCCAAGGACCGTAAGCTCTGATGAGATCCGAGCCACTTTGGTTGACCATGTGCTCAACCATGGTCTATCAATGAGGCTGGGCAAACAGTACAGCCAAATTTGAGCAGCATCCATCATTCAGACTTTCTGAAATTCAATTCAGTTCATTTCAGTTTATTTATACAGCACAAAGTCAAAACAAAAGTTTTCTCAGGACACTGAACAAATACATTCATATACATAAAAATTCAATTACATAATAGAGGTCATTCTCAAAGTACACAATAGTAATAACCCGAGCTTCCTGAAAGATTCATTATAATCCATACTGTGGTTTATGAGATACTGTATTTTGCTGATAAAACAGACAAATCCTCACATGCAGAAAAAGCAAAAAGATTATGATTTAATGAAAAAGAAAGAAGTGAAAACAACGTTAGCAGTGAGCGATGACAACATGCTTTAACCAGAGAGCTGTACGTGTAATAAATAAATAAAAAATACAAACCGGTGTGAAACTATACCAGTGAAAACGATAAAAAGACTAATGGCAACATTTAATTGTTTGTTAAAGTAAACAGTGCAGTCAAAAATTACACCCAGTATTTTTCTTTTCAAGTTAAAGTTTGTCGGGGAGGAGGAGAGATACGGTACTTCTCGGACCTTTGCAATTCCACCACATGTCTTCCATGGAGGAGTCAGGGGTCTTCAGGGTTGGTATGTCCATAACTGTAACTGAGGTCGTCGAGGTAGTTCAAAAGCTCCAAGGCGGCAGGGCTCTGGGGGTGGATGAGAATCACCCTGATTTCCTTAAGGATATTGCGAAGCTGTCTTGGTTGACATGCCTTTGCAACATCGCGTGGACATCGAGGGCAGTACCATTGGATTGACAGACTGGGATGGTGGTTCACCCCTTCAAAATGCAGGACTGGAGGGTGTGCTGCAATTATAGAGGCATAACTCTCCTCAGCCTCCCTGGTAAGGTCTATTCAGGTGTAACCTCAGATCCAGGAGAAACAATGTGGGTTCTGTCCTGGCCGTGGAACACTGGACCAGCTCTTTACCCTCACTAGGGTCCTCGAGGGGTCATGGAAGTTTGCCCATCCAGACTAAATTTCAGTTCAGTTGTAGATTTACCTTACATGCAGAGCCTGTTTAAACTCATTGTGCATTCTGCACAACAAAACATGATTAAAAACAAACACATTACAAAAGCAAATAAAGAACCCGACTATTAACTACTTGAGTATAAATGTATGCTTGTATTTATTATTCAGTTGCTTTTGGGGTCTAAGCTTATGTGCAGGAAGGCAAAGACTGAGCTCGACCCAGGAAACCTCCTCTACCATTTTCTCCATCTGCCACCAAATGTTGCCTCGTGATGTTTTTATCTCTACAGTCAGCAATAATTAATGAAAGTTCCTCCATCAAAGCTTGGATTAAAGGCTTTTTAGACCTTTGCATAACCAGTTATAGTGTTTACACAGGTATGCTTATAGAGATGAGTCAGAGCATCTCATGCATTTGGGAGGAACGTTAAAGCTCTTCGTTGTTCCGGTTCGTCAAGCTAAAAAGCTCTTCCCTGTATACGAAGCTAAATATGCCACAAGAACACTTAACATTACTGTTACCTCTTCAGGCAGAATGACAGTTGGTTTCAGTTCTGGTGTTGTAACCCCAAACTGAGTCTGGATGACTCTTTAGGGTGACTGACTGATTGCTGTGACCCGTGCGGCTTGCAAAGGACAAGACCCAATTTGTTGGTTGTTCATCATCTAATGAGCCAAATCATATCCAATTACACGCCCGCCATCCATTATGAGGGATATGTGCTGGATGAGTATTATTAAAGATCACTGTCATTTTGGTGTTACATCATGATTCACTTTATGACCCGCACAGGACTTGGCAGCAGTGAATTTAGCATCCCAGAGAAAGTACATCCAAACACTGTTCAATAATACGTCTTTTTGTTGGCTCCTTGCAAGAAAAGCAATCAGCTTTTATCAACAGGGGGTCAGAAAACTGAAAAAAAAAGTCTGGTAATCCAAATCAGAGAGGCAGGGAAGCAGTGCAGCATTAGCAAAGAGTTCAGGCATATTAACAGTCTCCATGGCATCACTTTTATGGAGTCTAGCTTGGACAATTGGGACGGCCTTGCATGAACTGTTCAGCAATCAGGAGACCTTGACTAACAAGCTTTATGCATTTGTTCTGTTTGTCTCTTCTCAGCTCAGGCTGTGTCTTTCACGCCATATTTGTGCCTATTGTTGGTGGATCCCTGTGGAACCAAGGTAGCTCCTAATGTCACGATTATACTACCATGACCAGTAATCTGTGCCAGCCAGATTATAAATTATAACGGCAAATGACAGTAAAGATGAGAGCAAGCGTCAAGGATGTTCGCCTCATAATACACTCCAGATTGCATCTTTGTCCTGAAGTCTAATTCAGGTGCCTGAGATGCATTTACAGTATAATTCATAACCAGACTTACAAAACATGCCGCTAAATATAGATTTTGGTCTTTTGAAACATGCATGGTTTATAAATCTGTGGCAGTTTCTCATCAAGTCTTTGTTTTTAACATGAAACAGACCTTTAATCAGCTAACTGACATCACAAATATCCTGTCTCAAATTTAACAACCACATAAGTCTTTTCTTGTCCCCCTGAAATATGACTCATATCACATTTAGGATCAAATATTCACAGTAATATATATATATATTTTATTTTTATGTCAGCACTTTTTTTTTAAGAACTCAATAAGTTTGTTGAAAATATAAACTGGTGACTTGAAGGTATAACTAAAATACTTTATTAAATAAAGTTTAAAAAAAAATCGAACAAGGCAGCCAAAAACTCTATTAATTTGAAAACAGGGAACACGCAGGAGAAAAACAAGGACCACTGTGATGACATAAAAAACTAACGCTGAACTGAAAAACAAACTGTGGATCAAGCATTTATAAAGAGACACCAATTAAACCTAAACACCTGAGGTGATTACACATGGAGGACAGGTGAGCGTGGCAGACTAACTGGATAAAACACTGACTGAAGGTAAATGAGGACTGGCACAAGAAACAATGGGAATCAGAACGAGATCTAAACTAGAATACTAAAATGAAACTGAGAATGGAGTACAAAACACAAATGGATGACAATGTAAACAGACAGGAAAACACAAGTAGAACTCCAACACAAAAAAATACAAGCGACTAAAACCTAAACCGCAAAGGGAAAATAAGACTAAAAGATAAAATCAGAAGCTAAATAAACACCATAAAAAACAGAGTGCAATACACAAGTGTATTTACCAGATCTTGTTGTTCGACCTACTGTGTCCTTGTGTGCAGAAGAATATGTTGTATCCAAATAAATGCGAGGACATGTTGGTGCACAACAGCTTTTACTCGCTGTTCACAGATTTCCCATGCAGGGGTGCACCTAACTTTTTGAGTGGGCTCCTCAGTTGAGTACCAGGAGATGGTGTTTGGTACTCACACCATATGCAGCTGTGTCTTAATAAGTGTCACCTTCATCGCTGTCCTCCTCAGTGTCACTCCCACTATCCTCTGCTTCAGCTTCCTGCATGGTAGATGTTGCAGATGTTGCAGATGTCTTTGTCCTTGGTAATTTTTTCTCTTTAATTATTTTGTAATAAGGGTTGAATTAATACATCTGCAGGTAAGGGGCATTTAGCTTCGGGACAAAATGAGGTTGTCGATTGGCCAGTTGCTGACATGCCTACTGGATTGATTGACAGGTTGTGTCCGCCAGCCTTGGCTGGAGGTGGGGCGGCCCAGGTGGTAGCGGTGTTCTAAGTAGTAATGTTGTTAATAAAAAAGTTTTAAAAATATATTTTTAAAAAAAGGAAGCACCAGCTCTGCAGCTCACATATCAGACCAGCCCACCAGGAAATATCCTGAGCCCACCATCAAGCACGCAAAGGCGTGTGGTAACTCTGGTGATGCTACGCATTCCCATTACTGTATTGTTGCACATGCGTACCTGTATACCAGTTGTGCACCCCTGCACAAAAATGTTTCTTTCTGATTATTAACATTTGCACAACTCGTGGACAATAGATTTCAACAAATCTAATGGGTTTTTTTTTTAAGTTTTTATTATTTTTTTTATTATTTATTCTTTTCACTTGTATTTTGTGAATTATTGTTTGGCTCTTGTTTGTTTGTTTGTTAAAATAGTTTAAAAGTTGTGCTACACATTTCTTGAGTTCCCTGTAGAATCCACGAGCTAAACTGCAAATGTGTTTGCTCGGAAGCCGAAGCACCTTTTACAAGCAGCTTTAGACACAATAATTCAGGTTTAATGGAAGTTTCCGAAAGGCTACAATCTTCTGCCCTCAAATCCCTCTCTCCGCAACTAAAAAAAGAGAAGCAAATCACCACGTTTCAAACCCCTCTGATCAGTAAGAGGCGTTCAAAATAATCAGTTTGCCTTTAGAAAAAGACCGTAACAACCTCTGCTGTCTGTTGCAGCTCTAATATATGATGGATTCCAGTTTGAATCCATCAAATATTACTCCTTGAAAGGCAGGGACGTGTTCATTGTTACAGCTTCCTGCCAGTCAAATGCTGAATGCTGCCAGTTGAGTGTGAAGATGGATTCAATTTGATTGTTGAAGATGCAGAAATCACATCTTTTCACCTTCAACTGCAATGAGTATGCCTTTTGTAAAATAATAATAATAATAACAATAATAAAAAGCTATTAAAGAATACCGGTAACATAAAATATACAGGCAGTCCCCGAGTTACGAACAGGTTCTGGACCTAAAGACCGTTCGCAACTCGATTCTGCCGTCTAAGTCGGAGCCGAACGCACATGGAACCGTAAGACCGGATTTTCGGCCGTAACTCGAAACTGAAACCACATGGCGAACGGTAACGGCATTTTAAACACGTTTTTTCACGTTTTTTTTTCCAATGTATAACAACTTAGAATGCCGTTTTAATGTGTTTCTAAGCAGTTAGCTAACAAAATACTGTACCCTAAAAAAAATAAATAAATAAATAAATAAATAACATAAAATGCTGCATAAAAAAGACAATGTAAGGTGTGATGACGTCTCTGGGGGCGGCGCCGTAAGTCCGAGTTGCCGTAAGTCGATGGCGCCGTAAGTCGGTGACCACCTGTATAAGCATTTCATTGGATGTTACTATATGTCACACTTAATATTACATTAAGGATCTTTCACTCTTAATTGCAACTCTTTTGACATTTAATGAAAACATTTGACACACTGACAATACATGCTGTCAATGCTATTTACTTTAGACTGAATATCTATAAAGTTGCCGTCACAACCTTAGTCAAACCTCTTTTTTAGGTGTTTTAAGCAGTTGTAACATTTTGAGCACAGATCTACAAAAACAGTGCTGGTTTATATCAGATTTACAAAAACTATATACCATACTATCGTGAAAATATATATGTAACACTCATTAATTCATTATGTGTTTGGGCATGCATGTCTTCCTGCATCCATCAGTGGGGGCTGCAGCACCCTCCACACCCACACTTCTCAGAACCTTAAATTAAGTACTATCTACTGATGAAAAATGCCTTGATCGGGACCATGACCTTGTACTGGAGGTTAACACCCTGAAAACAAGTAAATAGTTTAAAAAAAAGAAATAAAAAATAAATTAAAGGAGATGCAGATTTTTTAAACGGGTTTTTCAGATATGTTACTTTATTTCATACATTTAGTAGCGTTTTGTGTCCAGCTACAATGTATTTTGGTTGTTTGTTTGTTTCTTTTTTTTAATGAAAATTTGTTTATCTTTGAAGTAATTCATGTTTCCATGAGTTTAAATCAAGGCCAGAGGTGCATACCTTTTGAGATCCACCCAATAATTTTAATTTAGAAGTGATAACACATGCAGTGTCAGTTTACTGTCAGTATTTCACACAAAAATGAAATAAAATGTGACTTTAATGGAGCTGGTTGCAATTAGCCGTCCACACAGGGAATGGTATGAGGAGAATCAGACAAACTGCTTTGATTTAAGAAGTGACAAAATAGAAATAACTGAAGCAATAATCAGATCATTCAATTTATTTTATTTTTCCGTCTTTTTATCCCTGCAGGAGGTTTTCAGAAGCTTTTTCCTGAAGGGCATTGAATCTTTGTTTTTCTGCTTCTGGTTCTGCTTAAGACACTTCCTGCTGGTTTGACCTTTAGTTTGGCAAGTTTCTGGACGTGTGAAGTCACTTGTACCATTGCAGAAATCTTCTGTATTTTATAGATTTTAGGAATTCTGCCATGTCAGTCTGCTCTTCACGTTTCAACATTTATCAATATGTTCAGCTCGGAATGGAAAGCACAGACGCACTAATGTAATTACCCCAATCTTGCACTGCAAATGTTCACAAAATGGAGTGGACAAAAAGCAGAATGAAGGTAAATTGAATGTTTATTATGCAGGAGCAACGTACTGTAGCAGCATCACAAATGACAAGTGAGGAGTAGTGTGATTAGTGCTAAGAAAGGAGACGAGATGTACCTTGCAGCTCAGCTCCTCTCTGGTCTGTGCAGTGTTTAATTGTGTCATTGTGCAACATAAAATCCCACAATGTGGTTGCTGCTGATGGCAAATATGGAGTTGTGATCCTTCCCCGATGCCCTGGCGTCAAACCTTTTTTACAAACTAACATTTAACACATGTCTGCCTGCAGCAGCTTGTCTTTCATTCTCTGGCTTTCTCTTTTCTATCCTCCATGATTTACTTTCATATCCACCCACCCCCGCACTTTCATCTCCCCAATCCAATACTGTCAGAGCTCTAAACTCCCAGTGGCAGAATAGTGACATTGTTAGTGTCTCAAATGTGGAACAGCTTGATTCTAAGAAAGGTTTGCACCGAATTGTTTCTAAAAAATAAAATCCTTTACATATTGCAAAACTTGATTCTGAGTGCTCTCACATGCTCCTAATGACCTGCAGTGATGGCATTGACGTCCCACATGACAGTCAATAAATGGGCTTCACTTGTTGCACTCATTTACTCAAAAAAGCAAATTGCATGGCAGCAGAGAAAAATGTGTTGACATGGGTCAGACCTTTTGAAGTGGGGTTCTATGGAAAGGTTATGAACAAATAACAGCTTTCCTGTTGCAGCTAGCTCCTTGAATGACCTCTTTTGAGAACTGGGGTCTAAATCTGACCAGAAAGATGAGCTAATGGCTAGTTTGAGCAGGGCCAAGACCAAAGATGCTAACAGTTCAAACCTTTCCATGTTTTAAATGTGCTGTCAATTAAGCTATACATTTTTCTTTGTAACTTTGAGTGCATATTTATATTTACTGTCCACCACCATGAAATGTGTGATAACATACCGTATTTTTCAGACTATAAGGCACACTGGATTATAAAGCACATTAAGCGAAGCAAGTTCGTTTTGACAGATTTTTTAAGCGCTGTGTGCCACATAAAATTGGTTCAAGGTCAGTAAGCACAACCAGAATTAATACATAAGGTGCACCGGATTATAAGGCTCATTGTTGATTTATGAGAAAATTTAAGGAATTTAAGTGCACCTTATAGTCTGAAAAATACGATAATTACCAGCATATGTTTGTGTGTGTGTTTCTTAGAAAATGATCACAAAAACTAGAGATTTGAAAACTTCCAAAAGTAATCGTTACATATGCACTTGCAACTAATAAACCTTCAAAGTAGCATAATTTAAATGCGCATGCCTTAGCGAATTCTAAAAAAAAGCTCCAAGTCAATCAAGTTTAAAAGATATTGTGCTAAACATTAGGTGAGGTATTAGCTGAAAGTGATCCCCAACACATTTTCTGAGTGCTAACAGATTATGTGAGATCTCTATGTAAAACTTTGACATTAATATTGCAGTCAACATTGTCTGTCTGTTAGCAAAGTATCTCATGAACCAGTGGGTATAGTTTAAAGAAACTTTCAGAAAGAACTTATTAGATGTACATCTGCAACTGATTAACTTTTGAAGGTATCCTGATTCAAGACGGTCATGATAAGCAACTTAAACACAAAAAGGACTATAAATCATATTTTTACAGTAATTAAGCTAAAAATGGGTGTGTTAGTTGCTCAGGGTAATCCCCACCTTATATAGTGGAAGCTAACATGTTTCACATGATAATCTTTGACATCAAATGTGTTGGGAAATGTGTATTTCTTCAAGAAATGCAAGTTAGAATGTGTCTAGAAATTAACTGTGACCGACTACTAAACATTTTTACTTCTCTAAGTAAATGTGTCAGGTGTTTAGTGCATTCTCCTCCAGGTGCTCAATCCTCACAATTTTACATGTGCTTGAATTCTAATGATGCACGAGAGCAGAGTTTGGTCTTTTCAGTAAAACGGAGAGTGGACACTTTTTTTTTTTTTTTTGGCCAACGTCTGAGTCTTTGTTGAAAGCGACGGAAGCCCCTCTGGCTCGTGTCACTTCAGGTCAGCAAGAGTCAAAGGAAATAGGAAAGAGAGATGAAGAGGGCAAAGAGCAGAAGACGGGGACGAGTGCAGTGGAGCAGAAATCATGCAGTCGGTTAGGTTCGCTCAGCACCTTCTACCTGTCAGTGAACAACTCGAGCAGGACTCACTCCTGCCTGTCTCAACAAAAAGGACACAGCAGCTGCGTGATGACAGAAAGTAACAACACAATGTCGCAGTGCCATTTCTAAGAGCTTGTTCCCGGATGCATGAGTTTCTCCAACAGAAATCCGAGGCGCTGCTGTGAATCTGTGAAGCGTGCACTGTCAAGGCTGCACACTGGTTTATTAAAGAGACTAAGGCTTCCATTTAACTGAGGGGTCAACGCTTCAATTTGTGCAGCTCCTTCTCTGCTGGATGTATGTTCTTTCTCGAGTCAGACTATTTTAATTGACTGCAAAGAAGTGGCATTCGTTGATTCTTGGAGACCTATAAAACTTCTACTGAAGAAAATACTGCAAAGCAGTAAAATCAGCTAAACTAAGCCGCCGAGTCACCGTAACGCGTAACGTAACAGTGAAAGACAGGGTTGCAACAGGAAGGTTCAACATGATGTCATAATTCAATTCAGTTCAAAATACCTTATTAATCCCAAAGGGAAATTAAATGTTGTTGTAGCTCATCATCCTGGTTTCATTAGTTCTAGATGCTGATGGTTGTGGGCAGGAAAGATCTGCAGCAGTCCGTCCCGCAGCAGATCTGAAGAAACTCTGCAGATACCGGATCCAGCGAGCCTCTCGGTCTTCCTGGGCAGCAATACCACCTAAATGTTGGGCAGAACTCCTCCCTGAGCGATGACCACTCCTCTCAGCAGCTTGTTGAGCTCCTTCCTCATCATTGCAGACAGCCAACTGCAGGTGTTGAGGGATGATCATGGTATTCTTGTTGTCGTGAGCCACGTTTCCTGCCAGCTCCAAGGATCTCAGCAGTCAGTCACTCGAGCACCTCCGACAGGTAGATGGAGATGCATCCACAGCACCTCCTTTACAACTCATTTGGGATTTGGGGCTGCATTTGAGGTAATATTTGAGCTTTGAGACGTTAATCAGCTGCTCCCGGTTGTAAAAAACCACCTTGTAGTCATGGTTATGTTTCATAACAAATGTCCAAAAGTAAAAAGGTTTCAGTAAAAATCCTTCCAGCTGCACAGCATCCAATACCAGAGGAAGTAATAATCCAAAAAAAAATATAAATAAAATAAAAAAAAAAGCCATTTACATCCAGAAAAAAGAGGAAATAAAGTTTTCCAAAGCAATATCCCAAAATGAAATTAACAGTTTTTCCAACATGCGGCCACCTTGAGCGGCGCGATTCTAGAACTATAAACATCATGTCTGTAAAACCATGTTGACATTGCATAATATGAACAGATTAAAAAATAAACTGGTATTCATGACAGAATTTATAGCCCAGAATTAAATAAATAAATCCTACTTTGTCTTTTTACAAATCAAAAGGTAGAACCTTAAGGTAGTTGGGGCTATCCTGTTTAAAATCCATCCAGCTATCCGTCCATCCATCCATTATCTCTGCCTGCTTCTTCCTTTCTGGGTCGCGAGGGTCACTGGTGCCCATATTCTCCAGTCCATCACAGACACATAGAGACAAGTGAGAAAAACAACCATTCATTCTATCACTCACACCTAGGAACAATTTAGAGTTATCAGTCAGTCTAACATTCAAGTTTTTGGCCTGTGAGAAGAAACTGGAGTACAGTAGTCCCCCTTCATCACAGTGGATCTGTACCCTGGAGCCCAGCGACAAGTGAAAAACCACAAAGTATGGATACAGTAGTCAAAGTTAAAGTTTAAGTTTAAGTTCAAGTACAGTAAACTTTATACAATATTAGGGCTTTAGAAACCCTTCCCACACTTTTGCAATGTTCTAAACTCTTAAACCTACATCATTTTAATAGCATATTATTAAATCTTACTTACTAGCTCTGCAGAACAGCAGTGGTTCATTTCCAGTCCAACTCTGTTCTGTTCCGACTTGATTCATTTTTACAGATCTATCCTGCAGCAATGAAGCCCACAATCAGTCCTCCAAACTCTTAAACCTACAAATCGTAACAACAAGCTACATAAAAGTATATGTAGCTACTCAATTTTATTTACCAGGCTCTGCAGTACAGGAGCAGCTCTGTTCCGGTTCAACCCGATAGATGAAAAGAAGTCCCAGTACAGCATGACTGAAGTCCACCACTCCATCCAGCTTGATGTGCTCGTGCTGCTGCTCCAGGAGTAAGGCTGCCCAGTAGTCCACCATCTTTGGCCTGGTTCGGACCAGCATTGCACGTCCAGAACCTGACTGAACCCGGCAGCCGTCTGTCATCTGCAGCTCCCAGGATCCAGGTCACGCTGAGTCCAGATCAACTGCGGCCCAGATACTCAGCAGTGAAGACGCAACATGAAGGATAAGTTCAGCTTCAGAATTATTTGTGATGAGCTCATCCTTACAGAACGTCTGGCTTTGCGTTGCAAAACTTTCTCTCCATTTGCAGCAAGCAGCCAGTGTTGACTTCTGGGAAGTGATGGCTTCTGGGTAGCATAGTTCTTTAGATTGGCAAAACAGTAAAGGCTTAATGAAAGAA
>JARVGV010000646.1:16959109-16969427 GCA_031762435.1 Hypsolebias longignatus
ATAGTTCAATGATACAAGATATATATGTTGTGCCATTTTATGCAAAGTTCAAATATCATGTCAGTGGTCCTTTAAGGTCCTTCCTGCCAGTCAGTTTCCGTGAGAGGTCCAGACTATCATGTGTCCAAACAATGAAGTAAGCCCTATTGAGCACAGTGTGTATTTAAAGAAAGGAGATTTGTTTAAGAGCCCATTACACAAGATAAGCTGCAAACGGTGCGCCTCTAAATGGAGTGGAGGAGCTTATTTGTGAATGTCTACAGGTGCCAGGTTGTGAGTGCAAGTCTGAGAGTTGAAGAGACAATAAGCGCCAGAAGGTGCTTTTAAAGGGAGGACAGTTGTTTAATGGCAGCCTTTGATTGATGAGATCCTTTTTGAATAAAGCATGGTATGAGATCTTAATTGAGCTCCTCTTGAGGCTCAGCAGAGTGGTTTGTGCATCTAAACATCACTCCCTCAATTTTTGAAAGTCTTACAAGCAGAGCACTTTGATCCTATCTCTGGCAACAGGGGATAAATTAAAAAAAAACAAGAAATGGTCTCAGGCAGATCTGACTATGCAGGAAAGTTTGACACAGTTGCCTTCGATCCAGTGTGCCCTCGGTAGAGGCTGAAAGCCCCTTTGTATTCCTGATTTTAATTTAAACAGAACCCCTCCAGCATCCTGACAGTCTTGCCAGCAGAATAAACTCTTCAGGGAGTGTTTCCTCCAGTTAAATGTCCAAGTGCCCATCTTCCTTCCGCGCCAGCTTACAGCATTTGCCGTTCTTCCATCATCTCCTGTTTTTAGAATATCAGCCAATGTACTCCAAGAATTTCAGGAATATGATAACAGAGGTTAGATGAAGCTTAGGTATGTCCCTTATTATAACGAAGGTCCTATTGCATGTGCACTGTAAGACATAATACAATTAAAGTGAAAGGATAAGGAGGCAGGCGTTGATGTAATCATAGCCGTCACTGGAGCTTCATACAGCATCTACGAGCGGAATATCCATGTGAGGGAGAGGCAGGGCCCTAAAACTCTGCCAGATTTCATTTCACGCTCTACAGAGCACAGCTTCTGAGATGGTGACATTTACATGGGCCTCTATACCACCACTAGATGCTGCTGGCCCAAGGCGCTGGCTAAATCAGGCACAGGGGCCAGTGAATGAGGAGGCGACGCAGGCAGGAGAACAAGAGCTGGCTAATACGCTGAGCAAAAGAAGCACAAGAAGATGTGATAAAACTGTATCCTAGATGTATTTTATGAAGTTACTACATCCTTTGCCTATTTTCTAGTTTCTACTGCTAAGACATGTTATTTAAAACACCTTTAGTAATAGTTATGGCTTGGTTGCGACATATTTTATTCAGACAAACAATAGTCATGTATGTGGAGCTCTACTTTTGGCTGCGAGTGTGAGTGGGGGGAGAATGTTGCTAAGTCTGTAAAACCAGCTTTTCCGAGGATTATCTGCTCGAAAGACCAACTGCACATCTCTTAGTTCAAAGGTCACCATCAGTGTCTGCACCAGTAGTCCAGCTTTTCGCCAACTTCACCATACTCACTCTGTCCCTCTCAAATCTCATCGTCTCACCACTCTCATTACTTGGTGCATCACCTCAGCTGCAAGAGGAGTTGAGAGCAGACTGAGATCAACATTTTTTTTTTCCCTGAGTGCCCCTTTACCCTCTTCAGAGTTTTAAAAGTGAGTTGACATAAACATCCATAACAGCTTAAAACAATGAAAAACTCTGGCTGCAGTCACAGAAAACCCTGCAGCCATAGATGAATCATTCTGCTTATGTAAATTACCACTGACTGCTTTCGCAGATCTTCCAATAAGCTCCTGAAAAATGTATTTAACAGCCCAGATTTGACTTTTTCAAGTTATAATATTCTATCTCAGTAGAAGAAGAAACTGTCCAGCAGGAACGTCCCAAAAATGTCTCTTTTTGGACTTTATATCCTTACTTGAGTGTCGTGCAAAGGTTTAAACCTTGATTTAGTTTTTATTTAATGTTTAATGTGTTCTTTGCTAATTTGTGTAACAATTGCAGCTATACCCACATATTTGTACCAATGGGAAAAAAGACCAAGACTCAGAATGAATTCACAGCGTTTATTTAGAAGTGATAAATAATGCAATAAGCCAGGGAGGAGACTGGAACCCTGAAGAGCAAAGAGCTGATTAGGAATCTTGTGGTCAAGTGTGATAATGTTATTGCTTATCTTCCTTATGATGGGGGTTTAGGGTCAGATGTGGGGAGAGCTGACCCAAATGGTTCCAGGTGAAGGAGGTGTATGTCTGGATGATGGCAGGCATTAGGCAAGTGGTAGGAAGGCGTGGAGGCAGCTGCTGAGGCACAGAGAAGCTTGCGGTCCACAGAGGAGGATTCAGAAAACAGGAGGACATCAAGGGTAACTCGTTGGAGGCATGGAGAGAAATACAAATCATTGATAAAGGTAGTCCTCGGGTTACGACGGTCTCGGATTACGACAGTCTCGTCTTACGACGTTTCGAGGTCACGAAGCATCTCCCTCATTCACGTTACTTGATTGCGTCGGTTTTACGTCGGTTTTTACGTCGGTTTTTAACGTCAGTTTTTAAGTCGGTTTTACGCCGGTTTTACGTCGGTTTTACGTCGGTTTTTTTGTCGGTTTTACAACGGTTTTATGGCGTTAAACGTCATAACGCAGTAGCACAGCAGCGGAAGAATACAGCACGCGGTGCAGCGGCAGAGGAATACAGTACTGTACGGAGGAGGACGGCGTCACCAGCATCCCAGTAGGCCATTAGCCCTTCATTATGGCTCCCAAAACGCAAGGAGGATTCTTCTGGTGGCAGTACATCGAGGAAAAGGAAGGCCATCACCATGAACTTACGTAGAAAATCGATTTACGCACTTGGTAAAACAGGTATGTCACATGTATTTATGTACGTTCCGACTTACGTCAAATTCGGTTTATGACACCGCGTGAGAACGGATCTCCGTCGTAAGTCGAGGACTATCTGTACTTGGTTTTAGACACAAGTAAAGGCTAGAACAAGACTACTGTTGGCAGGTAATGCTCCAGCACTGGCTGAATGCCTTCTGCAGCCTTTTATGCTCCTCATGCTCATCAAGCATCATGCTCTCTTGTGCAACCAACTTCTAGTTTCTGTCTGTGAGGCTGACACATTGTCCAGTTTTAAGACTGGGCTTAAAACATTCCTTTTTGATAAATCCTATAGTTAGGTTTGGCTTCTTATGCTGCCATACGGGCTTACTCTACCAGAGGACAAATTGACCTAAATGAATCAAATGAATTGCTAAAAGTGAATAGTTTTCATTTGATACTATTGTACTGTTTTTATTCCCTCATCTGTCAGCATGAACTGATTTGACACAGTTCCACAAAAAATAAAATAAAATAAAATGTTGGATGGGAAATAACAGTTTAAACATCCTGTATTTCTGTACGCTTATGGTTTGTAATTATTATGGCCGTCTCATCAGATGTGAAAGTGGACAAGGCAGATGGACATAATGACGGGGGGAACTTGAGAGAGCAGGTGGATGCCACACGGTCTCACTGGTCTTTACGTCACTGCGCAGTGAATCAGTACAACTGTTGAGCAGACGAGTGCACGACGCTGCTCCATTACAAAGTGGGAAATCTAGCTTTGGCACATAATGAGGAGGTAACAAAGTTGAGGAATCATTAGTGAGCATGTATCCCAGTGGAACGACGAGAACGCGAGCTTGGGGAGGTTGCAGCACGACAGATGGTGATTGTATATCTGTGTCGTGTGTGGATGCTCTCTGCTAGTGCTCAGGGTTGTTTTCGCACAAAAACAAGTGAGAGGAGAACCAAGCGTGGTATTCAGTTGGTGACATTGATGGCAGATGAGCTTTGAAACGATGATGTTTGGTTTCCTGCTGGTATGATTCATGACGAGGAACAGCTTTGACAACTGTGTGACTTTGGTCTTGTTTGCAATTTGTTTATTGTAAACCATTAAATCATAGGTAGAACATGATTAATCTTCACAGCGTAAAAAATATCTAGGTTAATTGTATCCACTTTGCTTCATTTTATCACCATGTTGGTATTGTCTGCATTAGACACTACAATATATAGCTCAACACCAAATGTCATGCTTACATTGATTTCCAGATTATCTCTTCATTTGTAAAACAAAATGTTCCAGTTCTGTTTGTGCTTTCAAAAGCCAGCAAACAAACCAACAGATTATTATCTGCACTGTTTCTGGGACTTTGCATAAAACATTACAAGAGTCCACAAAAAAGTGTAAACAATGTGGTGTACAATACAGAACATCTGCAAAGTATCCACAGCACTTCTCTTTACCCATATTTTGTTATGTTACTACCTTATTCCAAAAATAGAATAAACTATTTTATCAAGTTGTTCACAATAGT
The DNA here is from genome assembly GCA_031762435.1 of Hypsolebias longignatus. NCBI lineage: Eukaryota > Metazoa > Chordata > Actinopteri > Cyprinodontiformes > Rivulidae > Hypsolebias > Hypsolebias longignatus. The sequence goes on from JARVGV010000646.1 coordinate 16,963,523, forward strand.
GACAACTTTAAAACTGTATTTTGGAAATATCCGCAAATTTATTCAAAAGAAAACAAAATAATAAGAAATCACATGTATATCTGTATTCACAGCCTTTGCGATGAATCTCAGGATTGAGCTCATGCGTGTCCTGTTTCCACTTGTTTTTCTTCTTTCGGCTGCTCCCTTCTTCAATGTTCGCCACAGAGATCTGAGTTGCACAAAGACTTGGCAATTATTTTTACTCCGGATGCCCTTCCTCACACAACCACCGATCACTGAGCAACCACGGCCTTCTGTGTAGAGCAGAGAGCTGCTCTCTAGGGTGCTCGGGGAAGCAGATGGTGGGAGTTAAGGGTCTTGCTCAAGGGCCCAGAGTGGGGCAAGTGAGGGCGGAGACAGATGTGGGTGTTTCACCAGTCCCACCAACATCTTGATGTTGTCTGTACTGGGAGTTGAACCAGCGATCTTCCGATCACAGGCCCACCTTTTCTAACCTCTGTGCCACCACTCCCTAGGTGCATCCTGTTTCCACTTATTAACCTTAAATGTTTCTACAGCTTAAATTGAGTGCACCTGTGGTAATTTCAGTTGTTTGGACTTGATTCGGAAACAACACACCGGCCTACGGTCCCACAGTTGACAGTGCATGTCAGAGCACCAACACCAAGCATGAAGTAAAGGGAACTAACTGTAGACCTCTGACGCAAGATTGTGTTGAGGACTCATTTTAGGGAATGGTACAGAAAAACTTTGGTTACTTTGAAAATCCCAACAAGCACAGTTCCATCATCTGTAAATGGAAGAAGTTTGGAACCACCAGGACTCTTCCTAGAGCCGGCTGTCTAAACTGAGGGACTAGGGGAGAAGAGCCTTAGTCAGGGAGGTGACAAAGAACCTGATGGTCGCTCTGTCAGAGCTCCAGCGTTTCTCTGTGGAGGGAGGAGTGCCTTCCAAAAGAGCAACCATCTCTGCAACAATCCACCAATCAGGCCTGTATGGTAGAGTGGCCATGTGCCTTTAAAAAACGGCACATGGTGGCCCACCTGGAGGACCTCTCAGACCATGCGAAACACAATCCTCTGGACTGATGAGGCAAAGATCGAACTCTTTAGTGTGAATGTCAGACATCATGTTTGGAGGAAACCAGGCACCACTCATCACACATCCAAGAAGCATGGTGGTGGCAGCATCATGCTGTGGGTATGTTTTTCAGTTGCAGGAACTGACAGACTAGTCAGGATAGAGGGAAACATCCAGGAGTCTGTTAGATAAAATTCCATAACAGAGCCATCCTGGATGAAAAAAAAAAAAAGCTTCCTGCTTCAGAGTGCTCTTGACCTCAGCCTGTGATGACGGTTCATCTTTCAGCAGGACAACAACCCAAAGCTCACAGCTATGATATCAAAGGATTGGCTTCAGGACAACTCTGTGAATATCATTTGTGGAGTATTGCTTTATGGAGCGTTATGTGTAAAATTGAAGTAGAAAATATGAGTTTATTCCATTTTGTAATGAGACTGTGACATAAAATTAGGATAAAGTGAATTCCTCCTGGATGCACTGTAATTACAATTCTTTCTGTGGTGTAAAGTTAAACCTACATGTTTCACATTTAGTGAAAGATAGTATAAAAAAAGGAGTATATAATGGAGGGAGAGGAGGGAGGGAATGAAAATTTGGTACAAAGCCAAAACACGACTGATGCCAAGGCATAGAAGGAGGTGGGAGAGAAGGAGAATATAAGTGGGGAAAACCCTCTTCTCAATCTAATAAGCACCCATGATAGATGCTGAAGGACATCATCCTATTTAGGGCAATCATCTAGATTGCCTCGCTATTGTTATTTTTTTTCCCATGCAGCAAAGACAGATGTATTAAGCTTATATTTCTACTCTAACAGGAGGCCATTTTCTTACCTTTTATTTAGCACAGCATGAAACAGACTTGGAAATGGCTCAGACTACGTAACAGAACACAGTGAGGGAGTTGTAACAATTTTTGTTCATGTGTGAGTCATTACTCACTGAGGGGAAAAAGAAAGTGTGGGTTGTATCCATTTTTGTTTTTTGCTCCTTGCTTTGGCACCATTTGAATCAGCAGAGATATTTTAAAACATCTTGGAAATTATTTAACACACACTGCATGTTTTATTAAATCAGTCGTGTTCTTTTATGCTTGCACACCTTTGTTTCACACATCAGAACCCACTTCTCTAAGTGACTGTAATCCCAAAGTGTATAAATCTCCACTTTATGTTATTGCTTTAGACATCCTCCGTGTGGCTCATCACAAGTTTAAACTTTTCTGCCAACCAAGTGAGAGGAAATAATGCTTCCTCCCAAATGTCCACCTGCAAATAAAGTACAGCACTAGGAAAATGAATTTGTCTGTTTCTTCTCTTGACATCATTTATGACAAAGAGACTTTTATTGAGATTTAATAATAATTTAATTAGTGGGGAGTAAAAGGTCAAATGTGCTGCAGATCTTTGCACATGTGCGACAGGGAGAGTTCTTTGCTAATTGAGCACAAAATGAACAGACAGCTGGAGGTCAGGCATCATCCTGGCCCTGTGGGCCGGGTGACGGGGCTGCGGTGGAATTAGCCTGCTTCTCGTCCTGTTTATTGGTTGCCACTTTTTCAGGTCACCACTCCGGTTTTCATGGACATTAACAATACTCTACAAATATGTAGTGAAAGTGACTTTTGAATGGAACTTGGAAAAAACAGATTTGGAGGGATGTCATTTGATTTATTTTTTAATCTAACTGATGGCATGTGTGAGTGTTTGAGAAAGAAGAAAAAAAGTGTAAAAGATGAATGAATGTCACTGACAGAGCAACCTAACAGCTTGTATTAATGACTTCAGCACCATGGACAGCGCTGTGTGCTTCACACATAATATCGCCATGCACTTTCATCTGTAGTGCTAAACTCTGTTTCCACCCACTCAAACAAGAACACACGCACACACAAATTGAAATGCAAATATGCATTTCCAGATTAATGAAATTTGCAGAGCAGCGGGATTTGAGGTTCACGTTTCTCTGACAAGCACAATAAACACAAGTTCAGGGCCTGCCAAGAGATTCAGGCTTAATTTAGCTTCATTTCCTGTTTCAACTCCCTGTTTCTGGTGCTTGCAACGACATCTTACAAAATAAAAAAAATATATACAGTATATTGTTAGCTGTCAAACCATGTTCAAAACTATGTGGTTCTTAGTAGGGCTCCAAAGTACATCAACAATTATTTGTTATAGCAACATCAGTGCAATGATTTACTGTATTTGGACGTCAGATGGACCCACCTCTGTCAATTTGCTATACATGACATTTGAGTATTGTTATGACAAAATTAAAAAAGAGGAGTGAGAAAAATAAGTGTTTCTTGTTAACAATATCCAGATTCACATTTTCACAATTTCATGCAGCACTAGTTAGCATCAATTTCAGCAATAATTTAAACAGCAAGGTAGATAAAGTAATAAAGTGTTTCATTTTCTGAACTTTTTCTATCAATGTGGCAGCACGGTGGTGCAGTTGGTAGAGCTGCTGCCTCTCAGCGAGAAGGTCACTGGATTGAATCCAGGCCAGAGACCTTTCTGGATGGACTTTGCATGTTCTCTCTGTGCATGCGTGAGTTTTCTCCGGTTTCCTCCCACAGAAAAAAAACAGGCATGTTAGGCAGATTGGTAACTCTAAATTGCACCTAGGTGTGAGTGAGAGAGTGAATGGTTGTCTTGTTTGTCTCCATGTGTCCCTGCAATGGATTTGCTACCTGTCCATGGTGTCCCCCACCTCTTACACAGTGACTGCTAGATATGGGCATCAGTGACCCCTATGACCTGAGAAGGAAGAAGTAAAGACAATGCATGGAAGTATTCAATGAAAAACATTTTTTTCAGAGCACTTGCCATAATTTTTTGCCCTTTTTTTGGAAGATAGAAGGACATTTGTTTTACTTTAGTGTCTAGTTTTCTTTGGCTCCCTGTATTTTTGTTAACCATTTATGTCAGAAGGATGTCTGGTTGAGTTTGTGCGATGCCTAGGTTTTGCAAACGGATATTGTCTGAAGTCACACAGATGAAACAAATCAAACCTCTCACCTTCTGTACAAGATTGAGACAAACTGCTGACACATCTTTTATTGTGCTTCTTCCTCGTCTGATCTTTCCAGTTGTCATTTCCTTGTATAAAAAGCTCTGTCTTCCTCCTCCAAAAATTATTGCCTTATATTTGTGTTTGGCACATCAAAAAAGAAAAACAAGTAGAGAATAAAGGCAAACATCGTTTTCGTCACGATTGTTCATCAGGGAGCTTAACCATTCATTTCATTGTGTTCCTCTTTGTAACGGGATACATCCAGTGCATTGTGACAGACAAATGTCATAAAGAGCAGGTAGTCAAAAAGAGGAAACTGTTCTTTTTCTCCTTAAATGATTTCCAGGTTGACAAAAGACAGAGAGTGAAATCCTGCATGTCGAAAGCATGAAATACTGGCTTTGGTGAGGACACTCAAATCTCTGTGTTTCTGCCAGAAAAACAAGTGCAAAAGCAGCAGCAAATGGCTTAGTCAGGGACATCACCAGCCTTTTGCTGTGGAAAACAGGGTATATTTTTATATTTCTAAACAATATAAGAATATGCTTTCATGACACCACTATACAAGCTTTCTCACACACTCCTCCATCTGTAATTATCAGTCATTTTAGCTGCTTTGGTTGAGCTACACGGATGCCATATAATCAAGAATTATGCGCCTTAGATTTAATGATTCCCCCCAAAATATGTCGGTGTGAGCACAGGTGGAAAGAGAGTGTATCTGAAGAGAAGATGTTTATCTGGTGCTTCATAAACTTGTTGACACACTTGTAAAAGCTTCATGAATGCTTTAGTGTACCATGTTGCAGCAGCTGTGTGATAGTGTGCAGTAAACAGAAATACTGAAGCTTTTAATTCATGCTACATAACATGATGGTAGCAGCTGGAATAATGAAAAAGAAGCATAAAATATAATGCAAATTATTTTAACACACCTTGTTTCTTCATATGGCCAAACTTGCTTGTAATCTTTTGAAGTGCTCTGAAGGATTTCAGGCTGTCTGAAGTTCTTTAAAGGATTTTCTGTTTCAATCATTTTCTGTTCAGTTTAGCATGTTTTGCAGTGCTTGGTTTTTTTTTTTGTTTTTTTTTTTTGTTTTTATATAGAAAAAGTGGACAAGCGGAGGACAAAAGAAAACAGAATTATTTATTTATTTATTCATTTTTATAAAAATGAATGCATAACAATCAACATATATGTAACAAAAACAAAATATTAGATATAAAATGAAAGGTAGCAGATGAAGAAAAAAAATTGTCTTAAATCTGCTCCGTATTTATCTAATAGGCAATTCAAACAAACGTTTCCTGTAAATAACAAAAACAAGTAAATAAATCAACATATTTTACAATTTTCATACAATACTCATTAAAATACAATCATAGATATTCATTTAACAATTTGATTTTAACTAGTTTCTTAAATACAGAAATTGATATGGCATCCTTAACATCTATCTCTAAGTCATTTCATAATCCAACTCCCTGAATTACGGTAGATCTTCCCTTCAAACTGGTTCTAAACTGTGGTTTAACAAATACTGTACATCTTTCCCCTTAAGATTGTAACAGCTAGATCTTTTTTCAAAATACATTTGAATATTAGTAGGTAGCATATTTTTCTGAGCTCTATACATAAGTGATAAAATATTATAATCTACCAAATCATGAAACTTCAGCAATTTTATTTGATAAAATAATATACAATACTCAGTGACGTGCGGTCAGGGGAGGCAAGTGAGTCCGTGCCTCACCTGTCATCATGGAAAGAAAAAAATTAAAATTGACAAAAACAAATGTAATTATTGTATTTATCCTTT
>JARVGV010000646.1:16976290-16998378 GCA_031762435.1 Hypsolebias longignatus
CAATTTTCAACACAAAAAAACAACGGTTAAATCAGACAACTCTGATTTTACATCAGACGCAGCATTACTGCGGTTAGGCGGTAGAAGACAGATCTCTATCGTAGGCTAAATCTCTATCGTTTCTACCATGTACCGTATATATTGCACATCCCTAGTAGACGGCAGTCGTTGTTTGGCCAGCAGAGCTACATCACTGGATGACCCACGCAGCAAGACTGCAAACTACATCTGAAGCACCGTTTCCTCTCTGATCGTGTTGAGTGTGTGTTGTTTTTGCTAGTTTCTGGTATGGAAGCTCCAAAATTAGTGCTGTGGACCAATGATGAAAGACACGTTTCTAACTTTATTGGCCAAGGATTCAGAGAGAGCTGGTCGGCACCACAAGAAATTAGCGTATTTACAGAGAGATATCAGAGATGATTGATGGAGCAGCACGGCTGTACCCAGACTTAAAAGCAGTTTCTGGAAAAGCTAAAACAATATGAAGTCCAATTATAGAGCAGTTAAGGACCACAAAGGGCAGAGTGGCTCAAACACGATGACTTGCTACAAAGTACAATATCACCCACTTTGCATTGATGAGTCCATTATAGTGTCCTTGAGTAAGCCCAACTCCACTGCCATCAATATGCTTATCAATGTTTAAGTTAAAATGAAATTCTGAATATTTAACTCAAAACATTGTATGAGTGTGGAAATGAGAGAATGGCAAACATATGTCAAAACATTTGACTGAGGTGTCATGGTCAAACTGAGGTGAAGTTAAAGAAGGTACTTTATTTTAACTTTTATCATTAGTTGTTAGAGATTGACACATTATTAATTAGCTCTTGTTTAGGTTAATTTGTGTTCACCTATTAGCTATCTTGTTGTAGAAGCTGCATTTTTGACGTTGGAGGTTATTGATAAGAAGCGGATAAAATTGGAAAATAGCTGTAGTCAGTGAAGGAGAATATAAGCTAAAAAACAGGAGTTTCAGCTCAAATTACAGGGTCACGAGAACATCAGGAGGTAGCAAGGATTAGAGTACGTATCTGCAAATGTGCATTAATAATTTGTTATATTACAGTAGAAATTTTAGCTTGCAATAGTAAGACAAACACAGGTGTATTATCAATGGCTGCATTAATTTTACATATGTTCATGCCGGTTAGCTTGCACTTGGGCTGAACTTTCTGTGTTTGACTACAGCTCTTTGCTTGTTCTACAATTTCCAGTAAAAAGTAACATTATTTAACCAGGCAAATCCCATTGAGATCACAGATCTCTTTTGCAAAAGAGGCCTGGGCCTGAAGGCAGACTAACATGAATGTTTTTGATCTGTGGGAGGAAGCCAGAGTACCCGGAAAACAAACCATGCAAGCACGAGAAGAACATGCAAACTCCACACAGAAAGACCCCAGTTCCAACCAGGGATTGAACCCAGGACCTTCTTGCTGTGACGCAACAGTGCTAACCACTGAGCTGCCAAAAATGTCTCCTGTGAATTTGGTTTCTATACTGAATTCACTTCTTCACTTCAAGCTTCATCTGTTTTCAAAGCAAAATGATCTGTCCACACATTAGAGACCAACCTCTTCCAAAGCAGCATCACTCATCTACTATTTAAAACTAGAGGAGTGACTAAAGCAGGTATTGCAGAGTCGGATGCTTTTTTTTTTTTTTCCTGCACACACCATTGCCAAAATCATATGCACTTGTGTTTTGTGTTACACGCACGCAGCAGATTATGTAGTATTCTGTCTAAGTCTTATTTTGTTCAGCATGTGTAATCCCCTTAACTTCTCTGCTGATAGCCCAACTACCTTCACTTCAGATTAGCTGAGGCAGAGATCAAGAAGTGCTCCTTTGACAGTATGTAGGACAACACAGATGTGACACATGTTTCTGGATGATGGATTGGGCTTTATTCAAGATGGATTTGGGTTTGATTTAAACTAAAGTATGTCCAGCAAATAAAATACATTTTTTGCATGATTTCATGCTTATAATCCCGTGCAGTCACATCCTATATCATCTGCTTTTGATAAATGCTGTACATGCAAACCCCTGCATGTAATACAATACACTTGATTAGTCTTCTCATAGAAATTAACTTTTTTGCATATGCTGACTCGGGACCCAAAAGTCCCAGGCTCAATCCCCAGCCATCCTGTGGTGTCTCTGAGCAGGACACCCCATTCCCAATTGCACCTGGGCACCCCCAATAGCTGCCCACTGCCCCACCCAAATGCATCCAGGTGCAATGGGTTAAATGCAGAGAGCCAACTTCACCATTGTATGGAAACATACAATGATGACAACACATTATTATATTGATGGGTGCAGAGACAGATTTTAAAAGAGTGGTTGTCATTTATTTTCTTTCTTTCTTTTTTTTTTTTTTTTTCTTTTTTTCTGTTGGATGATATCATTTTCATGTTTTAGGCTTCACATCAAAATCAAGGTTTCTGTAATCCATCATATTAATTTTAGTGTAGGATACATGCAATTCTGATCGCTTGTAAAAAGCTGCTTATCTGCATGACGACAAATAATGTATTCTTTAAACCTGCTATTTTTAAGGCATGGCTTATAAAGCAGATATAATTTCTTAAGCTAGAAAGAAATTACAGTGGTCTTTGGGGATTTGTTTAATATTCATTTTAAAAAAAAACTGAGTTGCCACAAAATAATGTGAGCTTGTTCCTTGCTCGTTGCTTATACTCCTATTTTTGTGTTGAGTTTATTTTAGAATCTGATGGTAAATTTGAGTCTGTAAAAACCTATTAGCTCATGCATTATATGTTTCTTCTGTTGTGGAGAAAAAGATCAATAAACATAGAATAAAATGTAGAAATAAAAAATGGGTTAGTGAGACATATTAAAAACTATCTTTAGAACAAAATAAATTGAAGGATAAAACAGGAAATGAAGAGTCACCCACGGGAGATTGCTTTGTTGTTGTTGGTTTTTTTGGGGGGGGCTTTTTTTTTTTGTTGTTGTTGTTTGTTTTGTTTTGTATGCAGTATGAAAATAATTAAGAGATAAAACTCTCTTTTCATCTGATTGATCTGACATCTGACTTTTCATTTTAAATAAAATGATGTGAAGCTTTATTGATATCACACATCCATCACAACCCAGCTATTTAATTCCTTTCATCTACTAAGATAATTTAAATATACTGTATCTGGACCATTTATTTTCATTCAAACAGGGCAAGTACAAGGAGTTTTAAAAAGTAAAACTGCACATTTCATTGACCCAGTGGGTGTATTCAAGCAAGTTCAGTGCAATCCACTGTGCAGCAGCAGCTAGCGTGTTGACTCCTTGGTGGTGCATTGGGGCAGAACATTCAGCTTCAGGAGAGTTGAATGTACAATGAGTGTTATTCTAGAGCAAAGGCATGACCATAATGCCTTAAGTAAAATGAGAAACTGTACAAGGACATGTGCAAGGTATGCAAAAAAATTATGTTGCATAATTATGACAGTTTCTCAGAATAAGCAGACAGATGATGATGTTTTATTAATCAACTTGCTGTGTGTTTCATTTTAAATCTGATACAAACATGAGTCATATTGGAATAAATATGTTATATTTTAAGTGTAGTTTGCAGGATTTGTATAAAAATGTCTCCCACATTTTCTTTTTCATGTTTAGGGACAGCAAATTCAGTCATACGTATCCATGCTAACTAGTCACTAAGTGTGTTTTCATCCAAAATACAGCTGTTTTAGATCTAACTGCAGAGATGACTGAGGTCAAAACCAGTGATATAAATATTTAAATGTGTTTTTATGACAGTTTCAGTTGAATAAAACAAAAAGCAGCAAAACCACAGACAAGATTTTCTAATACTGCTACTTTGTTCTCTCAAAACTAAGCTTGATATGCTCACCTTAGAACCCTGTTAGAAAATAAGTGCTGTAACATCTATTTTATTTATATATATATTTTTTTGTATTGTGTAATTTTGTCACGTATTTGAACCACTTTCTGTGCAAGCTTATCACTAGCATGAACCAGTGGTCTAAAACTGGACTAATCATTAAAAAATAATGTTTAAGATTTGAAGAGCATTTAGTTTGTGAGCTGATTTGCCCTGTTGGCATGCATGTCTATCTCTGTTATCATCTGTGGATTTTAAGGACGCATTAATAATTGGATTTATGACAACTGATTCCTGCTTTTTGGATTCAGCTGGTTCCTGGTCTATCAACAAACAAGGAAGTCATCGGCAGCAAATCTGGATCTGGTCTGGCTGCCTGCCTTACATGATGACTTGGTTCGTGCCTCGAGCACCCAGACTTTTGGCAGAATGGATCAGAGCTCTGGGATTATTCGCAGGTGCGTTCCATTGGGTCATTTAATTTGGATGTTTCAGAACTGAGTGGACCGACACAGACTGAAGGTAGATGTCATTAAAGTTCTGCCTGTCCCCAAAACAATCATGTTTATCTGAATTTGGCTCCCTGACTGGCCTTGACAGGCCGTCTTATCGCAACCCGCCTGGAAAGTTTTGTAAACATGATGCTCAGCCCCTCCCATCCCTCCTACTGAGGAATGTCCATGGACTTTGCAGAGGAGCCCAGCTGATGAATAAACATTCTGTCATCATTTCAGGACTGTGGATTCATCTCTGGTCGTCCTTGGCACCCCCCGAGTTGCACGGATCTCTCCAGAGGGAACTATTTGAACTGAATGATTTTATCTGAACTCTGTAGTGCCTCTGTGTGTTGTCTCTGGACATACTCACTGCCCTTGCAACCCCCCACCCCTCACCCGCGTAATGTTGGCATCATTATGTGCTAGTGTGCAAGATTTGTATTTTTTTTTTATTATCACACTTTTGACCTTCAAACAGAGGTAAGTTGTAAATGTGACTTATTTGTTTAAATAAAGTTGAGTGAAAAAAAATCGAGGGCTAACTTTGACTCAGGGTGTGTCTTTGAAGCACAAATCAGCTGCTTATCAATCAATCAATCAATATAACTTTATTGTCCATAATGTTCCATGAAATAGAGATTTATTTTTGACAAAAGGTGTATTCACAGACCAGGAAAACATTAGATTTTTTTTAAGACTGTCTAGCTATGGTGTGTTCACTGACTGTAAAACAGACCCATTCTGAGTGTTGGATTAGTCAGTTTGCAGTCAAGTTTAAAACAACTGATTCTATTCACCAGCTGATTGATTTGTGCATCGATAAGTTTCAACATTATGTTTGACGAAAATGAAAGAACAGATTTAAAAGACCTGCTTTATAAAACTATATTTAGTCAGGCATTTAGGATCTCTGAAGGGCTTCCTGACCACATGCTGCCAGATAAATTGTCATTAAGTTTTAATCCACTCAATATATTGGAGCAAAATGAATCATTTGTATTCCTGAGTAAAAAGGGGGAAAAAAACATGGCCATCCTCTGTCATTTGTCACATAAGAAGGCTGGATTTTTCAGCATCTGGACAACATCTGTCTTGTGAATTCCAAGCAGACTGTGTTTTCCCCACCATTTTTTTTCCCTTTAGGATTTTTTGTCGAATCTGTTTTCTTTGTTGGTCCTCTGAGTTATACAATGCAGCTGCCTCACAGCATTTCAATTTCAGTGCTGTTGATGAGACAAGAATTTTATTTTTCCTCTCTCCATCTGGGTTGAACAGTGTGGGTTTTGACTGAGGAGAGAATTCCCTCTAGTTACTGGAGGATCTGTTTCCTACAGGTTGGTAGGTTTGGATGAGACTTGCCTATCAGCTGTTGGTCCCTTTTGTCAGCTAATCAAATGTCAAATGACCACATCATATGAAAAAAATGACCATTTTGTTTAAAGAAATAAACAAATATTGGTGGATTATGCTCCTTGAAGCAGATGTTGCAGTTATAAGAGCAGGTTTAGAGGGGTGAGTATCTTCCTTTTCACCTAAAATCTTGGATTGCATTTCATCTGTCTTTTTTTCTGACCATTACTGGTATACAATTGCTTTCAGCGCACCAGACACCAGAGATGAAGCCCCCTCGCCCCACCCCTGACTTACAGACTTTTATCATCACTCCCTTTCTTTTAGAATGAGTCTTCGGCGCTCATAGCAGATTTGTAACCCTCAGCATTCATTTTGACAAATGGTGGAGAAGATTGCAGACGTGCACCTTCTCTGGGTCAAATCTGTCAAAGAGCAGGAAGACTGGGGGTGGGGGGTGTCTTTGCTAAAAAAGTTGAATAAGAAGGCCAGTGTTATCAGGGAGACAGCTGCTTTATGTCTGTTGGGTGGCTCTGAGCATCATGAAGCAGGAACACTTCTGATTTATTTACTAATGTTCTTTTTTCCAGTACATTACTTTAAAAAAATTAATTTCCATACAGTTCTTTGGTAAAAAGATAAAATATAAGATATTTCCTGCTTTAAATGTTTTAGAATTATTTCAACATTTTTATATTAAGACTACATTGTGATGCAACCCTCCATCTCATAGCAGTTGTATTCAAGTGCCCCACATTCTTAAAAAAAAAAAAATACAACAAAGGAGTTTATTTTGGAAAGTTACGCAATCATACTTTGTATGTCTTTTTTGCCTTTTCTTCCTCTGAGCAAAACATTCACCTTGAGCTTTAATCTTGTCTTTGCGTCAAGAACAAATATGTACTTTCTGATTGCAATAGAAGCAAAGAAGGCAGATTTCTTTTAATAAGCCGTACAAGGTTTAGAATGAGAATCTGAAAGTGAAAAAGGGATGACAAAGAGAAGCTAATCTGGATAAGGAAGAGGTATCATCATGCTGTCACCCCCTCTCTCATCACCACCCTTCCCTTTTCCCCATTTGGATCATATTTCTCATCATTTAAAAACAGCAAAAATGTATAAGCAAAAGTCAGTGCAGCTCTGAATGTTATAAGATGCATTAGCTTTTTTTCCCCCCGGGATGAGTCCAGAGGTTTCAATCTATCTATTCACGCCATGAATTTAAAAAGAAATTGAATTATGTTCTGAGCATTCAACCACAGTTACTTAATTGGTACAGGATTAGTTCACATTGATTTCAGTCTGATTAAAGTCCCTAGTTTGTGTTTCCACTTAATCACAGAGCACAGCCGTTGAACCGCCCTTTGCATCCTCCCTTCTCCCCAGCTTCTGCCAATCATTTACAGCCCACGGCAGCTTAGCAAATTTACATGAAATCACTGCCCTTACTAGTCCACATTCATCAGATGTGGTTTGGGCTATTATTATTATTATTATTTTATTTTGTCCGACTTCCTTTTGTTGTAATGTGCTGCAACGTCCAGAAAGTTGCCCTTATGATGCTTTGAATAGATCACTGCTGTTATTCTGAATAGAAGAGAGCGATGGAGTCCGAAAAGGAGCCATGAGGAAAAGATGGAGAGATACTGTCTCCAGGGAGAAATAAAGTGAGGACAGGAAGAAACACCAAATATGCATGAGAGGGAACAAGGAGTGTAGAAGTATGTGAAAGGGGAAAAATCACAGAGAGGTTCGAGTGATGGTCTTGGAGAGAGAGCAGTGGAGAGAAGATAAGGGAGTGGTTATGAATGGAGAGGCAGATGAAGGTGGAGATGGAATGGAGCTAAAGACGGGACTGTTTGTCACAGCTTTTACATTTTAGAACTCAGCTTAAAGGTCAAATTAGACCATTTTGTTGTTTTGAGAAATTTACAGGTAAAAATTCAGCTTATTGTTTAAATGAGTACTTTTACAGTGTAAATAAATCAGTTATTGACGTTATAGGCCTGATTTAATTTGATTGAAAATATTTAGCTACAAGTGGCCATTTCCAGTGCATTTCCTCAACTACACTATTATTTTTTTTTTAAGTAGACTTTTTTCATCTTCGAAAAACATTTCCATCCAGACAAGAAGCTGACATCCCAGCAGAGAAACAAAGAAAGAACCAAAAGAGATCTTTTGCTCAGAAAAACCCAACACACATTAGATAAAGAAAATGTGAATTTTAATTTTGTAATTTAAAGGTGTCATAAGGAGATTAAAAGTTCAGGAATCTGACGGTGTATTTAAATATATTTTATTTTTTACTTGCCCTTTGCCCGATTCCAAATTTTGTTGGCATTGTTATTTGTCCGTATGCACTTTCGTCATATCATGAAACTGCTCTGCCATCTTTACTCACAACCGTCTTAGTCTTACATGAGTGACAAGAGTATGGTTTAGAATCTGTGCATGACACCATACAACAGGGCTGGTTAAGATTTATTGATAAATCGCTGATGGTGGAGATCTGGGTCAGGAAACGGGTCCAGTCTTTACAGACAGGCAAGGGAGGTCCTTCTCCACAGAGTTGAAGATGCTGACATCACATGCTGAGAGAGAGCGGCAGCAGAGAGGACAGTTTTTGCAGTACATAGCTTTAAGGAGCATTCTAGGGCCAAGTCCAGTAGAGAAGGCAGGGGTCGAGTCGAGAACCATTGGTCAGAGATCCAAAGACAAATCCAAATTGTGATCCATGAGTTGTAGATGTGTGTGGAAGGCAGAGTCAGTACCATGGTCAGAGAGCAGAATCCAAATCAGGCAAGGGGCAGGCAAGGCGAAGAATCCAGGAGACAGGTGTGGGGTCAAAATAGGACAGGTAGATGAGACATGGACGCTGGACATCTACTTTCATAAGGAGTTCGATGATCTGGCAACGAAGGAGTGAAAGTTTGGAGGTGAAGCAAAGAGGGCATGGTGCAGGGTGATGGGAGCAGAGCTTGAGCATGAGCAGGGGAACAAAAACAGAGCATATAGAAAATTATATGGCAGGAGGGGCAGAAACGTGACAATGAGGTCAAATCGCATCAGCAAGAAAATAAAAGGGCAGTGGGTCATTTGTATTTAGAAGTTGAAATTTCTGAGTTTCAATTGGAAAAAAATCAACTTGACAACCCTTCTTGAAAAAAATTGAGGATTCTCACGATCTCCAAATGCAAAATCCAATATGGCTTCTATGACTGCTGCATTGTAGCTGAAGTGATAAACTTTTTGTTTTTCTCTTCTATCGTTCATTAAATCAGTCACACATAGGACTGTACAGCCTGTTAGTGAACATGTTGAAGCAGTGTTTGAATGTTGATAAATTCCTTGTTATCAACTTGTACTGCTAGTCATAGTTAGCCAGGTGACTAAGCACAAAAAATAATCCGTTTCACTTGTTTTCTAACTTATAACAGACATAAGTCAGATGTTACATCATTCCCAAATCCAATTTCCAATTTCTGAGGTTATAGACTGACAGAACGGTGCAGACCATCTCCTGCAACTTGTGTTTAACTTGACTGGTTGGCCACCTCACATTTGGGCCAGTATGGACCCTTTGCGCCCTATAAATGCCATACATTTCTGATTTTATCTCACATTTTGAAAATGTTTGACAACAAAACTAATAAGATTAAAGTTATAAAATACAATTAAAGACAACAAAACTTGGGTCAAGATTAGGAAAAACAGGTTTATTCTAAACTGCGTATTCTGTGATGAGGTGAGAGGAACTGTCAACTACTTTGACAGAAAATTGTGAACTAACACCATATTTCCATAATCAATTCTAACCATGTGAGTTACATCAGCTGTAGTGAACATTAACAGTGAAAATGTCATCACACATGAGGAGTTATAGAAGGCAGCAATGAGAGGAATTATTTAAGTTATGAACACCCACTGAAAAGGTCTGTAGGGAGGAGAAATATAACAAATGATTTTCATTTTTTGATTTGTTAAATGTCATATTGGTATTCATTTCACTTGTGCTCTCAGTAACAGTTACACAGCCAACCATAATGCACCATATGTTTCCTTTTTTCTTCTCACTGCATTCGCACCACAAGCGCTTGTCCTCCATGCCAAGTTTTCTTCTCATCTGATTATTTTAACGGCTGTTTGCAAGTTTCTTTTTTTTTAAGTAACCCATAAGCTGATCTAATACAAGCTGACAGGTATTTCAAAAATCTGAATTTGCAACAAAAATCAATCCTAAAAGGGAGCACATCTCATTTTGTAGCCTCAATATGTTTCTCTTGCTCTCTGCCAAGTAGCTATCACACTATCTCTGATTATTGGACTTGTTTTTTTTTTAATCAACATCAGCAAAATAGAACCATTTATTTCCCTGATTGTTTTCAAATATAGTCTGTCAGTTTCAAAACTGTACAATGAATGAGCACCTTAGAGGATGGAGCCTTACAAATTGCTGCAATTAAATTAGTTCATTTTCACATTTGATGGTGCATTTATTGTGTTTTCTATGTTGTTGAGGTATAAAAGATCTAAAAAAACAAATCTATAGAATAGAGCTGCTTTTAGCTGTTTTTATCCTTTTTGTCAAACATAACAATAAACTAAATAATCAAGCTTGCATGTCAGAATGTGTCTAGCTCAATCAAAGGAAAATAGTTTTTGATCCTTCATTCTAAAAATACCTGGCCTCCTTGCACATGCGCACTCATTATACACGCAGCTAAACAGCTGCTTTTTAATAAATAACTGTCATCAGTGTGTGGTTCTTACACTATAGCGCTGGGAATTCATTAAATGTGCCCTTTGGAAGTCTAAGCAACCAGGTAGGGTGCCATCAACTCCCCATGGCCCCGGAATCGTGCCCCGCATTTCAATTACAAACACTTTATTTATCCCTGTGTCCTTGCAGAAAAGCACACACTAAATGCTCAAACATCTTCCTTACAGGCTTCTGTCCAATGCATTTAAAACTTGTTTGTTTTTACTCTGCACATGTGAAAATTCGTTTTAGCAAATCATAGGTTTTCTGAAGAGCAGAAAAAATATGTCAGACAGATTGTGGCAGCAGATGAGTCTGCTTAATCACACAGAGATTTTGTTATATGTGGATCAGATTAGTTTGTTGTTGTTGTTGTTTTAGTTTTATTACAAGCAGATGAGATTAAAAAGTTCACATTCATCATTATATCATGCCATTCTTGTTTCCTTGTATATTGTATGAACATTAAATTCAAGAACTTAGGAGATACTGTACTACTAGTAGTAGTCACGGGTTTAATTTAACCAACGTTCTTGATGGAATTGCTTCTAAATCAAATTAAAATCTTGCTCATTGTGTTAGCCCTCCGACTATGTGTTCACAATGACTCCTAGCTGCCAACACACCAAATAATATATCTCAATATCTTTGAAAATGACAGACTTGTAGCTATTTTTGTATTTGCTAAGGTCATTTAACATTGGGGGACATCTTAAATCGAGTTGGCATCAGTTTTAGATTTATATTCTGTGATTACTGTGTGAGAGTTTTATTAAAATCTGTCCAGCGGTTCAACTATTCTGCTAACAGACAATTACATGACTGTCCAACTTTTATGGTAATAGGTGAGAACCCCACAAATTCGCTTTTCACAGCCTCTTTCATTGTTTTTCTCATATACCATATTTTTTGCCATATAAGTTGCATATTTTTTGCATAAATTTGCAAGTCCTGTGACTTATACATTGAAGCCACTAATATACTTTTTTTCCCTCCATATTTGTAACCCAATTTTTGGCTGAGATCTGAAAATTTTATTCATTCTGACATGGAAAATAATGAACAATGCCATTTTCAGTCACTAGAGGGCCCTTGAGCAATACGGCAAGCCAAATGTCTCATTAATAGGTAAAAGTGGCTATTAATGAGACATTTGGCTTACCATACCAAGCCACCTTCGTCTCGCTCTAGAACTCCTGGACCCACGCTTCCGGGTGGTCGGCGGTGACGCATAACAAATGCCACACATCAGCGATGATGCATAATAAATGTGACTTATACAGCAAAGTGACTTATTTATGTTTTTTTTTCCCACTTTATTATACATTTTTGAACTGATGCGACCTATACAGCAGAGCCACATGTATTGCGGCAAGTACGGTAATTCAGATCAGTTTGTCCGCACGTATCAAACAGTCAGACAAAAGTCTGCAAATGGGACTTTCCATCCTTAACGATCATGTATGGTTTTTTTGTGCTGTCTGCTGCTTAGGAAATCCCATAATAAAGTCTGAGTGGACGTTCTTGGAGCTCTTGCTCCACAAACTCAGCCGGCGTTCAAAATAAGCATCACTATAAGATCTGCTGCTGTGAAAATATATAACAAAGCATGAAGATAATCACCACTGAAGTTTTGAATAATGGCTCCATGTAATACAACTGCAATACATCCGTGTGGAGAGTGTGCATCATGCTGGCCATACAGGCAGCCAGTTGGTGCTGACACTGACATGGTGCGGGCGTACCGAGGGCTTGGAAGGGTTAATACAGCGAGGCCACAGGCTGATCCTCCATCCATCCTTAGCTGCCAAAACTTCAAAGGATCCTTCGAAAGAGTCAGAATCGCAGTCTCCATCAGTTCAGCCTCTGCATAGAGCTTCCCCTCCCCCTGCATTCTGGTTCTCAGGTCAAACATACCCTCACATTTAACATTCCACATACCCCACTTATTGAGATTCTTTATTTCCATATCACACTTGAGCATGAGAAGGTTTTCTAAGGAGGATTTTTTTCTTTCTTCTGGTTTTTGTTCAGTTTATATCAATTTCTTCTCATTCTGTTTTATGCTCCTAATTCACCTTCTCGGCTTTGTCTGTCATCTGCATTGCTCCTCTGAGTTCTACTTATTATAGATAGATCAGTCACATTCACTCCAGAATATTAATTAAGAGTAGATGAATAATTTAAAATACGTGGTTCCATTAGGATTCAGGGCTGCAGTTTACAGGGCATTTCCTCATATGAAGTATTTAAACTACTAAATATAATACTTTTGTAAATTCATACTGTTTTGTTCGGTTTGGCTGCTCAGTTTCATAAAGAGAATAAAAATTGTTTTGCAAAAGTTGTATCAGTGTGACAGCAGCAAGTCTAATGTCATTTACGCTCATTGCTTGAATAAATACTCTTTTAATGCTCATGTTGATCCATTTTTTAACAAACTAGACTTCCTATCTTCTCATCTTTCTTCTTTTATACCTGTGTTTAAGTGTTTACATGCGTGTGTTGTTCTCATCAACAGAGTGTGAAATTAAAATTTACCCTGCAAGGCTGACAGAAAAGAGAGAAATTGGTATTAGAGACGTTAAATGTCTTGTTTTAGCTAAACAATTGTCTTCTTTTTTTCCATTTGAACAGTTTGATCTGAATATAGTGTCATCAGTACAGGTAATGTCAGTATAATAATTCCACATTATTCTTTTTTTATTTATTTATTTATTTATTTATTTATTTATTTATTTATTTATT
This sequence comes from Hypsolebias longignatus, assembly GCA_031762435.1. Taxonomy (NCBI): domain Eukaryota; kingdom Metazoa; phylum Chordata; class Actinopteri; order Cyprinodontiformes; family Rivulidae; genus Hypsolebias; species Hypsolebias longignatus. The sequence goes on from JARVGV010000646.1 coordinate 16,989,522, forward strand.
TATTTATTTATTTATTTATTTTCTTTCATTTTACCTCAGTCAATATTAAATCCGCTTTTGCACAGAGAAGACTGTGGCATTTCTGAATTAAATCTGCATTTTTTTGACAGTACAGCTAACTGTGTTTACAGACAACAGTTTTCTCTTAAGCACACCTCATGCATTGATGTTTGGTTAAAAAACTGAACTGTTTTTATTGCAGTGCTGCCTAAGACCCTAAAGATCACAGAGATTCAAGATGGACTTTCAAACTTGTTCTTTCCAAAAAGAGATTTCTCCAGATTGTTGAAACATTTAGACTATATTTGTCATGATCATCGTTCTGTGCCACCTGCTACGCCCACTTCCACACCACTAATCCAGCGCTCATGCCCTGCACCTGCTCCACGTTCTATTTAAGAGCCCCATCCACAATGAATGTCTGCCAGATTATCGAACCCTTCATGGTATTAGATACTCAGCCATTTTGTTCTTGTTCACTCCCGACATTCTCGTCTCAAATGCATGCCTTGTTCTTTGAATTCAACTTCATGCCTCGTCTTGTGGATTTACCGCTCTGCCTGCTCCTTGTCTGGTTTTATTCTGCCCATCTGACACTGGTAACAACTTCCTTTTCTGCCTTATGAATTTTGGATCACGGGTTGCCCACTGAAATTATTCTTGGATCTCTGACTTCCAGTGCATGACCCCTGCTTCCCATTTTGGACCACGACCCTGGATTGCCCCGCTGTACACATTATTAAAGCTTCCCTCTGCGGCAATTCTCCCACTGGTTGCGGTGACGTAATCTATTCAAGCTCCGACAGGTGGCTCCCAACCACCTGCCTGAGAAGACGTGTTACTGCAACTGGATCCAGACTCCCAGCAGCTGAAAAATAATACGTTTGTTTTTGTTTTCACACTCTTGTTGGCTGGCTGAATTTTGAATCCAAAAACCTGATCCCTGATATTATTATGGAATCCATAGGACATTGTCCCACTGAGAAACAGTTTTGAAATCGTCCCACCATTTTTAGACTCAGTGTTTCAAAGGCTGGTGAACCTCTGCCCATCTTTACTTCTGAGAGATACAGTCTCAAAATATTCTCACATATCTAACTTAATTAGTGTCAAAATGTTTCTCAAGATGTTTCTTATTCACGTCGCATACATTGACAGCCTTTTGTTGCCCCATCAAAACTCTTTGGAGATGTGTTTCGGCAATCAAATTGAAAATCACCCCATTTCTTCATTTTAGTTTGATATGTTTACTTTGTTTGAGGAAGGACTGACAGTGCAAAGGAGAAGGTGAGCCTATGATTGGAACGTTGCCAGTTTGAGTGCCTGGACCAACAACATCAAAATGTGGGTGGGACAGGTGAATCACCCGCATCTGCCTCCACTCTTGTTTGCCCCATTTTAGGCCCTTGAGCATGGCCCTTAACGTCCACCATCTGCTCCCCCGGGCACCCTAGATAGCAGCTCTCTGCTCCACACAGAGAACTGTGGTAGCTCGGTGGTCCGTGGCTGCATCAGGAAGGGCTTCCTGTGTAAAAACAATTTCTAATTCTTTGTATGAATTAGTTTGCTGTGGTGACCCCTGAAGAAGGGAGCAGCTGAAAGAAGAAAAAAAAAAGGGTTACTTTGGTTTACTAAGAACAAACTATGGATTTACAGTGGTCCCTCGTTACTTCACGGTTTGTTTATCGCAGACTCGCTCTATCGCGGTTTTTCAAATTAAGATTAGACATGACACACAATTGGCTGATTGATTTTAAATAATTTAGCGCCTCCTGCACTTTTGTGCAGCCCTTACTGGAGGATAAACTTCCTGCTGCAGCTGTTCAGCTGTTCTCCGTGCAGAGTTAAGAAGTGGGCGTGGCCAAGAGCGCTCACAGGTGGCAAATAGCAGAAGAGGCAGAGAGCTGAAATTATGACATTCTGTGCTCTTTCAGAGTGTTTAGAGTTTAGACACATTGTTTAGAATATTGCAAGAGTGTGGGAAGTGTTTAAAACACCTTTATATGTATATTAACTACTATTTACTACTTGTAATAATATTCCTACATTGTGGTTTTTCACTTATCGCAGGTCTTTGGGGTACGGATCCCCCACGACAAATGAGGGACCATTGTATCAGATTTGTAAATCCTTGCATTCTGTTTTTACTTGCATCCTTGTGTGGGGTTGTATAAAACATATATCTTTGTCTCCACATAGAGACCTGTATTATTAATGACCTCCATTTGACCTCTGTGTGTGTGTGGGGTGGAGGTGTTTAGTGGTGGGGGATGTTTCTGTGTGCAGCCTGTTCTATTTCCACCTGGCGTGAGTTGGACAGACCACCATCTGCTCCGTGCCCCCATGCTGAATATGTGCCACCTTCCCCTCATCATAACAGAAGCTTTCAAGAGTTCTAGTTTAATAAAAATCATTATATTAAGTAGGATTTTTATAGGTTTGTGATTTGATTGATTTTAGTGGCTACAAGGAACGAAGCTATGTTTTGAAGCTCAATGATAGCTACGGGATAAAAAGAGTCATGATGGCCTGCTCACTTTTGCTTTTTTTTTTTTTTTTTGCAATAAAAAGTCATTGCACTGAGACAAAAACATTTTCCTCTTTTTTTTAAACACCTCAAGGACTTGATGTGCAGCATTTAAATAAGCTCAAATAGGCTTAGATTGAATTCTCCCCATCCCCTCCCTCCTTTGATTATGTCCGTTGCTTCCCAGAAGGCGGGGTTTTGGGATCAAACTCAACATGTTGGTGCTGTGATTTTCACAGCCAAACAAAACGGGGCTTAGCTGATTATGCACACACATTTTAATGTCTTTAATCCAACCAGTCTGGTCCATGTTTTCTTCTTGGGTCAACTTAAAAGCAGAAATAGTTTTCTGCATCTCTCTGTCTCTCTCTTTGGAAGATTTATGCATTGCAGCATCCCCAAGCATTTCAGCAGTAATGAAACAGTGCACTCTGAAGTGAGTGCAGAGTGGGGGGAAAGAGCAGAAAGCAACAGCACAGCATGAGCAAATGACACATGGACCAGCACATTAGCCACCGGGGGACCATCTGTATGTTTGATGTGTTGGGATGAATTCCGAACCACTGAATGTGTCTTTATTTGATTAAAGGTGGAGAAATGTGCACACACAGACGAGGAGGAGTGTGGAATTGAGTGCAGGGGACGAAAGATGCCAAAGATGAAAACATAAAACAGGTGGGTCACACTCTGAAAGCATGCTTTCCACTGGAACATATATTGCTGCAACACTTTGCAAAATGCCCTTGGCTGCAACTTTGTACACAGGTCGGTGGCAGCTTACAGTATAAGGTTTGCATAAATACAGCAGTGACAGGCAACATACATAATAGCAACTCCGCTGAATCAATGCACCCATGACCTTTTGAGTGGAGTCTTCTGTGCAGCAGTCATAAACTCACTATTCACCTTTAGTGGAAATACATCTGTCAAGGTTGACAGGACATCAGTGGCAGAAGAAATGAAAATGGGAGACAGAAAGTTATCACCCAGAGCAATGACGAGGGTGACTTGAAGAGGAAAGGAGGATAATGGAATGATCCAGGAATGGAATGGAAGAATGAAAAGGCCGTTAAAAAAAGGATAACGTGGTTTTTTTTTTTTCATGTTTGTGTAATGATACTCATGACAGAACAGATGGAATTGGAGGGATTTACAGTTAAAATGTTTTTAAAATGCTTAACGGCAAATAAAAGCGCTGAACGTGTTTTATCTGCCAGATGTAAGCTTTAGCACTCTTGTGACGTTAACACAGACAGAAGTGAGGGCCATGGATTTAGAGCAACATTACTAAAAATATTACTTGCCTAATCTGACACCAAAAATGCCGTTTTTCTGCTTTGACTTTCTGATAAAGTGATCCATTCAGTTTACTGATGCCAGTTTGTTTCTAAAAATAGAAAAGTGGAAAAGTCAATGAAAGAAAATAATAATAATAATAATTGAGCCAAGCTCTGATCTTTGCAACTTTAGACTTTAAACCATGTACTAGATTTCATGCCAAATGTCTTGTGCCCCAAATTATTTTGTTTCTGTGTCTTAAGTCACAGCACAAAGATATTTTTCTTCTAAACATATCTAGTTGGAAAATTGGCAAGAACTGCAAAAAATAACCACAAGATTGTCTTGTATTGTCTGTGATCTTCTTTTTGCATGTGCTGATTGGGTCCCTCTTCAAGGTCTCACAGTATGTAATGGTGTCAGTCTGTAGTGTGGATATTTTGTCATGATGCCATCTGTCAGTCAATCCAGTAGACTGGACAGGCAACTGGCCAGTCAGCAATCACAATTTGTCCCTAAGTTAAACGCCCCTTGCAGGAGCTCCACCCCCTTTTCCTCCACAAACATTGTCAGTGGGGATCATGCTATTCAGACAGCATCAACCTGAACATTTAGAGGGTGTAATACAGTTTATTCCTTTTCCAAAAGTTAAACAAAGTTTAGAAATATATAAAAGATGGATAAAGGCCAGAGGCAGAACTCATGAGCTGCTGACTATGACAGTGATAAACGGGAACTACCACATGTTCGTCTGGACGAAGGTAACTGCAGGTAAATCCTCCATTTATTTGTCATAATCACATGGTTAAATTAAAGGTTAATGCTAGTTGTGCTTTGTTTTGCGTGCTTTATATGTAGATATATGATGCAGCTTTAGGTTACACAAATGTATTCTTTGTTTGTTATGATCTGTTAACATTGCACCAATTTTTCACAGTGTTTAACATTTTTTGTAATGTAAAATTTACACTCAATACGTACTGATTTTCACTATAAATTCATGTCATGTGTAGCGCTGCAGCATGAAAACATCTACCGCAGTAACTACTGTATTGCAAGTTATTAGTAGCTTTGAATTATATTTTTGTTGTTTGCCTGTCTTTTTTGCCTTAATGTTGGTTGATAAGGCAGAAATACCTGACTAAATCTCTCAGGTAATGCTGTTACAGTTACCATTACAGTTATCTTTGCTTGTGTGTCTGAGGTTAGCTCACCCTGTGTTGCATTTCCACGAGAGTGGAACGATTCTTACAGTTTGCGTAATGTCAGTTTTTCCAAAAGAATATTTCTTACATCTAGATGCACCCACAGAACCAAATGCAAGTTGGTACCTCCCTAATTCTTTGAGTTATCGCTCTCACAACATGCACGGATGGCCCCCCTTTTTGTTCCGCGACGGAGGCCATTGGGCTTATCTTACACCCATATCACAGAACCATTATTCCGATCCTAAATAAATTTATACATTATTGCTTTTTTTACCTTCCTATACATAAATATGAATGGTGCAAACTTGCTTTTAAAAGCATTATATTACAAATTAAGAACCGTTATGTCTCATTCACTGATGCATTGTTATTCTTTTTGGTTGGCACAAGACAGCTGTAGCCACCTGCATTCTGTGTTTTTTTTATTTTATTTTTTTTACTAGCACTCAGATGTGTCCAGAGGTGGATTTGAATCAAGTCGACAGACTGTAAAAAAAAATGGCACACACTTGCATTTATGAGGTCTTACAATCAACACCGCACGCCATGACAATAACTCAACCATGACGGTAAAGTAAACTCTGCAGACAACTAGAAAATCAATCAAGAAACCATTTTTTGTTAGAAGTGCAGTAGAATGGGTGCTTGTGCCTTACACCAGGAAATGCTTACTTTTTCTTGTCTTCTTACAATGAATATGGAAGTTTCATGATTAAAAATATTTCAGCATAGGTTTCTAGAGTATTGTGTAAAATGTTTAAAATACTAAATGGGTAGAATATTATTATTAATATTCCTACCGTAAAGCATGGTAGTGACAGTACTGTACCATATGGGTTCTTCTAAACCATTTTTTTCAGCTGTAGAAGGTAATAATTGTTCAAATAAACTGTAAAACATCAGGATGCTCATTTAGACACCCTGCTGACACATTCTGTTATAGCAGCAAAGCTGAAAAGGGCTTAAGTGTTAGCTGTGGCTTTCATTATTTAGATTAACTTTGTAAAATGAGGCAGAATAGTGATGCAATTGTATTAATGTTATTTACACTTTTGAGACATTGTCTCTTATTGTATTTGTATAAAAAATAAATATTTGCTGGAGGCTACTAGAAGCTGGACTAATCTTACCACTTAATCTTTGATTGTGAGAAATGTGCTGTTGAGAAACAGATGCAGGAAGTAGTAAATTACTCACATACGTTACAAAAGTGACGCTGGTTTTGTTTCAGTCATGTCTTCTCTCTGCTCTCTTTTCCTGTCTCAAACCTGATATTTAATCTCAGTGCATAATCTTAAAAAATGTATATCAGGAGGAAAGATGACGCTTGTGATGGGAACTGTGAATGAAGTTGCATACAGGTAGTTTAGCCTACGAGGGTGTTTTTATCTAGTTGTTAGTGCCCATGCAATGCTATCTGACTGAATTAATAGGATTGTGCAGGCTGTAACTAAACGGTGAATAAATAGTGCATCTGTTCCGCTGATCATATTGAATTGACAGTGGATTAAAATGACAGCTGCAAAGTTGTCTCATTTGTTTAATGCCTGTTGCCTCTAGTCCTACCTTGCCTTTTTCCCTCACATCAGGTGGAATGAGCAAAGACATGGAGGAGAGGGTGAGCATACTGAGAAATGAGATAAAGACTGAAAGTAGACCCTTTTTTTTCTTACTAAAACAATCAAATCACACCCTGTTTGCACAAAAGACCAGCTCCTCCATTAACTTAATTAGGGATCACTGTCCTTGTAAGAAAAGCTCACTGTTCATTTAGAATTAGTTGAATATTTGTCCAGATTTATTCAAAAATATGTGCTTTCTCCCTTTAGATTTTATAGACTATACTGTATTTCCAGAAAATGCAGCTAATAAGCCGCTGGCCACAAATAATTTGTTCGTGCAGCAAACTCATACCAGTCTTGCTCATTTTATATTTAACTTACTTATTGCAAGAAGGAAAGAGGTTTGAATACAGGGTTCCTTCAGATTTTTTTTTGTTGTTCTTTTTTCCATCCATCCATCCATTATCTTTACTCACTTCTTCCATTTTGGGTCACCAGTGCCCATGTCCAGCAATCACTGTGCAAGGGGCAGGGTACACCCTGAACAGGTCACAAGTCCATCACAGGGCCACATAGAGACAAACAACCATTCACGCTCTCACCCACACCTAGGGACAATTTAGAGTTACCAATCAGCCCTATCATGCATGTTTTTGGACTGTGGGAGGAAACCGGAGTACCTGAAGAAAACTCATGCATGCACAGAGAGCACATGCAAACTCCACCCAGAAAGGCCCCTGGACCGAGATTTAAACCAGGGACCTGCTCGCTGAGAGGCAGCAGCTCTACCAGTTGCGCCACCGTGCTGCCCTTTGTTCTTTTTTTTTGATTATTAATAAATTAAAAACTATATACTAAATCAAACTGTAGATTGGTATGTCACTGACTGGATGCGTTCTCTTCGTTACAAGAAGGAGCCCATCTCTCAACTCTTATTTGCAAGCCAACCATAAACTCTAAGGTCAAAGACGTCTGCCAGAAAACTGGATTTAAAGCTGCCCCGTTTGAACATGGATCATGGCTTTAGCTTAGGGCATCATTGAAGATTTGAAAACATGTTTGCCTCTTTGCCAGCAGACCCTAAAACCATTGAGCTGAGTATCAGAGACAAGTTGATGACGGGCTGTGTCACAGATTTCCTGCTGAGCTGCTACACTCCTCAGCTGATCCTTTAAAAACACAGAAAATTTGACGTTAAGTCATTAAAACCACAGTGTTGGTTTACAACAGCAAGCTGCTTCCTGGAGTGTGTTTTTATGGAGATTAGGAAGCAAACAAGTGTAATTAGGGACTATCAGATGAGTTAAAGCTTGGCCAGTGGGAGGAAAGGCAACGTGATATCAGGGATCACAGGAGAACACGACACCCAGAAGTTAGAAACTGAGCATCGAGAAGGACTGAATCACCAAATCATGGAAAGCAGCTGTAGCTGAGACAAAAATAGAATAGATGACAAAGAAAGTAAAATGTTTTGGGGTGAAATTCCTGAACGTGCAAATGTATATCGGAATAGAAGGTTTTTTTTTTGGTTTTTTTTTTGTTTGTTTTTTTTAGATTGACTTTCTGATTAACAATGTATAGCACTGAAAGGGATTACATTAAAAAGTCCATGTGCAAGTGACACATTTGTTCAGCTAAATAGTCAGTGCAGAATTTTGCGATTCATCTTTTTACAATGTATGAAAAGAAAAAGTTGATAAACACTCAATGGCATAAGTAGGTCGCTGTTTCTAAGAGCTTTGGTACTGTGATATGTTACAGTGTTACAAAATCATTTTTGACATTTCAGTCTCATGAACATTTTAGGTGGTATAAAAGCTAACATTCTGCTCTTAGTAAAGGCTGTAATTTATTTTTGAGTTTTCTTTAGTTTTCTTTTCTTTTTTTTTTTTTAAAGAATTTAGGTATTAAATTATGTACAAAGTAGATATTATTATTAAGTCTTTTGATCTGGTCAACACTTTCTTGACATCTTTTCCTCAAACATCCATAGTTCATTCATTTATAATAAATTTCTGACTATGATTACATTTCTTATCTACGTTTTGAAGTGTAATTTAAGATTAAATCTGTACACATAAGACTTCAGTTCTCAATGCCCAGGATAGCATCAAATAAGCAGGAAGCTAATGTGTGTGTCACCTAAGTATAGCAGTAAATTGGAGGCTGTTATCTTATGTGTACCTGAGCAAATTATGAAATTAGAACAAAAAAGGTTGAATCATGTCATCTGGACTTCGTTTTTTTGTTAAAAAGAAATGTTTCGCCCCTCATCCAAGGGG
>JARVGV010000646.1:17041380-17068495 GCA_031762435.1 Hypsolebias longignatus
CCCCCTTTGCATTTTTCTCTTATCCCGTTCTCCTCCTATTGCTCTCACCCCTCATCCTAATTTCCCATCCAAACGTCATGGCAGAGGCAGACATCCGGGCAGGGACCTGTTGTGTGCACCAGCAGCACTGTGTAATTAAGCTGCTTTTAAATCGCGAGCATAAATAAAAACTAAACGGAGGCCTCCAGTGCCCTCCACCCGAGCTCCTTCAAGAAAAGCCAATAATATGCTAAGCTAATGAGAGGCGCAGCATTGATTCCAGCGCTGCTATAAGGGCGCGAGCTCTGGATATGCTCCGATGCAGGCTGGAGTTTTAGCATTGTAATGAGGTTGAAATGAAACACCATGTCCTCGAGCGCCGCACTCATGTGGGATGAGGCAGGGAGCGCTTTGTGCCGTTTGGCAGCGCGCTCGTCGGGACACTGAGTGCAGAGAACTCAGTGTTGTTTGATACGCTTGGAATTGTTTTTATTTTGGCTCGGGGACGTTTTGTGACGGGGAGAAAGGAGTCCACCCTATCAATTTGAAATGTAGCACTCATCCTTCAGATTTATTTTCTTTTTCTGCTGTTTATTTCTTGGGCTTTTGTTTTCTTCCACTTCTCCTTTCGTCTTAACGTTGCACTCTGATGGCCAGTTGGAAATAGCTCTGCATGCTCTTTTCATCTCCTCTCTTTGTAGATGCCCTTTCTCTAGTTCTTCCATTTTTGTCTTCTTTAATGCGATTCCTCACTTGCACACTTCCATCTCCTCTCCTCCTTCTGATGTCTCTGTATTTGTTTGAGCGAGGCCCCTGAGCACATTCTAATCTCCCGGTTCCATATTAGTGCTTTGCCTGCAGCACCTTCATTAGTCGTTCGGCTTCGGCTCGGTGTGTGACGGCGCGCGCGCATCAGCAGCAGCAAATGTGAACGCACGCGCAAAACTGCTGCTTGAATACCTGCATGCAAGTTTCCCTGTGCTGCAAACAGAGGCTGTCTTTGGGTGCAATTATGCATGCATCTGTGCGTCGGATTGCTCCGCGCGGTGATCGTGACGCTTCTGCCCCCTGCTGTTTGGTGGAAGAAGTGCTCAACCTGACCAAAGTCACGTAGGACGCCGGTGCTCTGGCATCTCAGTGGATGAGCTCATCTCCAGTTTAGTGAGCGTATCAGGTGCTCTCCCTGTATTCTGTATTGCATTACAGGGAGGAAGGAAAAGATCTATCGAAGGACGAGAGCATGAATTATTCACCGTGTGTATCGTACAAGAAATGACTTGTTCTCATCACCATTTTATACACAAACTTTGATTCAAAGAGCACAAACACAGCAGGTCCTGTGCATTTTTATTGACTTTTTTATATAATGACACCGTGTAATGAACAAGTATCTCTTTAAGTCGTTCAGATTTTAATTTAAATGCCTGAAATTAATTTTACAAGAAGAAAGCTCAATTATTGAGATTTTTACATCAGAAGTGTTTGGGGCCAAGACTTTTATTTTTTGTCTATGTACATGCATATGTCTGGTCATTTGTCTGTTCTGTTAGCAAAATATCTATCGCTGTGCAGACTTTAATGAAACTTTCAGGAAGTAATTGCTGGGTTGACATCTACGACTGGTTAGCTTTTAGATCCAGCCTGATTCAAGGTGGCCCCCACAACCAACTGATTATAGAAAATGTAAATAGTTATAACTCAGTCAATTTTACAGATATTGAACTTAATTTTGCTGTGGTGGTAGCTAAGCTCATAACTTTATGTTCCAGGTTTACCAAAAATAGTTATAACTCCTCTTCATAGGTCAAAGAGATTGGGTTAGGGGAAAAGAAAAAGATGCATGTGCGGGGAGGAAATGAAATAATCACAGATAATACCATTTAATGGAAGATATTTGGTATTGTAGCCCTAAATTAGTTTTAGTTTAGTTTAGTTTAGTTTAGTTTTTGAACATGTAAAAACACAATAAAAATAATAATAATACAGCATGAAGCATAATGTCAAAACTTTTTGTTTTACATATTCAAGGGAATGGATAGAAGTATATCTTACACTCATCGCATGTATAATCCATACATATAACAACTAAACCCATATTTAACACATCATTATAGTATCTTTTTAAGTTAACTACTGTAGATAAACAATTATTTCTTTAACTTCACCAAAAAAACTAAACTAGCATCAATAACAAAAACATCAACAATAATTGAATAATAATATTGTATATTATATCCAGCAGTAATCATATGTTTATATGATCATTTGAACAGTTTTATGTTTGGACAAGCTCAATTTTCAAATTATTCCAGAGTTTGACTCCACTTACTGACACACACATTCAACAAAAAGAGTGAATGATTTGTCCGGATCTGCTACCAGAAACTGTTAATTACTGACTACAACAGAATCATCAACACTCACATCAATCTGCTGTTTTGTTGTGAACACACACGATTCACAGCAGAAACATGTTTCTGTAAATTGGACGTAGGAAAAACCTCATTACAGCTAAATCTGATTGTCAAGTGTAATTTAAAAAGGGTCGTCCTGTGCAGGTGTGGTGCTCGTGTGATGCGAAGTTAATCCAACATTATAAAGTGAAATGATGCCAGAACTACACAACGCCTTGTTGAAAGTTTTTTTTTGTTTTTCTTGTACTTTTCAGTTTTTGAAAAAGTGAATGTTTTTCATTCTCTCAACATTTATAAATTATTTTCCTACTTACACGAAGGGCATTTGGAGAATATATTTAGGAGCTTAACACGCATCCGTTTGAGGGTTGTGCATTTAAATAGCATCATTTCCTAACTTTTCTACAGCAGCATTTGTAACGTTCATCCATTTGCTGTCGGTGATGTCACAGTTTCTGCTGTAAGAGTGCTGTAAAGTTTTTACATGGTGCTAATCTGTTCCTCCTCTGTGTCGATTTTTACCTTCAGACAGCAAAAAGCATACCTGGCAACGCAGGGCCCCCTGTCTGAGACCACCGAGGATTTCTGGAGGATGCTGTGGGAGCACAACTCCACCATTGTCGTCATGCTCACCAAGCTACGAGAGATGGGCCGGGTAATACAAAACCCCACGCTGAACACAACAGATGCAGCGCCTGTAAGGTCATCGAACCGTTTCAGGGGGTGATAATAATCTTTATACGATGGCTCGGTTCAGCTAAGCCGCCGCGCCACGCTGCTCAAATATTAATTCATTCCGAACCTGAACAATAACTGCAGCTGAAAGTTTACCCCCTTATCACGGCGGCTGGAATGCACCTGGGTTCAAACCGGGACGCCTCTGCGTCAGATTTGTCAATAACTGGGAGCGTTCCAGGCATACTGATAACTCCCATACTGTCTGAATACATTAGACTTTATATGAAACAGGATCTGTTGTGGTCCAATTCTCTTTTTTAGCTTCTTCTGGTAGCTTAACGTGAACAAAGTTTTAATCAAAGGCTCTTGGGCACTTTTACAAACATATGGATTTAATATTTCATATACTTTCATAGTAAATATTTTTAGTAGCTCATCTTAAAAAAGTGGAAAGGTGTGTTGCCTTAGGTTTTAAACTGTTTATTGCCCAGTCATGAGCAAGTGACAAAATTGTCTGTTTATTTGCCTGTCTGTTAGCAAAATATCTCATGACTTTGTAAGAAGATTTTAATGAAACACACTGAAAATAATGAATTGCTGTACAACTAATTCACTTTTGGAGTCAACACAATTCAAGTTGACTGCCACGGCTACCATAATTTTCAGACTATAAGCCACTACTTTTTTGTATTTATTTATTTATTTTTTTACCCCGTGGCTTATACAGTGCTGCAGCTAATTTATGGATTTTATTTATTTATTTTTGACGGGCTAACGAGCTTCATGCTGCCAAAACATTTAGCCTCGTCACACCCAGGTGCTCACATAGCTGCACAATGCACGTCTCTCTAAGAGGGTGGGTCCTCATGACTCAATGAGACTACCTGTATAAATAAAGGTTTAAAATAATCTGACCAATGAAATTACCAAACAGGTCACAGTGGACCAATGAAACACAGATATGAAGATAGCAATCAGTAGCTATGTTTACATGGACATAAGTAATTGGATTAAACGGCCATTCAGAATAAAAATGTGTCATATCAAACAATTTTGCACATGTAAACATAGTTAATAACTTCCTGGTAGGCTACTGTATATAGGCTATATATTTTTTACCAGCCATGTTATAGGCATTGTTCAGAAAAAAAAAAACATTAGATTCAGATTCAGTTTATTATTGCCATTGTCAATGAACAGGATTCACAGACTAGGAATTTGCTTCAGCATAAAGGGTTAGGGATATTACTGTAGGTATTTGTGTATGTTACCCATATGTATTTAATTAAGTTTAACAAATCTTTTTGTGTAAATATATCATGTTACAATGTGGACACCCGCCTGCAGCTTATAGACAAACGTGGCTTGTATATGTACAAAATAGATTTTTATTTAGTGGGCGTGGCTTATATTCAAGTTTGCTCAATAGTCCAGAAATTATGGTAATCACGTTATCAAATGCAAGATATTCTATAACTTAATCAGTTTTACAAAAATTGAGCTGAAATTTAACGTGGTAGTCGCGGAGTCATTCCTTTCACTTACTAGCTTCTAACAAGCTGTCATTTCTCAACGTAAGATGATCTCAATATAAACCTCTGGCATAAACGAACGACAGGTGTTCTTTCTGTTAACTTTACACATAGAGCTAAAGTTTGCTGTGGGAGTAGCTGAGAGTTGTGCTCAACACATATTCTGAGCACCACCAGATCTTTCTTTAAAACGTTGGCGTTCAGCACTGGGGGCGACACATTCTTTTCACTGAATGCTAGTTTTATTTATCAATTACTTTTCTCACTTTTTCCCATGTGCCACCATCAGTTTTCACCTGTTCTCAGATTTGATATTTTGTTCTGTTTAAAGGAGACACATGGATTACTCATTAAGAAATAAATAAATAAAAAGCAACCATCACCTAAAACCTCCAACTTCTCACTTAAGAAAGAACTCACTCGTTTGGATACCCAAATAAAAAAATTTAAAAGGTGCTTCTGACATGACTCCGCTTTTATTCCCCTCTCAGCCACAGCTGATGAGAGAAAACATTCAACATCTGCATTATTGTTGTAGTCAGGCACACGAGCTTGTTCTGTAAATATTTTGTCTCCTAAGATGAATCCGTGTTAGATTAGTCTGCTGAGATTCCTTTTCATAACGGAAAGTGATTAATGACTTACAGTAACTGAAAATATCAATCTTTCAGTTGTGCACCAGGCAGTAATTATGTAGGAGGGTTGTTTTTTTTTTTGTTATTTTTTTTTCCCCTTCCCCAATGTTTTCGGGTCATAATAATAAAAAAAAAAAAAAAAAAAAAAACATTTTGCTGAATATTTCTGCCTTCTTTCATTCTTGCAGGAGAAGTGCCATCAGTACTGGCCAGCAGAGCGTTCAGCCAGGTACCAGTACTTTGTGGTGGATCCAATGGCTGAATACAACATGCCTCAGTACATCCTCAGAGAGTTCAAAGTCACAGATGCCAGGGTACGTCGGCTCACTCGGTGTGAGAGAACCTGCAGCTTTGCTCTTCTCTCTGGGTTTTTGAAGCTTTCTCTCTATAAATATGTTGGTGAAAGGAGATGCACGTTTCTCCAACATAAATCCACCTTGATTTTAGGCTTCGTATGAATCCTGATGCTCGTTAAGTGTTAAAAATTTGAGCCTGTAATTTCAAGGTGGGGGTGATCAGAACGTGTCCCGTGTTATTTTTCCTGACAGGATGACAGCCAGTGAATGCACCATCAAACATGTTTACCCAGATTTAGAAACAGTATGCTTGCTCTATGGATTGTGTGTGTGCGTGTGTGTGTGTGGAGATTGCTGTGAAAATACATGAAAAGCATAGCCTTGGGTCCCTGAGGGGCCGGTACTGGAACTCCCTGTGATGCAGTAGTTTCAACGAGCTATAAATATACTTCAGTGTCATCTGACGGCTCCCACCACTGCAACACCCTAATCCCACATCCACTCTTCCTTTACTCGCTGTGTGTGTTTGTGTGTGTGCGCCTCCATGTTTATGTTCTGCTCTGCAGTTTTTGCATCTAAATGTGCGTTTTTTGCTTTGTGCTTTCATGGTCGTTTGCACACAGGGCGGCCTAAATGGAAAGGGGATTGAAACGACTCTCAGTCGGCCACTCAGTCTGAATAAATATTAAACAAATCAGGCTGATTTTTCACTGACTGATACGTTTAGAAGTACAACCCAAGTATCCTAATAAATTAAATTTGTCCATTCTGACAGCAGAAATAAATTCTACTTGTCGAGTATTTTGTCATTCGTGGTTACATAAGAGCTGCAGCCCTAATGGTTTTGTCTCCCGTCCAGGTTTGTAGTGCTTCCCAGGTTTTAAATTAGATGATTAGGTGCTCCAACGGGGTTATTTACACTCACTGACTCCAAAATGTTTTACAGTGTAAAGAAAGATCCGTGAAGCACAAAAACTGCCCGCTACAGCCGAGCGTTATCAGTTCATGGGCTCGTCCACTTAAATGTACGGTACTGAAAATCCTTATCTGTGCCCCTCAGGATGGACAATCCAGAACAATCCGCCAGTTCCAGTTCACTGACTGGCCCGAGCAGGGAGTGCCAAAAACTGGAGAGGGCTTCATTGATTTTATTGGACAAGTGCACAAAACTAAGGAACAGTTCGGGCAGGACGGACCAATCACTGTACACTGCAGGTAAGAGGAGCGTGAATAAAACACAACTTGCTCTTGTTTTCTTTTACTCTTGACCTTTTCAGGCGAGACACTACAAGAGAATAAGGTCAAATTACAACAAACAGGTTCAACCATTAAACCACAGCCACATATTATTATCCAACTGAAAAGGGTCTTGTGCTTCCTTCAACTTTTAACGCTCCCCGAACCGCACAGATACCGTACCCTCACAAATTTTATACCATAACGACGGGCCCTGCACTGTGATGTGTGCTATTATTTTTATAAGCGTTTCAGGTTACCATAGCGACATCATTTGCAACCAAATATGCCATTTTCCTCATTGAAACAAACTATGAATCAGCTTCTTTTTTTTTTTTTTGTTAGATATTAAGCTGAAATTTGGTGGCAGCTGAAAGCAATGCCCAATAAATACAAAATAAAATGAAAAAAAAATTAAAGATGGCTGCTGAAGCTAAATTTAAATGTCATTAATTCAGCTATTTTTACACATATACAGCTTAAATTTGGTGTGGTTATCTGAGAATGTTCCCCATCACATCAAACATCCAAGATGGCCACCATAGCTTAAAAGAAAAAAATACTATAAGTCATTTATTTATTTATTTATTTCCACATTGAGCTGAGATTTTGTAGAGTGGCGGCTTTAGAGTGAACCCCAACACATAGTATTACTAAATCAAAATTTGAATATGTCCATGATGTGGCAGTACCCGTCAACGTTTCCACAGGAACTTTCTAGTTGAATAGTTGCTGTAAGATTGTGTTCATGATGTTTAATCTGAATATTTTCTTTTGAATATGAAAAATAAGGCACTAATGAAACACATTTATGTAAATTTTGATTTTTTTTTTCTTAGCAACCTATAAAGTAAACATTCTGCAACATAAAAGTAGACAAAATATCTAAATGAAGACAGTATTTTAACTTGTATTACTTTTTACTCAATAAAGCATTACTGTATTTTTTTTTAACTATAAGGCACATCGGATTATAAAGCGCATTAAGCAAAACAAAACAGTCAGATAAGTCAAACTTTATTCATCTCGTTCACAATAACCACATAAATTCTGTTCGATGTCAGTAAGCACAACCAGAATTATTAAATAAGGCGCACCTGATTGTAAGGCTCACTGTTGATTTTTGAGAAAATTTAAGGATTTTAAGTGTGCCTTATAGTCTGAAAAATATGGTATTTGATAGATTGCATGCCAAAATTAAATGAAAGATTGACTTATTAGTGCAATAAATACAATTTGTACTTTGTAAGTGTTGGGGATCAGTTTCAGCTACTACCACATCAAATATGAACTCTAAATCTGTCCAGCTCAGCCAAGTTAGAGCCACTATTTTTTGCTAAATGGTCATGGCAGCCATTTTGAATCAGGCTTACTCCAATATCTGCTGTAGATGTACATCTGATGATTAATTTAAGTGTTATTAAAATCTGCACACTGGTTCATGAGATATTTTGCTGACACGCAGATACTGACAGTTACAGGTTCGCTCATCTTTTGAGGCAGCAGGTAATATTTGGAACATTTCAAGTTGTTTTCAAGACGTCAAAATATCAAATAACGACTCATTTATAGCTGCTCGTTTCAGAAATGAGATCATCTTTAGAGCAAATATTATATTTTAAAATACAAATGAAAAAAAGAGACATTTTGGCTCCTAAACTAACGTCACATGAGCAACAAGCTCCTGCAGGACTGTAGGAAATGTTCAGAAATGCTGACAGTGACGATGAGAGCAGAACGATCCAAACGAGGAGGAGAGCAACATGAAGGGTCGTCTCACTGAGCCAGAATTAGAATGAAGGTTACAGAAATGGAGTATGAGCACTTTGACTCAGAGATAGCTGCAATGAGATTATCGGACATGGGCTGAATGATTCTGGCAGCGTGGGAAAATGAATGTGACAGAGAAGACAGAGCAATAAATGTGGCCTGTATTCAGAGCCAGAGCTGACATTTCTCACTGAACTGAGCTGTTCATTTATTATACTGTACGTTACTGAAAAAAAGCCTCTGACTTTTCATCGTTACCTATAATACAATCTTCAGTTCAAAGTTGTAAACTTTTTATTATTTAAACTCAAGTGCTCCTTGATAATTTGATTTCCTGTTCCTATTTTACCTGCAGTTTCTCACCTCAGATGTTCAGGAAGCCAAAAAGTAATAATGTTTAAATGAATGAAGCTGTTTTTCAGGCAGTTTCGTCTCCAATCGTCTACAGCAGCAAGATTTCATTTTGCAGTAGATGCAATAATGAATATGTGGGTGTTTGTCTCACAGTGCCGGGGTAGGCAGGACTGGAGTCTTCATCACCCTCAGCATCGTGCTGGAGAGGATGAGGTACGAAGGTGTGGTGGACATCTTCCAGACGGTGAAGACGCTCCGCACCCAGCGGCCCGCCATGGTGCAGACCGAGGTATCGACAACACACCGACTTCAAATCCTTCACACACACAGCTGTTTGGCAGTCAGTGGAGTTCATGTAGGACCGTGATTTAAGACCGCTGTCGTCCAAAGTGTCCCTTTTTGTAGGAGGACTCAACAAAAACTAAAGACTTAGAGAAAATCTCTCTTTAATGGAAGGTTTTAGTGTCTCATCAGGACTGATTTATCTGGTTTTATCACAGATTTGGGTCAAATATGTGTTAAATAGAAAAGTCTTAGTGTGACGTAAAATGAGTTTGTGGAGATTTGAAAAAGTTTCCACAAATTTATGAACTGTCCTAACTTTTGTTGATAATAATCCAAAGTACTTCTGCTAGTTCATACGTTGGTTATTTTTGGAAGGTGGCCTGTATGGCAAGCCAAGTGTCTCATTAATAGCCACGTTTACCTATTAATGAGACACTTGGCTTGCCATATAGCTCGAGCGCCCTCTAGCAGCTGAAAATGGTAGTGTTCAATATTTTCCATGTCAGAACGAATGAAATTGTCAGGTCTCGGACAAAAAATGGGTTATAAATATGAGGAAAAAACATAAATAAGTCACTTCGCTGTATAAGTCGCGCAGGGCATGCAAATTTATGCAGAAAGGTGCAACTTATACGGCGAAAAGTATGGAGTATAAAAGTAAAATGCTGACTCAGCATTCACAGTATACAAAGGATAAAGTTTTTGACTGCCTTCGTCTTCTCTTCAGGACCAGTACCAGCTGTGCTACAGGGCAGCACTGGAGTACCTGGGGAGCTTTGACCACTATGCAACGTAACCTCTCCCACTGAAGCAGCTTCCCCTGGTCAGACCTCTCAGGAGTGTGCCAAGTGTCCCATTTCAGCCACCATCCACTCACTTGACCCCTTAAAGCCCAACCCTTCCTGCAGCTACCGGAGGGGTTAAGGAAGGGACGAGCACGCCGACCCGTCGAGGGTTTTTAACCAATCAGAGATACACGCCGTGTTAACATCCACCTGAGATTTTGCTTTAACGACAGAAACTCCGACGAGCACATCAGCTCTTGTACAGATCCGACAGCGCAGAGCGGCAGCTCGCCTCTCTGCTCCGTCGACGCCAAACCTCCCTGATTGTCAAAGGCTACTGGTAGCACTAAGAGAGCATCCTCTCTGTTTTTATTATTATTGTTATTAATTTTATTGTCAATGTTATGATTCATTTTGTCAAAACTTATTGTTTAGTATACTTTTTACGTTGCTTTTAATAATCATTTTAATATCAGACATTTCCTTCGTGTTAAACGGCTCAGACACTGGGGCATGCATTATTTTCATAATCATTTTTAGGGTACTTTAGCACACGGGACATGAATTTTTACCATGTTCCTATATACTAATACAAGAGGACCACTGTTCTCTGAGCTGCTGTCAGATTTTTTTTTTTTTTTTTCTATTCAGTTTGTTATAAATGGTCGTCGCCAGTTCAGTAACTCGGATTGCCTTTTCGCTCGCCGTTAACAAGTTTCAAAAGAAAATCAACTTTGAGGAATTTCATTTTACAGACTTGTCGTAGTCGTCCCTCTGTAACCGCAGTAGATAGCTGAAAACACAAGTGAATTACCGAACACGAGGTGCACAGAAACGGGAAGCACATTATTTCTGTTTTTTTGTTTGGTTTTTTTTTTTTTTGCGGTTTGTGTTTTTCATCAGAAGCCTATGGCATTGAGGCCTTCATTGCTCTACAGCGGAGAACTTACCTGAAGAAAACAGACTTTTATACCCAAAGGGTAGACAACAGGAAAAATAAAAACAATCTCCCCATCTTTGAATAAAGATGCTCTTCAAGTCCCTCCCGTCTCCTCGCTGGCTTTGCTGGAGTGGGACCAAACGGACCTGGGCTGAGGAGTAGAGCCATCCATGTCGGTACCTGTACAGAATCAACCATTCCTAACCAGAGGGACAGAGACTCCTGCCTTTGGACTCAAACCTGATGTTATTTTATACAGAAATAGAACTATAAATATATATATAATTATGACTGATTATATATATGTATGATTACACATAAATATATTCACAGCTTCATAAATATATTGTTAAAAAGGATTAATTCTGCAAATCTACCTAGAGACACTGCAGAGAGCCTGCTGTCCTAGTGTGTGTATTAATGGAGACACCGTTGTATTTACTGTAAAACCATAGTAACTTCAACAGCTGGTTGTCCACATGAGGAAAAACAGCACAACCCCACCCCCTAAAACCCCGCCACCAATCCAGCCATCAAAATGGACAACTCCACTGGGAAAGCACACACCCCCCTCCACCACACGGACGGCAGGAGGGGAGCATCTGATCGCTGGTGGGAGGACGGGGGTGGGGGGGGGGGACTCGAAAAACGCCGGCAAAAAACAAAAGCTGTTCATTTTTACCTTGTGAATGCTTAGTGCTGTAGGGGTTCAATCTGTTGTACACACAGTCTGTTTTCTATTTGTTGACAAAGAACTGGAACTTCAGAAATCATCTGGTGATGAAAAAGAAAAACCTTGATGTTAATAAAGTTAAATATTTGGGTTTTGTACGAAGGTCTGGCTCGTAATACTTTGTTTTGTTCTTTCCACAACAGCGAACGGTAAAATTCCTCACTCAGATATTACATCATAGAGTCTATGTCTTTTAGACAAAAAAAAATATCAGGAAACTCTCTGAGATGTCACTTCCTGTTTCTACAAGCCGCTGCCACTGATCTTAAAAGTGCTGCAGTCGTTCAGGAAGGAATCCAGAGAGATCGATGCCATCTTATTTGTTTGGAAAGCCTTCAAAATAAAAGTCCCCTTCCATATAAATATGTTTTTTTTTTACCAAGTAAACAATCATCTCAACACAAACCCTCTTGGCGACATTTTTTCTGGATCCTTCAACTCCGTCTTGCAGTCGACTGCAGCAGAGCAGGGTTTGCTCTGTTGCCATGGTGATGGGTCACTTGTTTCTAGAATATGTCTGGTATATTTCCACATTAGAGATGGTGTAATTTGTGTCTTTGTCTCTTTTTTTTTTTTTTCCTCATCACCAGTCTGAAGTGGTCCAGACTTTCCAGAAACAAAAAGTGACGTTGTTTATGACTGGATGGAAATCTGAAACTGGCGATAAAGTTTGAATTGTTTGCTTCTGTTGCCATGGAAACATAAAGCCACAGTAAATAATGGGTTTTCATATTTAAATGGGCTTAAAGGAACGCAGGCTTTGCTTTAAATGTTCCCAAAAATGCAAACACAAAATATTATAAATTGTGTCCCAGGTTCTCTAATCCTTGAGTTTACTGTATTTATTTATTTTACTAATTTGAAATTATTCTGAATAAATCAACAAATTATATTGCAGGTCAGTTCAGTTTAAGGTTAACAGATGGAGGTTTATCAAGTTGCCATGGCGATGTTTTTATTGCTATTTATGAATAATTGTAATTCAAGATGGGGGTGGGGGGCTTGTATTCAAATGATTTATTGCAAAGCATGCAATTATTGTGCATCTCATTCTGGAGTTGTTCTCAAACAAAAGACAGACTTACAGATTTTTATTGTCTTAAAATTATTTTTGTGTTTCCGCAACATAAAAAGTCTCAACAAAGTTTGGGTTGAATAAATGAACGAAATGTTGAAATGGTTTAAATTCTGTTTGGAGGAGGGTTTTTTTGTGTTTTCTAAGATCAACTGGTTGTGGCGGCGTCTTGATTCAGGTTCAGTCCTAAAGGTTTTCCGTTCTAGATGCACATTCACGTCTTACTTCCTGTAAGTTTCATTAAATTTGTGCTCCAGGAGATATTTTGGCACAACAAACAGATGCAGTCGTCTTAACGTCGGTGATGATAAGAAGTGATGTTGATTCTAAAAGTTTCAATCATGGCTCGCATCAGAGAGGATAGTGAAGAAGGAGTCTGTGTTACCATGGCAACACCACCATAAACCAGCTCAAAGCCACATGGACTAGTTCTGATCCAGACAGTTTTCTGAACTGTGTCCCTCTCAACAGAAATGAGGTGTTCCTGATAACACCGGACTGGATGAAGATGAGCTGGAGTCTGGAGCATCATCTGTGTGTCTGACACAGAGAATGGAGTTCAACCAAGAACAAAATAACATCTGATGTAAGTGATGGATTTGTTTAGTCGGCCTGCAGCAGCAGCAGCGACCCCGCTGCCAGGGGTACATTATCTGAAGACGTCAGAATGTAAAGCTGGATTTAAAGAAGAGCTTTTGCTGCAGTTTCACGCCTTAACGCCGCTCTGTAATGTTCATGAAGCGTGTTGGAGTCGAGCAGTTTCCCGTTGGGTCGTGCTCTTGGCTCCAGACCGCACTGCAGAAATTCACACCTACAGGAGCGTCACAGCTCTGGCCTGACACGCTGCCGTTATCTCTGCAGAGCAGACTGCAGCTCAACTTGAACGCTAATATTCTGTTTCCAACAGCTAATGGTGTGGCTGCATGAAGCTCATTTACAGCAGAAGAAAGAGTTCTTGTTGTTTGTGGAAGCTGCGTTTGTGTGGAGGGAATTCTGGCTGTGGCATTTTACAAAATGTTGTTTTGGATACAAAAAACAAACCAAACAAGTGACATCATTGTGTTTGTATGAATGTGCCTCACTGAGCTCCATTCCTCTTGAGTTACCTTTGTCTTGTCTTGGTAGTTATCGGTAAAAAACCCATTTTTGCTTCACTTTGAAAGAGCAGCACAGCTTGTAACTTCTACCACCAGACCATGAGTGATCTGAAGAGGTGAGGAAATCTGAAACACATGCTTGACTAGTCGACGCCTCTCTAAGTGTACCGTGATGTTTTTGTAGGAGGTCTATTGCAGATGAAGAGGAGCGTGAAGGTGAGTTGCTCCTGAAGATTAAAGCCCACCTGGAGGAGATGTTCTCTGACAGTTACCTGGCGGAGGACGGCTTCCTGCTGAAACACATGCAGAAGAACAAGCAGGGCTACGTCAGCCTGAAGCTCCTCACCTGTCTGAAGAAGGTAAAGCCACTGTTGGATTTTGTGTGTGCTCTCGGTGCAGCTATTTGAATGAAAACAGATTTTTAAAAAAGAAAAACCTGAACAGAGCTGAGTTTGCCCGTGTTTGCTGCAGATAAAGGCCCTGACCACAAACTGGTACATGACCCTGGCAGCGGCGGATTGCTCAGACCTTTTGGAGGTAAACGATGAATGCACCAAAGTGAGGCGCAAAGAGCCGCTTCCACAGTGGCTGATGGGTTCCCCCACCAGCAGGCTGCTCCTCGTCTGGAACGACTCTTTTGACGACCAGGGGAAAGAGGACGACGCGTCGGAACATCCGTCGCTCCTGCTGAAGGTCCTGGAAAAGTTCACCAGTCCCAGCAGCGTCAGCTCCAGCTGGATCCTGCGTCCTGGAGAAAGCCTTCCCAAAGAGCTCCAGTGCTACGCCAAACGCCACAAAGAGCTCGGCCGACACGTGTGCGCCGTGGTGAAGCTTAATCACTTTGAGGCCGTTCGCAGGACCTTCAGTGCTCTTAAAGAAGAAGAGAAAACGAACGAGAAGGGCCTGCACGTGGTGCCTTTAGGGTGGCAGTCGATGCAGACCATCGCCAAGTCTGAACCATCAGAGGAAACGCACAGAAACCAACCAGAGGAGGACGTTTGCTCTGAGGCGAGTCTACTGGAAATCCCCAAGGTTTTGGTTCCACGTGAACCTTCACCTGTTGATGTTTTTGAGGAAAACTCCAAAGCGTTTCCACCTGAAGGATGCCAGAACGAGAGCCCCACCAGCTTCGGCAGCCCGTCCTTCTGTGGAGTCAAGCAGAGGTACCACAGGACGAGCTGGGGCTCCGGAGACAACGTCAGACAGAGTTCTCAGAGCCCATGGGTACTCAAGCGCAAGTCCGCAGCCAACACAGTAAACCCTAATGCTAGGCACCCGAATGCACCCTGTTTAGTGCAAACGCTGCATCAACCCTTAGGTCCTGATGGCACCAAGGGGTTCCATACCAGAAGGAAGTGACCAGAGCCCCGTATGGATGGAATAGATGTAGCAGACTGAGCTAAAATAAATAAATAAAACACAAAATGTGTTCCATTAAAGCTAAATCCAAGTCATGTTGAGTCTTTCCTGCGTGTAGTTATGAATCTTTGGCAGTAGGGGGCAGCATGTAGCTGTCATCACCTCTTTTTTTCCCATCAAAATGCAAAGCAGTCTAGTTGCATACTAAATAAATGTGTTGCTAAAACACAAAGCATATTATGGAGAGGAAAAGACTTTATCCAGAGCCATGGTGGTGTCATTATGCCTCTTTTATAACATCAGTGGCATCTGAACCACGTAGCCTGGCTCCTCTGGTCCACACTGCACAGTATAATTACTCCTCAGCCAGGATGAATTTACCTTGTCACTTTCTCAGCCTCCAAAAAAAAATGCTCGTCTTTCAACATATAAAAAGTCCTGTGTTTTTCTCCTAAATGCCTGTTTAGACCTGGGCTCTTTGAAAAGTAGCTTTCCACTCTCTGACATGACACTTGGCAACAGGCTGCAGGTTCAAGCGCCCGAGCCACAAATTGCGCAAGACAAGCGGCGCAGCGGCGTTTGCGCCGTTCTAATGACACCTCAACTGGAATGGCGTGTTTACAGTGTTACTGATTGAGGGCTTCCTTAAAATCCTGCCCAAACCTAAACAGAATGTGTTTCTCCACTCCTCCACGCCCTCGTGGAAACGCTTCAATCCACTGTATGTGGAATTCAATCATATCAAGATTAGAAACACACGTTTAGTTTAGGTTGGGGTTTTTTTTTTTTTTTTAGTCCTGGATGTGTGTTCAAATGTCAGCATCTTTGTGACTAATGTTTCCTTTGCTGTTCAGTGAGACTTTTTATGGCGTACCGATCAAATGTTTGTCTTTCTTTGACTTGATTTTGCAATTAACAGCTGTTGAGCTTTAAAAAAAGCAGCTAAAGGCCGGGCTGTGAAAACTACACATCTGTGAACAATATGTATAGAGACGAAATGTTCCGGCCCGATGTCAGGAAATGTTTCTGTGCTCCCTTTCAAGGCTGCAAAAGGCACAACCTCTTGCAGCTAACTGGAAGTCATTATGCGTTTACGTACGGTTCCTCTGGCCTAAAAATGAACTGTATGTTAAAAAAAACTGTTACTTCTGATGATGTGTCTCTTTTAGTTGATTTAAATGTGGGGCTGAGGTGACCCTGCACCTGCTGACGTCAACCAAATGATTTTTGGGCCCGTTCTTGATCTTTATGTTGCAAAAAGGCCATCTTCAAACCCTAAAAATGACTCATTGTTAAAATAACAAGTATTTTGGAATTTCCTGTTTGTTATACCTCAACTATGACGACACTTTACATCTTTAGATGTTAACTCTGAGCCAAATCTCTGCCTTCATGGTGCACAGCGTTCAGCGTGTCAGAATGAGTTGTGTTAAGAGATAATCATTAACAAATATTTGTTTCCTGTTGCGTTTCCAGCCTTACATTTGATTTATTTTACCTTCCAGGCTCCAGATCTGATTTTGGAGCCTCATCTCTGTTTGGATCCAGGCTGTAAATTTGTTTTAAGCGTGGTTCCTGCTCCCAAACACCACCTGTGGAGTTCAGTGCATCGTCCCTCACGTCTCGTGCATCACTTCTGCTCACTCCTGAAACCGCTTGGCCCGTTGTTTATAACATCGCTGACCCCACACACCTGACACATTTCCTCCGGGAACAGGGGTGTATTTATTTAGATTGCAGTCTGGAGTGCCTGATATCTTGCAAAAGCACAACCATCTGCTCCTCATTTGCCGCTCGAGGGCTCACGGGCAGAAACACGAGGGTTTGTGTTGGAAGGGAATGTGAGGTCCTCAACAGCACCCACAGTTTTATCTCCATCAACCAGGATTGAATTAATCATTACCTCTTTTTTTTTTATAATTTTACATGAATGGGGCTAATGTTGTCTTAGTGCCATTTAAACCAATTGTGAACCTTCCTAATTCCCCTTAAAACGATTGGTAAACACTTCCATCAGCAGACCCTTCTGACTGCACTGATTTGCCCATTTGAGGCTATTACCAAGAGCTCGTGGCAGAAGGTGAATGTAAGCTCTTGCTGAGGCCAAAGCATCCTTTAGTGCTCCTGGAGTTAGGGCCAGGAAGATTAACATATCAGGAGTAATCCGACTCGGTCCACAAGCACAACTATGGAGTAGGAGGAGCAAGAGTTTTAGTGGGGAAGGAAGGCAGAGGCATCAGAGGGAAGAGCTCTGCTCCTCTTACCGTAACTGTGCTCCTCACCCTGACCCATCCTCTCGACCCGCAGAGTGCCCTCCTGGGAGCTGGAGAGAAGAGACCTGCTGCTGGAAAAAGGGGTAAGGAAGATGTGCATTGTCCAAACAGCAGTGCAGTGAAGACCAAGTGCTCTGAGGGGGGGGTTGAGTTTTCACAACAGATGGGATAAAAGTTAGGACATCTGTGAGATCTGTTTATTGCATGCCACTGCACTTCAGCTCTGCTCTCTCTCCTTCTGTTTTAGGTTAAACCTTCATGCAGAAACAGAAGAGCTGAAGTTCTGCGTGGAGACGCTTGTTCCACTCGTCTCCTTTTTTTATTTTTTATTTTTTTATTTTATTTGAATGGATCCATGTGAGTGCCACAAAGCGCACGCCTCCATTCAGAGGAATGTCGATTTTGATCTTTGCCACCTGAAAGAATTCTTCGAAAGAGTTAAAGCGGGTTGAAGAATAAAACACCCTGGACTTGAGTCAAGTCAGGACACCTCCCGTGCTTGCAGGACGAGGAGTTGGTTGTTTTCATGGGGAAAAGCAGGAGTCCTGCTTTTGCTCCTCACCTGTGACGATGATGGTGATGATGATGGATTTACCCAGTCAGCACTTGCCTGAGGAGGTCAGCTGAAGACGACGCCTCGCAGCTAAGTCTGGATTAGCCGGCCGAACGGTAAGGACAGAGCATCTTCTTTTGTTAGTTTAAGCTGGCAGCTTATGTGGGAAGGCGTTGGGTTGCTGCTGACAGAAATGCCTCCCCGAGTGCCTGAGTGGCAGAAAACTCACGTCGGCTTATCTGTATCAACAAGCGGCCCTCGCAGGGACCACATGACAGCGCGAGGCTCTGCAAGCCTGGCATGAAATGTTTGCAGGGTGTCACTGCTGATTCTAAATCCTGCTGCCATGTTGCAACAAAAAATATATATATTTTTTTTTTTTAATCTCACTACACAGACAAGTTAGGAAGGAACTCCTCCAAAGTGGTGGTTTGTCTCATTTTCATGCATAACTGCTCCAAAAATATTCCAGAAGTTCTTTCATCTAGACGTGTCAAACTGTTTGAGCCAATCATCTAACTCTGCTTCGTTCTCTCGTGCACTTGTTTAGTTATTTCTAGCAGAGCTGCAGCCTCTGATAGTTTCATTGATTAAGGGGATTGAGATTAAAATTTATTGGAAGTGCAAGACTGCAGTTGGATTATATTTTTGGCGCGATGATCCCCTTCGCATTAAGCCCGTATCATATGTAGAGATCAGAATGCTTCTATCCGGGGCCCAAAGGGCCGGATTGAGGTCAAGCCCGGGGTCAATGGAGCCGTTCAACTTTCATAACCTGTTAAATCTAATCAGGAAACTACACCTGCGGTGAACTTTGATACGTCTCAGTGGATTTTTCTGTTTTGTCCTTATATTCTATATTTAAATTACATATATTACGGTTGATTACTTCTATCCAGCAGGTCCTCGCTCTGCCATCAGCACCCGTCAGGATGTGGGCCGAAGAGCGTCCGTTACCACAACATCACCAGTAACACAACTTTTGGGTGCTGTGGATTGCGGGGTGGGGTCTGTGTGGATTTTGTTTGTTTCCCTCAGATGCCACCAGATCACGTCTGGCACATTTTACAACCAGAGGAACACCTCGGAGTCTTTCTTGTGCTCTCTCAGCTGCATTTGAAGTGGCTTTTTTAGAGACTAATTACCGAGGTGCTGATGTGGAGGGAATAATTGGCCTGTAAAAGTGTTTACATGCATGCCAAGTGTCAAACTATTGTCCCCGTGAATCACAGGAATGTAGAATCCCCCCAGTGAAATATAAAGCTGTGTTTCATAATGTAAGATGGTTCCGGTGTTTGGCTACAGCTGCAATCCTTGATGCCAAATCGGAGCTAAATTCCCAGAAAGCACAAACCTGAACAAGACAAATGTAGTTTTGATATGGCTTGCCACCATGAGAAGCAGGTGGTCATGTAACTGTCACTGTGGTTTTTATTGTTTGTTAGCGAAATCTCACGAAACACAGAATGGATTTTTAACAAAACGCTCAAAAAGTAAATCAGTGGATAAACATCTACAGCTGATTCAATTTCAGTCAACCCGATTCACAGCTATTCAACTGTAACAACTCAGAAATATGTGTAGTCAAATTTAATTTCCTGAGCTGGAGTTTGAGCTG
Source organism: Hypsolebias longignatus (assembly GCA_031762435.1). Taxonomy (NCBI): domain Eukaryota; kingdom Metazoa; phylum Chordata; class Actinopteri; order Cyprinodontiformes; family Rivulidae; genus Hypsolebias; species Hypsolebias longignatus. The sequence continues at coordinate 17,060,993 of JARVGV010000646.1, forward strand.
AGAGTCATCCTCGGTGTAACTTTGAGCTCCATCTGATCATACGGGAGTTTTTGTATCAAACGTTGACGGAGTCAGCCCAATTCAAGATGTCTGCCACAGCCAATCGAACTCAAAAATGTCTACAACTCATCAAATTTGCAGATATTCCTCTAACATTCGATGTGGGAGTCGCTGAGAGTCATACTCAAAGTGCTACTGGATCAAACAAGATCTTGGAAATCTTTAACATGCAAGCTGCTGGACTATCTATGCGTTTTGTCCAATCAGTTACTTAGACTACAAACATGTCTTGAAGACATAAAAACCTGAATGACTCTAAATGTTCTGCTTCTGAACATAGACAAGACTGAGGTTTTAGTTTTTGGAACCTGAACATCTTAGGAATAAATGTTTCCGCCTTTCGACCTCCCTGGATGGCAGTAATCTGGCCTCCAGCTTAAAAAGTCTTTTGTCCCCCACATTAAAAATGTTACTAGAACCGCCTTCTTCCACCTGCGTAATATCATTAAAATGAGAAACATCTTATCTAAACATGATGCAGAAAAACTGGTTCAGGCATTCGTCACGTCTAGACTGGACTATTGTAGTGGTTTGTTATCTGGGAGTCCAAACTTCTTTAATAAAGTCTTCAGTTGATTCAAAATGCTGCTGCCAGAGTCTTAACTGGAGTTAGTGGGAGAGATCATGTCTCCAGTTTTAGCTTCTCTCCAATGGCTCCCTGTCAAGTCCAGAATTAAATTTAAAATCTTACTTCTAAGCTACAAAGCTCTCAACAACCTAGCTCCATCTTATATTACAAATCTTACTGTTCCATATTTTCCTAACAGAGCACTTCACTCAGACTGCAGGTTTACTTGTGGTTTCTAGAGTTTCCAAAAGCAGAATGGGAGGAAGAGCTTTCAGTTCTCAGGCTCCTCTCGTGGAACCAACTTCCAGTTCCTCTGTGAGGCTGACACATTGTCCAGTTTGAAGACTGGGCTTTTTGATAAATGCTATAGTTAGGTTTGGTTTGGGTTTCCTGAGCTACCCTTTAGTTTTGCTGCTACAGATGCTTTTTATTAGATACAGTTAGTTACTAATGGTAAAGAGTAGTGTTTTTTTGTGCTACTCACCATTTTTCAGCACGTAGGAACAAGCCAACAACAGCCTCGGTCCAAATGAACGTTCTTGTATTCACCATTTTGTATGAACTGTGGTTATATAGAGACTGCATGCAGCTCAGGGTTGCCAGATAAGCATGCATACATTTTTTTTTACCCCCTGCTTTTTTTCAATACACATTTACCAAACGCAACACACACCTCATCTTACAACACCCTCACTCAGCGCACATGACAGTTTAGGTCAAAATACAATAATTTTAACGTGGCCGTACAATAGTTAATCATTTCCTATCTGGCAACCCTGCCTGGCATGAAAACTATAGAATTTCCATGTCAATGGGCTCTGTTTATGTTTATTTGTCCCTTTAAACATTAAAAACCACCCGTGTCTCCAGAGGTCGTTCTTATGCACAAAGAGCCTCAGACCTCTGGAGGACAAACGGACCACATCTCTCTGCTGCTGTCTTTACTCGCTCTACTGCTCATGTTTGTATCTGTAGTTATTTATATCATTAATGTGTGTTTTTCTTTGTCTTTATTCCCATAGAAACCACAGCTGGACTAGAGAATGGTTGAAGCAGATGGCTGTCCTGGGCCTGGTTCTGGTTCTGGAGCTTTTTTCCAGTTAAAAGGGAGTAATTTCTTCCCACTGTCTCCATTGGGCTTACTTTTACTAACTGGCTTTTTGTAATGTATGTGAACGTTTTTGTACAGTGACCTGAGATGACCTCTGTTGGGAATCAGTTCTGTATAATTAATTTGAATTGAACTGAATATTAAAGAACTGGAAATATATATAAATATATAACTTTACTAAGCGGTCCTTGAGATATTTTGCTAACAGACAATCAAATTAACCCAGATGACTAAAACAAAGAGATTAAAATCAGTTTTTAAAAAAGAGTTTGAAAAGCTGCAGCTCCTTAGTGCGATGGATTTTCAGGATGATCAGCGTCTTAAGCACGTTTCTGTCCATGCATGACAGGAAGTGGGCATCAGAGCTCACACCCTCATCGCTTCAGTGACGATTGATGTGAAACGACAGCAGGTCCATGATGAGTGGATCCATGATGGTCCAGACGTTACTCTGTTCCCAAAAACAAGTGAAGGTTAAAAACAGATCATTTTTTCTGGATGAAGCCGTTTCTGAATGAAGAACATGATGAGATGCTCACGTGTGGATTTAATGGGAGGAAGAGGAGGCAGAGGAAGGCCTGTTGAGTGAAAAGCTCCAACCATGATGACGATGCTTCTACACTGGACAAAGCAGGAAGAGCTTTTCTTGCACGTGCACTGTGACGAGCTCCCGGGCTCTGTTCCTCGGAGAAGAGCGGAGTGACACTCGTTACCTGAGCGAGGTGTTTCAGAGCCGAGGTGTGAGAGCGAACCTCCCCAGCTGACTGATGCTTGTTTTCTAGAAACACTAGAGAAGACAGAATTAAACAAAGTCGAGCTGAGTCCAACAGAGCAGCCCAGGTCTTTATTTTATTTAGTGTTTGTTGAGTATTTGTAATTTATTACTTCCACCCTGGAAGCAAACAATAATTTTAAAGGTTTGACCAAATGTCGTTATTTTTTTTAACACAGGACAATCTCAGTTTTAGACTCTGGCAAGAAGGTGGCGGGCAACGCATTCCTGCAATGAGCGCTAGGCCTTTAATTTGAATTATTACGCAGGTGCTGTTTTTGGATCAGTCCAGGTAAAAGTTTTATGCTGAGCTGCTACATTATACAGAGTGTTTTTGCTGACAGTAAGAATCCCGTTTGATTCAGAAAACTGTGGCCAAAATAATCGTCTTGAGCAAAAAATACAAAACGGACGTAAAAATTCTGAGAATCGCGTCATAAAGTTAAGCTCAAACATACGAGGGCCCACCGAGCTCCTGTTTCTTTAATATTTATTGGCTGTTTGCTCCCTCTCCTTGTGGTGGGTTAATAAACTCAACACAAAGATCATCGAACTCAACATTATTTAGATCTTAGAAAAGTTACCACCAACTTTAGTGACGTGCTTCAGTTCACAGCAGATTAAAAAAAAAACACTCACTGAGACGTTTTGAATCTTGTTTCCACTTCAAAACATTAAAAACAGCCTCAGTTCATCTGTACGACAGAGAACGTGTCCAAACAGACATTTTTTACAGAAATCCATAAAACACTTTTCTTTTTTTTTTTTTCACCTGAAGTGTTTGTAAAATTTCCTCCTCTCAGTAAACTGCGTTCACTTCAGCCGTAGTTAAAATTTAATCTGCGTTTGGGCAAGCTAACCACCGCATGCAGCGGAGAAAGTTGGATTTTACAAGGAGACACTTTGACCACTTGATGTAACTGAGAGGAGAGATGCTGAGAGCTCTCTCCACCGCAGACGTTCATCTTCAGCATCACGGAGTCCTAAAACACACCTGCTCCCACGGTGCAGCCGCCTCCACACTCCGCTGGAAACCTCCGTGGAAGCTCCAACACGACACTGTGATTATTTTGTCCTGACTGACGCCTCCGTACACCTGAAAACAGATCAGAGCATGTGTTGGGAATGACTCTCAGCTACTACCACACCAAACTCAAGCTCAGTTTTTTGTACATTTGACTTAGTTGCACCCATTTTTGAGTTTGCTGCGACTGCTTTTCTGTGGCAACCGTCTTCAATTGGAATTACTTCAAAACGTAATCGAGTTTCGTTAAAATCCATTCAGTGGTTTTAAGATTTATTTTTTACTAACACAATGTTTAGTGTCTACGGTTTTATGCATAGATGACATGAAATGTTGTTCTGGAAGAACTGAGGCTGATCTGGAAGAAGGGGCGGCCGTGGTACAGTGGTACTGGCAGCCGACCCCCGATAAGAAGGTTGGAGGTTCGAATCCCAAGACACTTAACCCCGAGTTGCTCCCAGTGGGACTGGCTGGCGCCTTGCATGGCAGACTACCACCACCGGTGTATGAATGGGTGGATGGCTGGTGCTGTAAAGCGCTTTGGGGCCCCTCATAGGGGGCTGGAAGACGTTTTATAAGTAAGCTCCATTTACCATTTACCAAGATGCTCAGCTACTACCATGCTAGATTTTAGCGCATTATTTGTAAAACTGGCTGAGTTGCAGCTGCATTTTTGTGTTTGACCATCTTGAATCTGTTTTACATTTAGTGCCCGGCTGATCTCATCATACCTCTCCAAAGTCTGGACGTTAACACTTTTGGAAACGTATGATAAGATCAGCCGGGCACTAAATGTAATGCAGCAAGTGTAAGAGTAAAATAATTTATTTTTTTTAATTAAACTTTGTTTACAATATAAGGCTGGAAAATTGAAGGTGCATTGTGACCTTGTAACATCTTTTCTTATTATTCACTGACTTGAAAATGTTGCACATGCTGCTTTATCTTTTTTTTTGTTTTGTTTTTTAAAATGTAGCAAGTGAAAGAGTAAAAGAAACAGGTTTTTTTATTTTTATTAAACTTTGTTTAAAATATAAGGCTGGAAAATTGAAGGTGCATTGTGACCTTGTAACACCTGACAATGTCGCTTATATTTAAAAAAAAAAATTGGTATCGGCCAAAATCGGAATCGGCAGGTCAGACTTTCTAAATATCGGTGATCGGCCAGAAAATTGAAATCGGTGCACCCCTGCCCCCTTCGGGTTTTATTAGGACTGAGCTTCAATCAAACTGAGTGTGAAATAGATCATTTCCTCCTCAGACTCAAACAGGAAGGAAATAGCCTGACAACACTTCCACGGCTAACGTCATGAACTACACTTCCTGTTTCACAGAAAGTGACCTAAGCTCTGGCGTGTTAGCTCAGACCTTTGTAGTTTTTACAGTTTGTGTGTTTCTGCGTGGAGCTGATGAGCGCGAGCGGCTCCATCAGCCTCGTGCGGCCCCCGGTGGGAACACCTGCAGAGCAGCAGATTACTCTGCAGCGCAGGAGTCCCGTTGGACAACCCCCTCCAGCCTCCCCCGTCATCACCTCCTCGTCTGAGCAGAGACGTTTGGAGCGGAGACGTGGAGATAAATCTTCATTTATCTGTCTTTAGAGATCAGAGGTGAAGTCGGAGCAGGGGGGCGGGACCTGGACAGAGCAGGGAACTTAATCAGGTTTTTGTCTGAACAGTCTGAGAACCACATCCACCTCTGGTTCTGTTCAGGACTGGGGAGTTTTCAGAAAAACCTCCTCACCAGACCTGAATCTTCTCCCCGCTGCGCTCTCACACACACACTCCAGATAAATAAGCATCTGCTTGGAGCCAGAAAGTGAAACACTTCTTATCTGTCTCACTGCAGAGTGGGTTCTATTAGAAAGCTCTGCATTATTCAGTGAGCTTCACAGACTGATCATTATGGGCCTGAACCCCTGGAGGGGTCCGGCTCAGACCACCGGGTGCTGCGTTGGAGGCAAACTGACCTTCTGCTTTAGAACAAAGCACTAAACGTCCTTTGTCAAAGCTGACATGGCTCAAAGGGTTTCATCTGCAACAGGTAAGATATTATTTGTTCCTAACTTTCCAACAGACTCCTGCTTCCAAACACGCCTTTTCCAGAACCTCAGAATGAAGGTTGTTGAAGCTCGAGAGAACCTGGTCGGAGTACAGCCTCTCTCAAGTGGAGAGAACGAGAGGGAACATCTGGAACATGTGGCGCCCCTCCTCCGTTTTTACTGCCGACAGTCAATCGAATTGAAGCGCACAGGTCTGAACACGGGCTCGTGAAACGCACCTGCAGAGAAACCAGAGGCGCACGTTGGTTTTACGCAGCGCTCTGACGCGTCGGGGGGGGGGGGGGGGGGGTTGATCTGAGGAGACCTGGAGGTTCTGGAGGACCTGAGGAGACCAGTTGTTGGAGGTTCTGGAGGCAAAGTTGTCACTTTCTGGTCTGATAGCTGCTCAACAATCTGGTTGTTCTTTGCTAAAAAGGAGCAGATGTTGTCCTTGTAGATACTTTTCTGCATTGATTGAGTCTTTCCAGATGTGTGAGCCACCCATATCAGAGGCACTTATGCACCCCCATATCATCAGAGAAGCAGACTTTTTAACTGTACTGATAACAGGCTGGATGGATGCTCACAGAATTCCAGATGTGGGCCTGTTTGACCTTAGAAAATTTCTGGACTTCACCTCAGTCTGTTTGAAGTGAGCTCTGGTCCAGTGGTGGTCACATCTGGCTTCTTCTTTGCCTGATAGAGCTTTAAGCAACGTCTGTGGTTGAACTGTGCGACAATGATCTGTGGACGTGTTCCTGGGCCCAGAACAGAACCAGAACCAGACCTGGTTTTCATGCAGGGCCCAAAGATCATGACCATCCAGTGCTGATCTTCAGCCTTGAACTTTGAGCTCAGAGGTTTCTACAGCAGGTTCTTCTAATCTGGTGATGAGATTATGAGCTGCAGACGATGGTGATTCAATCTTCACAATTTTCTGTTGATGAACTTTAATCTGAAATTGTTCCAAAAATTCTGCAGTTTTTTCTGAGACAGTGAACCTCTGCCCAGCTTCACTTCTGAGACATCTGGCCCAGTGCTAACTTCTCCATGTCGTGTAAAATGTCCTCCAGCTGTTTCTTATCAAACCATCTGGTTGCTCCTGGACAACTTTTATGTTACTGCCAGAAAATTCAAATTGACCACATGTCATCCCAACAATGGTCCAACCTTTAATATTTGACATGTGCTCCATATGAAATATGCACTCTTTGCGTTTTATAGTCGTTTTGTGCAACGTTTAGACTTTTTCAGGGGTTGTACCATCAAAGAAACACTCGTTTAATCTTTAATTGATAATGCATGTGTTGTTTTTAAACAAAACAATTATCAATACAGCTAAATCCATTATTTGTTGACCTCTGCAAGCAGAATAATAAGAATATATATGGTTAAAATACTAATTTTATCTAGTGTGCAGTGGTGTTGATTAGTCTAAATAAATATTTTGCTTTGAAATATGTATTTTGATGGTGCTTCAGGGGAGACGCTGGTCCTGATGAAGCGTTCGGAGTATTCCTCTGTGACTGGGCCAGCTCAGGCTCCATCAGCGCTGAGCATCCCCTCCTCTCTGGGTGTCTTATTTATTAATACCAGAGCTGCGGGGGGAGTTACGTAAGAGTCTGTTTAATTATTTGGAAACATTTGCCTTCCCTTTTAGCGCCTCGGCTGCTGTAGTGGTGAGATGTAACACGACTGCCTCCGGACTGAAACCTCAAAGCCCTGCAGAACCTGAGGAGACGTGACACCAGCTGAGGCGCAGACAGACTCCCTGGAACACTTGTTGTTGTTGTTGTTATTGTTGTTGTTGTTGGAGTCACCTGCAGGACAGCTGGATCTGTGGGAGAAGGCCCGGCTCTCGTTTAAGGTTCACGTCAGCCTGAAGCTGAAAATTGCTAAATAAAATTACATATATTTAAAAACTCAGAGT
>JARVGV010000646.1:17068505-17087875 GCA_031762435.1 Hypsolebias longignatus
AGAGTGAAATAAACACGTTTCTCCTACATTGAGAAGAATAAATCAGTGTTCCTGCAAAATGTTTAAATTATTTTATTCAAATTTATGTTTATTCTGATATATTAAGTTGTTTCTTTCTTACATGCATCATATTTGACTTAAACTGAAGAAAAAGCATTTTATTACAGTTTTTTTTATATTGAGTTAATTATGAAGTGGAACTTAAAACTTTAAACCTGAGGACATAACTGATCAACTGATGGTTGTTTTTATTGTTTTTGTTATTTTTACTTCTTATTTTGGTTTATCCATATCGTCTTTATTATATATCTATATTATATATCGTATTTATATTTGTATTTTTTGGTGTTTTATTGTGTTTTAAGTCCAAACGAGCAGTGAATCGTTCCAAAACATTAACTCTCGTGGTGACTTCCTCCCATCACAGATTTGTTGGAGACATTTGGGTTTGGGTGGAGCTCAGAACTGTGAGGACGACCTTAAAGAGGCGGCAGGAGGTGTAGCAGGAGCGGCTGCCCCCCATCTCCCCCCTCAGTGATGCGGTGGAGTTGCGCTCTTTTATAAAGGCGCAGCGCGCAGTTTCAGAGGACAGCTCCGTGGTGCTGAAGACGCGCGCGCATCACACGCTCACACTCAGCCGCGACTCGACGCCGGGACCATGGAGGGATGCTCGCGGAAACTTTTGCTCCTCTGCTGCCTGCTGGCCGCGGCGCGGAGCCGCGCGCAGGACTTCGGACGCACGCAGTTTATTTGCACGTCGGTTCCCAAAGACGTGGACTTGTGCGCCGCTTCGATGCAGAGCAGCGGGCCGGCGGAGGACCTGAGGAGCACCATCACGCAGCTGCGCGAGACCGTGCTGCAGCAGAAGGAGACCATCGTCAACCAGAAGGAGACCATCAGGGAACTAACGTCCAAGCTGAGCCGCTGTGAGAGCCAGAGCCTCCCGGTGGGGGTGGGGGGCCCCGGCGGGAGGCGGCCGGGGGCCAAGAACACCATGATGGATGTATCCCGGGGCACCGCGGACACGCTGGCCCAGCTGGGCCAGACCTTACAGACCCTCAAACAGAGACTGGAGAACCTGGAGGTAGGAAACCCGAGGAGGGAGGGGCTACGTGGGGGGTCAAAGGTTAATTTAGGAGTTGATTAAAACTGTTGGCGGCGGCGCTTCGCCTGCGCGCGTCATGGAGATCCTGGAATGACAGATTTCCAGCTGTAAGTTCGGGGTGTGTTGCAACTTTTGTCGATCCCCGCTGTAACCCAGTGTGTGTGTGTGCGTGTGCGTGTGTTTCCGCTGCAGCAGTACAGCCGCGGGAACGGAAGCGCGCAGGCGAACAGCCTGAAGGACCTGCTGCAGAACAAGATAGACGACATGGAGAAGCAGGTCCTGTCGCGCGTCAACACGCTGGAGGAGAGCAAGGCGGGCTCCAGGAACGACACGGAGCAGCGGAACCGGGTGGAGTCCACCCTCACCTCCCTGCACCACCGGATCTCAGACATGGAGAAAGGTGCGTTTGGATTCCAGCGCGCGCGGAACTTCCGCTCCGTTCCTGTGCCTTTCAGTGCGCGCCTCTGCGGGACTGGGCGCATCTTTGAGTTGTTTGTTTTCGTGTCTCGGGGCTGTTTCAGGTAAATAAAGAACCAGTTACAGAACCACTGGTTCTGTAACGGATTCTGTAACTGGTTCTGTAACTGGTTCTGTTTGCTGCCTCTATGTTGAGATTTTTAAAAACTCAAAAGGGATCTCTGCTGCAGAGGCAGAGGAACTTTGAAGGACGCGCCTTCATGTATTTTAGCACGTGCGTATGCGCGTGCTTGTGAAGTAGGAGGAAAACAGGCATAGAAGAACCAGGAAAAAGATGTAAAGAAATATATTTTTAAAACGCTTGTTAATTTAAATTAAATTGAGAGCCATTGTGGAAAGAAAAGACCGTCTCAACATAAAATGAAAGCTTGAAATGATCTAAATCACGTGTTCCTTCATCTGCAGGTAGAGACAGCAGGCCAGATGAGTTCCAGCTGACCTTCCCCCTCAGAACCAACTACATGTACGCCAAAGCCAAGAGGAGCCTCCCTGAGATGTACTCCTTCAGCGTGTGTCTGTGGATCAAGTCCAACGCCTCCCCTGGGGTGGGGACGCCGTTCTCCTACGCCGTCCCGGGTCAGTCCAACGAGCTGGTGCTGATCGAGTGGGGCAACAACCCCATGGAGTTCCTCATCAACGACAAGGTAACGCCGTGTCGAGTCGTGTGCAGAGGAGAGAAGAACCACAGGAGACACTGATCAGGTTTCGCCTCTCCAGGTTGCAAAGCTGCCGTTCATCATCAACGACGGGAAGTGGCACCACCTCTGCATCACGTGGACCACCCGGGACGGGATGTGGGAGGCCTTCCAGGATGGAGTGATGCGGGGAAACGGGGAGAACCTGGCACCATACCACCCCATCAAACCGGACGGAGTGCTGGTCCTGGGACAGGAGCAGGTGGACATTTGTTTCTTTTGGACACGATCCTTAACTAATGGTCCTTTTCATTTTGGAGCAGGATTAGAGGTAGATACATTTGTGTAACGAGGCCGTGGGGACTCCTCTGAGGAGGCCAGTTAAGGCTCAGCAGCCTAATGAGGGTGTTGTTTGGAGTGTTTACCGTCAATTTGGTCTGATTTCAGGAAGAGAAACGCAAACGGACTCCATCTCACAGTGAGACGTCGCACAAAGTGAGAGCAGACTCTTAAATTGGCTCCAGGGAAATTAGTATCGGACTTCACTAATGAAAGAAAACATCAAGCTGTTCCCTTTTTAAACAGATTTTCTTATTTTGCCTTTAATGGTTGTGTTTCTAAAAAAAAAAATGTTTTCCAAAAGGAAAACGTTTTAGAACGATGCCGTTTGGAGCAGCATCATATGGATGACCCATTTCAGTCTGTCAGATGTTAAAATGGTGCAGCTTCATTCCAGTTCCTCGAGGGGAACATGCATGTTTTAGATGTTTCTGTGCTCCACACATAAGACACTCTGCAGGGTCGTCTAAAATTAATTTATTCTGTTGGACCAGTAAAAACTCCAGAGTTACAGCAGCCCCGTCCACACAGGGGCGGTGCTCTGTTTCCTCCCTGTGTCCACTTGGAAATGAGATTTTAAGCAGCCCATAAATGGTCTTTTTGGAGTTTGGACTATTTTTTAAGACCATGTGGACAGCCAGAGCTCAGCTCACCCCTGCTCACCTGCAGCCCCCATCACAACCGATGGTGTTTGTGCTTCAGACACTTTATTTCCTGCTAAAGACAAATCATCTGCAAAGATTTGTAGCACCTTAAATATGAAGAATTTTCCCTGAAACCCTTGAACGTTATGAGTGAAGAGCTTCCCTCCGTCCCTCTCCTGAAACTGAACCTGAAATATGTTCACAGCGCTGGACCGACTCAACTTCCAGTCAACTGCGGTTTAATTTGACACGAAGCAGAAGTTCCGTCCACAAAAAGAACTTCAATGTTTGCTGTTGCGTTCACCGTCACTCGTTCGGAGCGTTCGCGCCGCGTCTCGTCTCCTGTTTCTGGTGCATTTTTTTGTGACGCAGCGCCACACACAGGCCTGGAGTGGTTACTACAGCGTTTGGATCTGTGTTCTGGGTTTCTGTGTGGATGAAAACATTTCTAGAAACGATGCAGTTTTGGAACGATGGGGAAAAAAAAATAAAAAATAGAACACTGGAACACGTTTGGAGATACTGGTCCAGAAGAGTCTGACTTTGCTGCACATAATGAAGACGTTTTAACTAATTTCAGGAGCGAGTGCATCGGAGTCGCTTGAATTTAAGTTATAGCCAAACCAGAGAGCACCTCGACTGGACCTATAGGTTGTATCTCACTAGGCTTCGGTCTCTGGTGAGCAGACTTCATGAGGGAGTCTCCCAAATGTCCTGCAACTTTCGTGGTGTTCTCAAATACCCCGTTAAGAACTGAGGTGCACAGCCGCATTATTTCAGCTTTGAACAGATTTATTTTTTTAAAAGCACACAACAGATTTTCTCCCTAAACCGTCACGGAGCCCGGGGGCTGTCGAAATTGATACGAAATGGCCGCTCTTCCTTTTTGAACAGCACAAAACTTTGGGGGCGGCTGCCAAAGTGGGAACAAAGCCAAGGCGAGCAACAAAATAATGTGCATGGCCAAGAATGCAGCTTTGCAAACAGGTTGTGATAAAAAAAAAAAAAAAAACACACCCCTGCAGCTCAAAACATGTCCACGTAGTTGTAAACCCCCCAGTGGGACTTCAACTACCAATTTATGTCATTTTCTGTAGTTTTCCTGCCATTTTGAGTTTTTTTCTATTCATTCAACAGACAGTGAGAAACATCCCAAACATGCAGGCTTGTATCCTTGACTCATGTTTAATATAGTTATAATTTCATTAGAATTCCATTTTAATTAGAAACATCTAAAAACGATCCAAAATGCTGCTGCCAGAGTCTTAACTGGAGTTACTGGGAGTGATCATATCTCTCCAGTTTTAGCTTCTCTCCACTGGCTTCCTGTCAAATCCAGAATTGAATTCAAAGTCTTACTTCTAACCTACAAAGCTCTCAACACCCTAGCTCCATTTTATATTACAGATCTTATTGTTTCATATTTTCCTAACAGAGCACTTTGCTCTCAGACTGCAGGTTTACTTGTGGTTTCTAGAGTTTCTAAAAGCAGAATGGAAGGAAGATCTTTCAGTTCTCAGGCTCCTCTCTTGTGGAACCAACTTCCAGTTTCTGTCCATGAGGCTGACACATTGTCCAGTTTGAAGACTGGGATCAAGACTTTCTTTTTGATAAATACTAGAGATGGGGTTGACTTGGGTTTCCAGAGCTTTCCTTTAGTTTTCTTTTGAGTGCTGTAGGACAAACTGACCATGTGTCTTCACTCGGCTGCTGGCTGTACTTGCTCTACTCTACCTGTTTGTTTTTGTAATTATTTATATATTAACATGTTTAATTTGTCTTTCCTCTTATAGAAAATACACCTGGACCTGCCATTCTGAGTCTGTTTCTCCTTCCTGTCCTTTCAAGCCAAGCTGGTTGAAGCAGATGGCCACATGTCTTGAGCCTGGTTCTACTGGAGGTTTCTTCCTGTTAAAATGTTTTTTTTTTCTTTCCACTGTCTCCTTTGAGCTTGCTCAGGATGGGAGACTGATGAAATGAAGACACGTCTGCTGGCTTCCTTAGATGGATAACTTTTACTAGTTGGCTTTTGTATGTATGTGAATGTTGTTACAACATTGTAAATTGGTGCAACATAAATAAACTGAATTGAATTGTTCAGCAGATGCCTTAAGCAATTACAGTCAGGGTCGTTGAGAAATGACCATGTCAATCTATAGCACAAAGCAGTACAACAAAATTACAATCCATCATAAATGGTGAGTTATATAAAAAAAAAATGCCAACCTCTAAACTCACTTCAGCTATAACATTGTACAGTCAAGCATGTTGGACTACGTGGAGTAGCTTGTTTGTGTAATTAATAATTCATGTGCAATGATGTGGACCCTCACTTGGAATGAAAGAAACTGAAGCTCAAAGAAAGTTGCCAGAACCGGATAATTTACCACAAAAATATACATTTGTCTTCAAAAATCCAAATATATATGGATGTTTTTGTGCAAAAAGAAGCTTTGTGAAATAAGTAAATGCTGCATTTTAATGATGAGCAGTAATAATCAGCAGTACTGGCACCAGTCACACCACCAGAAAGCAAAATGATTCATGCTTTCCTGAGCTTGGCAGAGCTTTTCGCCCGCTTCCGATTCTTTTCCACCTCATTGCTGCTTCACTTTCTCTTCCTAATGCAGTGGCTGCTGCGATAAATGTATTTCCACAATAGATTTATCATCAGTGTGCAGGGATTGTGTAAACATTTCTAATTTAGGGAGTTCCAGCAAAGTATAGCTCCTTAGTACCTCTGGCTAAAGGGAGACGTCTACAGTAAGTAGACGGAGACAACTAAGCTTTTTTCTTCTTTTTTTTTTAACTACACAACTCTTCTTTTACTAAACTGCTTGTTAGACCATCCAAATTTTTAAAGGTCTGTTAGGTTGACTAAATGGAGCAACCTATTAAAATGTAACACACAAGAAACACATCTTCAGAATGAGATAACAAAGGCTTAAAATAAACGCATTGTCAAATAATACAATTGAGATCAGGTTCAGGCTAAGTATTTAAAATATACAAACAATATAAAGACCATGATGCCAAATTGTTGCGCAAGATAATCGTATTTGACTTCAGCTTAAAGTTTTCAGCTTCCTGGAAAAAAAAAATTAAAAAGTGCATAAGATGTGAGGCACTTTTTTCACTTCTAAAAGTAATTTGTTAAGAAAGACACAAGAGTTTAACCATATACCATTTTATGTATTAGACCCTACAAATAAACTGTGATGGTAATAGTTTAAAATCAAATTCACAGGTTTAAGTAACTTTTATGTAGATTTAGTTTATCTCCTCAAAATTTATGATTAAAATAAAATAATGTTCTGCATCAGCTTGTAGTTAAGGGACCATAAGAAATTAAAAGTAAGATTTATGTAATTTAGTTATGTCAACTGGTTCCATTAAACCTAGTTGTTTGTTTCCACCAGTCATGAATAGCAATGAAGCAAAATATTGAGGTTTAATTAGATGCTTTAATAGCTCTTATTATTACGTTAATGATGTCATTTATAAAACTGTGCATTTGTTTTTAAGCAGCACTGACATTGGAGAAGTCATCAGTGAGGTGGGGAGAGTTTGCATGGTGACAGTGGACGAGACTTCCCCACCCTGTAAAATGAGTTTAAAGTTGGGGTGGGTGGGGGCCCCACATGAGATCCAATGTCATCAGAGAGAAACAGTGAGAAGTGTTTTCCTGAGCTCGACTCTGAGCAGCCGTTTCACCGTTTTCATGCCGTTACTTCGGTGTTTGTTCAGCGTTCTGCTCGGCGTGTGGGACTTCTGGATCCGTCTGTGTGAGTAAAAGCTGATGTTTTCGCCCGTTTGGCTGTAAAGCGCGAAGAAATGTGAGCTTCGTCAACGTGGAGCGGACTCAGCGGACTGTGTGCGTCATCTGAGGCAGAAACAGGAAGTCAGGTCACGGGACATGAAAAATCAAAGCAAGCGTTTCTTCCAAATTTAAATAGTGAAATAACACCTTGACATTTCAAACGTTTTGTATCGCAGTCACAACATGATCATGAAGAGCTCTGTATGGAGCTAAATGTAAAGATTATGTTCGTATTTCACTACTTGAACACTTTATAAAGTTTTTTTTTTTTTTTTCAAATAATAGAACAGAAATCTTCATTGTTTTTGTTTATTTTTCAGTTCATGGACAACAACAAAAAATGCAATAATTAAAAACTATGGCAAGACCCATGTAGAAACCATAAAGCACAATATGTGTCCTAAAAAAATGTCCCAACCTTTCTTGTTTTCAGGAAATGTGTGTATAGATTTATGCAAAACAATAGGATTGTAGACTTTGTAATGGGGATGCAGGATATTATCGGCATGGTATTGGTATCGGCTGATATCAATGATGTCAATATTGGACATCGGCCATTCCACCAAAATAACTCACCAATATAAAAGACGCTGTTTTTGTATGACAACCCAGTGACAAGGATGCCTGCAGCGGCATCACAACGTGATGATGTCACACGTGGTTACCTGCTCTCACAGCAGAGAGGAAGGCTATGAGAAGGCTATGTTCTGACAAAAGAAAGTATTGTATTTTCTGGCCGACGCGTCGCACCGCCCCATAAGTCGCATCAGTCCATATTTAACTAATAAAGTGGAAAAATCCATAAATATGTCGCTTTGCCGTTTACATTGCATCTATTATGCGTCACCGCTGATGTGCCGCGTTTGTTACATGTCACCGTTGACAACCTGGAAATGTGGACTGGTGTTGTGCCAAAAACCGATGGGCTGCCAAATGGCGGCCACGGGAGCGTACACGGCAGGATTTTAACAAGAATTTAATAAGATTAACATTTAAAAACAATTGTTTGTTTGCTCGAAATTATAGTAAATGTGTGTCTCTGTCTAACGTTTGCTTGATAAATGCACTTTGAGGGTCAAATCAGCTGCATTTAAAAAATAGTTTTGGTGCTCTGTGAACATGCCGAGAGGAAAAAGGGAGGAGAAACGTGGCTCGTTTCTCCAAAATTTAACAAGAAAAGCACCTAAACAATTATTTGTTTGCTCGAAATTATAGCAAAGGTGTGTCTCAGTCTATCATTTCCTTAATAAATGCACTTTAATGGTCAGATTAGCTGTATTTTGCTGGAGTGGTGCAGCTGGTTTGACTGTTCCAAGCAGAGAGCAGAATGAAGGTGGGGAGAATGTGGCAGGCCGGTAGAGTCATTAAAAGCTGGTGAAGATTCGCCATCATCCAGGACATGGTAAATTCTAAAAAGTGCATGAAAAAAAACAATAAAGTATAAAGTATAGTATAATAAATAAATTACAGTTGTTTTTGTATTGAACTTTTTTTAATTTGTCATTATAGCCACGTTTTCCTATTACATGATACAACAGCTATCAGCATGCTGTACAACTACTACTACTACTACTACTACTCTGCTGCCATCAAGTGGCTGAAAGTGGTACTGTTCTTTTTTTTCCAGCCAGAATGAATGAAAACGGTCACATCTCAGCCAAAAAATGGTTTATAAATATGAGGGAAAAAAATCCATAAATGTGTCGCTTCAACCTATTCGTTACAGGGTATGTAAATTATGCAACAAACTGTGACTTATAGGCTGAAAAATACGGCATATAAAATATTGGTGTCGGCATCGGTTATCAGCCAAATAAGTTTTAACATATCAACATATTGGATATCGACCAAAAATCCAATATCGTGCATCCCTACTTTGTAATAACATGGCTACAAAGTGTTTTTCAAGTTTCAGGACTGTAAGTGTCAAAACAGCTGCTCTTTTTATGAAAAGTAATAATTATGTATATCAAAATCATTGTTTAAATACTGTAGTAAAAAAAAACTTACACCTAACTTAAATAAACCATGAAAAATGAAAAAGCTCTCTTTAAATAGTTTTCCCTCCAAACTGGATTCCATTTGAACAGATTAGCTTGATCATCTCAGCTTCCTGTCCTGGTAGTCAGGAAATGTTGATCACCTTCCAGCTCAAGGTTTATTTTGGTGCATTTCTGATGTGGGGTTGGTGGAGGGGTGACAGGTGACAGTGGACTGCATGCTACATACGCCTCTCCATCTAGATATTTAGGTCACACCACATGTCCTGCTGGAATATGGATTCACGGGGGTTCATCTCGGACGCTTGTGCCTTTTAGAGATGATGGATACAAGGTGTAATGGCTTCAGGGAAAAGGGAAGTGGTGCCACTTACCATTTCAAGGCCAGCGAGGGTATCCACGGCCACTAACATCTTACTGCTGAACAGATGAGCTGTCTGTTGCCCTGTTTCTATTCAGCCATCTGTGTTTGAGTGAGTCATGAGCACACTTGCCCAGCAATGATACTTGCTTGCTCACCTTTCATTTATCCTGCCTTCTATTTTCAGAAGAGGCTCAGAAACCCAACAGAGCACAACATGCCACAGATGTATTGCACACACACACACCCATATGGCACATGGCCCTGATGATCCTACTCGGCCACATTCGTATGGGATTGTTACAGCAGCCCCAGTATGTCAGCTGTTAACAAGTTGACACAGAACAGCTTAAGTTATGGGGATAATTTATTAACTCATAAACTCATAAATAGAAACACTGCAGTGAGTCTGAAAACATATTTGTCATATTTTGTATTTTTTCTTCTGTTTCTTTTTTTTTATTATTATTACTGTATTATTATTATTATTATTTTTATTTTTTTTTATTTTTTTTTTTTTTAGGGTTGTCAACTATTTTGTAACTTAGGTTATCAACATCCATATTTATTTATTCATGAATTTGTTTTCTGGGGTTAAAACATAGAAGCTATTATGTTTGTGCTCCTTGTCTAAATTTATGAGAACATGAAGAAGTTTCCACTGATTTAGAAAGTTTAGAAAGTGATATTCTTGCTGCAAAGTTACGTAATGATTATCCTTCTTTTAGGTCAAACACATTGACATATATTTGTATTTGTTCAGTTTGATAAAATAAATAGTTTTAAAAAATAATTTTAGGTCATCACTGTTTACATAATGAAAGTACAAAAATTAAAAGAACCCAAAAGTAATTTATTCTACTTATTAATTCAACTTTATCATCAACGGTGAATGCATACATTAAAAATAGTTATCATAAGTATTTATTTGAACAACAATTTATTAATTTGTCTTGTTAACAGTTATTGTTAAATGTATTCATTCTATATTTACAGAAAGTCAGATTTGTTCAAGAGGTTTTTGTTCTGATAAATAAATAAAAAATACATTCATATTGAAGTGGCCATTATTAATATGTTTAATCATTATTTCTACTGTTTTTTTTTTTTTTTTATTTATTTATTTATTTATTTATTTATTTTTTTTTTTGTCTGAGTAATGTTTCAGCATCCCCAGTAAAAACAAAAACAGTCAATACACTTATCTTCCATACATTTTGGTATTATATTTTTCAAAAACACAAATCCAAAACAAGCTATTTATTTGATACAAATAAAAACTTGGCAGTGTTTGAATATTTTTATATAATTTATAAAAAAATCACTTTTATCATTTAGAATTGCCAGGTCTCTCTTGTAAATGAATCCTCGAGGCTCAATGAGATTAACCTGCCTAAATAAAGGTTGAATGAAAAAGAATGTTTGATTCATTTTAATTTAATGTCACTGGAAATTAAAAATATATTTATTTCAGTTACAGAATGTTGCCACTAGAGAGAGCTACGTTCCTACCAAAAATAGCAAACGGATTGTATTGTATGGCTTTCTAGCTGATTGGTCCTTGAAAACAAAGCATTTTAAAACTTTTCCTGAACACTGACATATGACACAGTTTGTATTATTAACTGTGACTATGAGTACAGTATATAAGTGTGCAACAGGCAGAGTCTAGGAAAGCGGAAAATGAGGGAAAAGCCACAGGCCATACCTTGACATCTATGCTTTTACCTGATGTATTTGTGCCTCCAAGACATGGAAACAAGAAGCGTTAGTTGAAGATGGTGCACAGGAATTCCTCCCTCCCTCCTGTTGCGTCTGTTCCTTGGTTACACACAAACACACTTTAAAGTATGCTCTATTTCCCATGAAGGGTGTTAATT
The DNA here is from genome assembly GCA_031762435.1 of Hypsolebias longignatus. NCBI lineage: Eukaryota > Metazoa > Chordata > Actinopteri > Cyprinodontiformes > Rivulidae > Hypsolebias > Hypsolebias longignatus. Next base: position 17,079,767 of record JARVGV010000646.1, read on the forward strand.
ACAGGGGCAGATAAACCTCCATGTTAGCTGCATCTGCCTCTTCATGTGAACTCCACCTGTGTGTCAGCGGATCAAAGCTGCCGTCTCTTAAGGTGGAATTTATATTCAAAGAGGGGGATATAAATTAAACGCCACACACACCTGCATAATGCTGTCACTCGTGCTTTGATGGTGGGAGGATAGGTGTGTTTGACAGGAAGCAAGGGCTGGGTCAAAGCATGTGGTGGCACACTGGCTGCATGCATATTAAAATAGAAAAGAAGACGCCATTCTCAGTTGTGGTTGGCAGCTGTTCTTGCTTATGAGGGTGTGTGCGTGCACGCTCATGGGATGGTGTCAAAGTGAGTGTGTGTGCGGCTTCTCGTGTTTGCAGCTGCGGGATCAAGCCCCAACTGGGAGCTCCATGTGGGTAAACTGTGATTTGGCTATCTCTCTTCCTGCAGGAGATAAATCCTAGCCATGCTGGTGTGTCAGCCACTCAGTAATTACTTTGTCCTGTCATGACTGTCTGAGAATGCGAGCCAGTGGGAACTTGCACTGTCGCTCTTTCATTGATGCAAGGGGAGAGGAAGAAAGAAGAAAAAAAAACACTCAGCATCTCTTTTGTTGGCGTAAGACGTCTGTCATCAGACACGTACAACCAAAGGAGCGGGTTCAAGAGCAAAACATTTGACATTTGTGGGGTTTATTCTAGTTTGTGAAATAAAAATGCACCTTGTAGTTCAAGTTGTTTCACTAGATGTCACCAGAACCACACCTGTGTCTGCAGTAAAAAGTGTCTAACCTGGTTAAGTTTTAAATGATGGCCTGAACACAAGTGATCCCAAGTCAAAGTTCACCTGCAAGAACAAGAACTTGCGTGTGACTATTTTATTCCGTGATTTGAGTAGCTCCTGCCTGTGCATGCTCACAAACAGAAAGAAAGTCCATCTTTAAAAAAAAAAGACACAAAGCTTTTCTTTTAGTAGCTGCTGGGTGTTTATGTTTGCTTACGACTTAATTGACCCCAGCTTGTTAGAGCCTGGAATGCTTTGATTGCAGCCATTCAGGGAGGAAGAGTGGCGTTTGGATTCTGACACAGGAAGTGCAATGAAGAGAGTGTCATTCATTCTTCTGTGGGTTTAAAAAAAAAAACTGTAGTAGATTGGGGGCCGCAAGGAGGAGCGGACAGGGCTTCAGCAAACAGCCGAAGAATGGTGCAATCTGACAGACAAAACATGCCGCCGCTTCCTGGTGAAATGAGGAAATTTGACTTTCAGGATATTGAGGAGTGAATGAGCCTTGTCATATCAGGTGGATGTGGTGGATGTGGAGGGGTGGCCGCTCTCTCAGCCAGGTAGGGACTCTCCCACTCCTCCCATCACTGCACTTCCTGCCTGTGTTTTGGCATCAGAAAAAGCAAAGGAAAAGCTGAGCCCTGAAAGGATTTCCTCAGTGTTGACTGTGGATGATCCTTGCGGCTCCTTCATGCTAAAGCTGGGCAGGGCAGGGCCTGCAAAACCTAAAGCCCCAGGGAAGGAGAAAAAAAAAAAACTTTAAAGAAGGATACAGAGTTAAACCTCCTCCGCAGAAGCCGAAGCTCCCTTTGATGAAGAAAAACACGATTCTGTTCTGCACAGAGTGTTGTGTTTTTAAACTCCGCTTGACAGCTCAGACTTGTGTGGTTCACGGTGCTTTCGCTGGTCTTGAGGGGAGAGATTATGTTGGAGTAAGTCGGTGGAGCGGTGCGTGGCTGTAAGTGGGTGGTTTGGTCTGTGCAGTGTGGGAGGCCAGGCCCCAGCGCAAATTAAAGACCTTTCTGTGAAAGTCCCAGACTTCAGCTACAGTTATGTGTGTGACTGAGCGGGCCTGTGTGCAAGCGGTTGGCGGGGAAGAAACCCAACCCTTCCCATTCCTAGTTTTTTTAATTTTATATACTGTATATATGTATACAGTATATATATATATCTTTTTTTTTTAAATAAGCCGCGATGCACTCCCTCATACATTGTAGGAGAAAGGGGAAAAGGGAGAAAGAATGCATCGCCTCCTTTTCTTAACGCTTTGCTGCTTCACTACTCAAGTAAAACGTGGGATGGAGGGGGCAGCTTGGTTCAAAAAGACTGGGATTTTAAAGACACCCCTCCCCCCCCCACCCATGTAAAAGAGCAGGGAGACAGAAAGAAATGAATGGGGAAAGGAATGCAGGAGACAAACGAGAGCTCTCTGCAGGAGAGTGGGAATGTTGGAGAGGCAATTGCCCCACCCCCTCTCCCAACAAGATTCTGCAGGGAGTGGATGTAAACACAGGAAGATGGGGGTGGGGGGGGGGGGGGTGATGAGCGTGAAAAGTCACACCTGAGCGACAAACGCGGCTCTGGGACATCACAGAAAATCTTTCTTTCACTCAGGTTTGGGTTATTTATTTGGATTTTTTTTTTTTTTGCACTGCACATTCCTTTGCATAGGCACACAGTTAGAGCCTTCAGCTGCCATCTGATCCCTCCCTACACATGACCCCCCACCTCCCCCTCCACCTCCTTCAACAGGATGTATAAGGTCATAGGGTCAGGACTGGAAACCACCACCAAAAAAAAAAAAAAAAAACTACATGCCCCACTGTTGCCTGCTTCTTGTTTTAAACCCCCACTTGCTTTTATTCTACCACTTTTTTTTTGTCTCCACTACAGTTTAGCTTATATTTACCTACTCAGTCCTAACTTTCCATCCCCCCCCCACCACCACCACTGCCTGAGACAGAAGGCCTGACGTTTGGTTTTGGACCCAGATGGCTTAAGTGTGCCTTTGGCAGTGGATTAGGGCTGCTAGTGTCTCCTTTCCCCCCTCGATGTGCAAGTGGTCAGGACAAAGAACGTCAAATAGGAGGGAAAGCAGGAAGGAATGCGATGGGGGGGGGGGGGGGGGTGGAGAAGAAAAGAAAACTCAGCTCTGCGAAACACCGGCACTGATGTTTCACTGCATTCCTTAAAAAGTAAACTCACATGCTTGTTAAAAAATAAAAAAAATAAAAAAATAAAAAACTAAGCTCTCCAATTGATTTTCAGTCTTTTTTTATGAATCAGTTTTGCTTTACTTTCCCTTTGGGTGAATCCTTAAAAATCGCTGCGTGCAATTCTAATTTTTTTTTTATACAAGCAGAAAGAAGTTGTGAACTTTTGACCACATTTATATGTAAATAACAGCTGCAGTGATCTTTCACGTAATGACACGACAGCCGTATTGTGTTTCGGCCCTCGGGGGCTGATTCCAGTCAGCTTTTGTGCGTGGCCTTTTGTCTTTTTGGGGTTTTCAGTTTATTTGTGTTCCTTATTCCGTATGGTTTGTGGTCATGTTTTTCTACATTTGGCTGCCATTCCTCCATCATTCAGCTCCAGCCACATTTGTCACAACCAGCTGTTTTGTTGTTATTCTGGATATTTTTAGTGCACCCGACTGGCAGAAGTGGTGTGTCATTAACTTCAAAATCCCCAATCGTCACCGTCCAAAGTCCGCTTTATTTTAGTCTTTCACTTGTATTTAACAAGTTACATATTCTGAAACACGAGTCGACTCAGTCCCAAATCCACAGTTTCATGTACGGTAATGACTTAGCCGCATGATTCGGTCCTCAGCTATGCCGAACGTGTTACAGTTGCCGGCACATCTGATGTGTCACTCCACACAGTGAGCCCGTCTCCTCAGTCAGTCTGTGAGCAATGCTCTGGGAAATGAGCACAGTGAAAGCATGCGTGAGATGAGTGGGTGTGTTAGCTTTAGGGTTTTGGCTAATCCTCAAGTTTATGGCCCACAAGGCAGCTGGAATTTACAGGGACTGAAGGAAATGGTGTGGCAAACTAAACTCCTCTGTCCTATCCTCTTCTCGTCTCTGCCTTTTTCCTCATCTAAACATGGTGACTAGGCTCTCTGTCTCTCTCTCACTCTCTCTCTCTCTCACTCTCTCTACCCTGCAGGCAGGTCTTTTGAACAGAAACAGAAGACTGATGTGTCTCTTCATGCAGTTCGGGGCTAGTCGCGGTAAAGGTGTTGTCGGAGAAGTGGAGAACAATGAAAACGGCCTGGAGTCTTGACTGAGCAGGTCTAATGTGAAAGCTTCTTTGTGTAGGAAGAAAAAAAAAATCTCCAGGATAATAGTTAAAAAGCTTCAGAACTTTACAGTAAACAACTTTTACATTTACATTTAGACCATAACGAATCTCATCAAGTTGCCATTTTTCACGCTGCTGTTAAGAGTAAACTGTTTCTTTTATGACCTGCATATGAGATCACTTTAAATTATTAGTTTTGTAGAAGAGGAATCTGAAATGACATTAAAGTTTTCTTGATTTTTATTTTTTTATTTTGTCGTTTGCCAACAGAGCGTGAACAACAAGCAATAAAGGAAGAATGCAGGTAATCAGGCTCCCAGTTTGAACTTGGATCATAGAGGAAAGTAGGTTAAGTAAAGTCACTGTATTGCTTAACTGAAGCCAGCTGGCTGCCAGATTTAGCGGGAGCTGACAGTTGTAAACACACTCTTATCTGGTGATTCAGGAGACGCAAGCCATGCAGAGCAGTTAGACACTGTTGACACAGGTTTCTGTCAGAAAGGGCAACACTGAGCACACACAGCTCTGTTGATAGCGCTGCCAGTCCGACAGCACAAATGGTTTGTGCCGACAGGCGTGCGTATAGGTTTATCTTGAGATGAAAGTCAATTTAAATGCCGAAAGCTAACGCAGGATGTTTACAACTTTGTTTCCATCCACGCTGAAAGCTTACTCCCTAACAAGAGCTCACATGTGCTAAATATACTCCTTTAAAAGGCACCCTCCGACTGCCACCTTCCTCTCACAGAGGCACACACAGGGAGCTATTGTGTCTGAGATCTCTGGCATCTGGAGAGCAGAAACACTCTTTGGTGACCTTTGACCTTGGATTTTTGAGCACCGCAGACTGACATGAAGCACTCAGAGGAACTTTCAGGTGGCTCAAAAGACTTATTAGAGACCATTTAGGGCTGGACAATAATTCGATATTGATATATATCATGATATATTTTTAGTCAATAACGATAATATGAGTTTTACGCACATTTTCGATATTTCGATACGATTACAGCGTTTCGTTGACGTGTTTCTTTTCCTGTTCGGGTTTCAGTTTCAACCACAAGTGCGTGGTGACGTAGATGTTACGCAGAGCTTGAGTCCAGAAGGAGTTAGCGGTAGCAGGCTAGGCTAATCTCCAACGCGCGTTAAGTTTTTGCTTCAAAATGAGTGCTCATGGCCGTCAGAATGTGACTGAACAAGGTTTCACAAGCCAAGAGTAAGCAGATGACATAACTGATAAGTGAGGAAAGACTAATTTGGCGGTATGGAAGTGGTTCGGCTATATAAGATCCAATAAACTGCAGGTTTCAGTTAGCGTGCTGCAAAATGTGCCGGAGTCGTTCCAACTAGCGGTGGGAGCATAACTTGTTCCATCTGAAGAGTTTCCACTCGATAGAATATGCTGAGAGTCAGAAGATGAAGCACAACGTGTCCCTGGAACAACACCCCCAGCTGTATCAAAAGAGAAACCCATGCATGAGTTAGGGTTTTGTTGTTTAAAGTTAAAATTATTAATGTGGACAAAGTTGAGAGTTTCATGTTTATTTGACGGTGATTTCAATTTTTTTAAGGCTAAATACAAATAAAAGACGAACATTAATTTATTTGTACAGTTTTTCTGAGGAATGTATATTGTTTATATCGATATCAAATTATATCGTTATTGACCAAAATTAAGAAATATATCGTGATAAAAGTTTTGGCCATATCGTCCAGCCCTAATGAGTGTGTGTTTTCCCATGTCTCCACAGCATTAGCTGATTAGTATTATTTTATTATAACTTACCTTCTGGAGGCGATATTGAGTTGAGAAAGGTTTGTGTTGTGGCGTTACATTGTTTTTCACAACAGTGGTGTAATGTCACCCAGTGTGAACCCATTAAATAAAGTTATTCAGTGCAACGGTCTTGGAAACACAGCAACAAGCCTTTTTTTTTTTTTTTTTTTTGACAAGCAACCAAGATAAACTGGTTTGTGGAGTTCAGCAATCAGCTGCACCAGCCAACGCTCCAGGGCTCACAACAATGCTTGATATTTATTTCCTGTATTTGATACATTATCTTGGTGGTTGTGGGATTTTTAAAGTAGCTTCTATCCATAGTTCCTGCTGGGATTTCTTTGTTGGCATGAGTTTAGATGAGCATCAGTTTAATCTTTCCATGTAAACAAGTGGGCAACGCAAGTGCCCGTCTACTTGCTACTTGGCAAAACGTCTGGCCTTTTGGTAAAACTTCCATGTTGCTCCGTGTCGCCATGGTGATGCTATCACAAAGGACTCCAGCTGTCTCTCTGTATGAGCGTGTGTGAGTGTGACAGAAAGAGACACCGACGGACAAATGGACTTATCCTGTCCCTCCTCCTCCTTTTCTTCTTCGGTCTCGTTCAGCTTTTTCCCCTCTGTTAGACAGTGTCTACCCTCTCCCCCCATGGGCAGATCCAAACCCTAAACATGGTGCAGCTGGGCTCAGCTGTCAGTGTTCCACCAACCACCACCGCCCCTTCCCCGTTCCGGCCCTTTGTGTTTGTTTGGATGGCAGTGGAGTTGCCCGTGGCCTCCGCACGGGGGAGCTCGCTCCCGTGCAGCTCGCCTCCTAAACTAAACCATCTGCTCTTTGAAGTGGCCCATCACAGATATACAGATTGGAGTCTACAAGGCAGCTGCCTGCTTTCAATCTGTTTCGCTGTGACACGAACGCGGTGATTAAAACAAAGGAAACACCTCAACACACACAAGTAGGACGCAGTGGCCAGCAGAGTCAAACCAAGAGGTGGGCAGCAGGTCTGTTTTTGTTCCGAGGGCAGGAAAAATGAATGGAGACTGCTTTGTTTCGGGGGAGGGAAGAAGGTTTTTCTTTGATATTATCAAAGCCAGGGGTGGGGAGAGCGCTCTGCAAAGAAGAGCTGCTATTCACACCAACTTGTCGGCATGGGACTTTTGAAGCATTTGTCAAGAAAGGGATTTGGCAGAGGGCCACTAGAATTTTGTCATTCACAAACTCCCCTCTTCTTTGGGATGACAATGCTCACAGCAGGCAGCAGCTACCTCCAGGAGGGGAGAAGGAATTCAATTCTCCAACCCCATTTCCATTAAAGGGAGGACCTTTTTCTTTTCTTTTTTTTTTTTTTTTCCATACAAGTGAATCTTTCTTCTGTAATCCAAACTACATGAGAATACAGTTTCCCACATTCACTCTTCAAGGGATTGGTGGAATCACGTATCAGGTTCCTGCTTCATTCTGTCCTTGACTCAGTGTGTGGGAGTGCAGGGCAATGTAGCTGTCTTTCATGGCTGCAGGAGGATCAAACTGTTTTCTTATCATTTTCTGTGGAAACTGGAAACCTGACCCTTGCCTTATCAGGCCAGTTGTTTTCCTCTTGCTTTAGTCAGGCAGGAACAAATTTTAGGATCCCTCTTGTTTTCCATCACTGGAAGTTTTTCCTAGCATAACAGTCAAATCCAACAAAGTCCCTGGCACATGGCGGTACATTGACAGCGACTCCTGACGGATGGAGAGCATATCATTGACAGGAAGTCTGCGGTCTCTCTTGATGTGGAGAGGTTGAAACGTTAAGCAAGGTTGTGTATGTATGTATGAATGTATGTGTGTGTGTGTGTGTGTGCAGGCTTGTGTGTGCATGCAAGTGTGTGCATTTTTACTCTTGGGTGTGTTTACTTAACCTGCATTGGCATTCGAAACCCCTGTCATTCTCTGGAGTCTCTGGCTCTCAGCCTCTGACAGCTAGGTGGGACTGCGCTGCATCTCCAGTTTCATATAGTGCTTTATTGAGCGGATGAAAACCCTCTTTAACTCCTCTTTGGGCCTGAGAAGGGCATTGACACACTATCACAAACACCCATGTGACTTTCAGATAACTTTAACGGTAGATCGCCTGAAAGTAGCTGACATTTTATCCTTTAAACCATCATGGTTAAAGGAATGCAGAACCTAACCCTCTGTATATGTACCATATTTTTCGCGGTATAAGTCACAGTTTATTGTATAAATTAGCACACCTGCGACTT
>JARVGV010000646.1:17100320-17113086 GCA_031762435.1 Hypsolebias longignatus
TATATAGCAGGGAGTCAGAAGCCAGAATGTTGAAATATGGACACTCCAGCAATTCTGAAGCTTGTGATGTAGATGAGAAATACACTCAAATAAACATTTGTAAATAAATGAATGTTTCTCTATGTAAATGTAAACTAAAAATACATAAATTACATATTGATATTTTGTAATTAATGTTGCTACACGGTTGATGTTATGGCACGTGTATGAGCTCTTTGTCAGCATTAAAAAAAGTATTGCCATTTATTTTCACGTGTTAATTTCTTTCCCATCTGCATGTGTTTTCAATGGGGATATAATTAAAGATTCGTAGGCTGCTTTAAGGCGTTTCCCCTTCCGTAGGGGCAGGTCCCCATAATTAGACAGCTCCTGTACGCACAGCTTCTGGTGGTGATTTGTCATTCACGCATCAGCCGTGCTGAGAGGAGGCCCGTTGGCCTCGGCGGGCAGGATTATGGTTAAGGGGGCGTGCAGTGATGGAGCAGTGGATGTTGCCTTTGTGTGTGATCTCAGCCTGACTCAGTTCGCTCGTCATATGGTCTACCATGGTGGGCTACGAGTTATTGTGTCCTTGGAGGTCTGTTGGAAAAATTTTTTTTTTCTTCCTTAGATTACATCACAGCTTCATTACATCACAATTTCTGTCACTTTGACAGGAAACAAAAAGGTGGAAAACTCCAAATGCTTGAATCGTTTGCCACAATCTTTAGGCTCTTTAACTGATCCAAGCACATTGTAACTGGAAAAACCATGAGTGGTTCAGAGAATATGATAAATATAACACAGCCTATTTAAATTAACAGAAGTCGTGTCAGTGCGCTGAACAAAAACACTTATATAACAAGTTAACACTATTTATCTGAGGAGCAGACTGCTTTGAATTTAACTCCCATCGCAGAACTCTCATCTTGAGCAAGCATGAAGGCGACAGTGGAAAGGAAAAACTCCCTCATGCGGATTTTTTAGCAGAACCAGGCTCAGGACAAGCGGCCATCCGCTTCGACCGGTTGGGTTTGAGAGAATCAGATAAAGCATCAAATGAAAACTATTTAAATTTAACAATTAATTTAAGGAAATTAGGTCAATTTGTCCTCCAGTAGTCTAAGCCTATAGCAGCATAACAAGCTAACTATAGGATTTATCAAAAAGGAAAGTTAATCCCAGTCTTAAAACAACAATTTGCCAACTTTACAGACAGAAACTGGAAGTTGGTTCCACAAGAGAGGAGCCTGATAACTGGAAGATCTTCCCATTCTGCTTGGAAACTCTAGGAACATCAAGTAAACCTGCAGTTTGAGAGTGAAGTGCTCTGTTAGGAAAATATGGAACATTACGATCTTGAATAGAAGATGGAGCTAGGGTGTTGAGGGCTTTAGAAGTAAGATTTTGAATTTAAATGAAATGTCCCGTCCTGCTGAGGCCGTGATGGAAGCTTGAAGGCAACAGAATGGGACAGCTGTCTCTTATCTTCCACCTCTGCTGCAAATCGACCCCCGCCAGCAAGAAAACTGCTGATCCTACCATTTGCTTAATTCATGCAGGATTATGTTAATCAACAGGAGCTGTTGTAAACCTCACACCCAGGAATGCCTGTAGAAAAGACGAGCGCCAGAGAACTTCTGCCTTCCTGTAGCAGTTCCCTGCTTTTATTTACCCAACATCCCACATATGATTGTCCTTGTTAGCTTTACAATTTAGCAGGATTAACAGAAACACCAGCTGAATAAACGTGTGTGCGCGAGTAAAAAAACGATCCAACTACAAGACGTAGAAAAAAAGAAAAACCTTTATTTGAATCCCATGTGACCCCTATTTGCCACAAACATTGCACAGTATGAAAAGAAATCACATCATTGGGCATCGTGTCACATTGGCTATACGTGAGATCCTATTATAAATGAAAAATGCTCGTTTTTGGTGAGTTTAAAAAAAAAAAAAAAAAAAGCTCTCTTTGTAAGGTTGTAAAAATAAAACGCAGGAAAATTAAAGAGTTTTAGTGTTTAATTTTCCAGTTCACTGGCCGCCATCTTTTTTTTTTTTTTTTTGCTTGTTTCTTGCTGAGTGATGGGATGAAGGCTCCATCTAAGAACCTGCTACATTGGTCATCTGAAAGATCCCTTGGTATAAAAAGAAAGCAAAAACAAAAGCAGAGATTTATTCTCTGAAAACAGCTATAAAACGTAAAAAATTACAAACAAAAAAACTATACTCGTGAAAACGGTTAAAACGTTTACTACAGTAGTGAATAAGTCCGTCACGTGGTGCCGAGCGCAACGTGTAAGACGACGAGATGACCTCCTTCTGCCTGTAGTGTGCAAACGAACGAGGCAGAGCGGTCAGGAACTGAGCTCTGAAATGTTGAACCGTAAACACGCGTGGACGCAACCCATCAGCTTCTAGTTCCGATTCAGTTGAGTGGAAATACAGACAGGCAGCATTTCTTTGAAAACTTTTTTTTTTTTTTTGGTCCCCGTGTGCAAATAAAATACACATGTAGATACATACGCATGTATATGAAATGACTAAACTTACAGCCAAGGCACCTGGATACAGTTTTTTCTATTAAAAAAACAACAACAAAAAAAAAACAACATCCTCGTCGTATTGATCGGTATACCAAAAATAGAAATGATCAGGCGTTTCAGGTGGATTTGTTCTGTTTCGTGCAGACGAGTCACTGACGTGAGGGACTTCCACAGTCCAGGTCAGTCATTTCCCTCCTCCCTCCTTTAGGAGACCAGCTGTTTGGCTTGCAGCTCCATCTCTGCAGCCCGTTTGAGGGCCACGTCCACCAGGAGCTGGAAGCCGCTGAAGTCTTGTGTGAGGTCTGGTGGCGTCGGGGGAGGGGTGTTAAAGAGCCCGCTGCGGGGGCTCAGGTTGCCCTCCATGCTGGTGCTGCTGAGGATGGTGGTGGCAAACGGGTACCCCTCATCCCGGCACCGGAGCAACGCCTGCGCCTGCAGCAGCTCGGCCGCCCTGTCGCAGTTCACTCCTGGCGCCGACGGGTGCGGGCTCGCCTGCATCGCCGTGGTGACAGTGGTGTGACAGATGACGGACGGACGGCTCGGAACGAGGCCCGCGGAGGGACTGGCGGACGCCGCGGCGCACGGGGACTTCCTCAGGACGCCGTGCACGGCGGGGTCGAAGCTGCAGGGGTGCGGGACGCGCTTGTCGCCGCCCTCCTCCGCGCCCGACGGGGGGCCGCTGTGCTTCGGGGACTGGGAGCTGTCGGAGAAACTGTCGCCGCTCTTGCTGCCCTTCCTGGAGATGGTGAACTGGTTCGGGTCCTTGCCGTCTTTCCGCAGCATCTCGGGGAGGAGGCGCCGCCGGGCGTTGATGAACCAGTTGCACACCTGGAGGGGAACGGACAAGAAAAGGTGAGAACGCTGCGGCGTGTTCGGCCTTGCAGTCCGATAAATAAAAATAAAAGCCTGCTGGTACTTATTACTAATAACATCTACATAAACGTTCTTCTCCACGTTTGAGCTTTCACGGCTCGTATTTAAAAAGCGCTGAATCTGTCGCATTTCTTGTTTTCTCCTTCAGGCGAGTCGTAACCGGCTCCTGGACGCCTGTAACTCTAACTATGTAAATGACTCCGCATTGTTCCCAGACAGCTGGGATGGAACGGGGCTGGAGGGAGGGAAATTCCAGTCCCAAGTGTTTTTTTTTTTGCCAAACCCACAGCACCCAGGGAGTGAGTTTACTCACGTTGCCCCGTATGCTGCTTGTGTTGCAACTCAAAGAGTTTGGACGACCTTCAACTCACTGCTGACGTGTTTTGTTTGCCATCTTGACAGGAAGTGATTCAGTTCAGCTCACGCTTGTTTCCTTATGAGCTCCACTGTGGTCTTTCCCCCCCCACACCCCCTCACTTGTGTTTTACTGGAGGCTAAAGATCAGATAGCCATCCTGTGTGTTCATACCTGCAACGTGGAGAGCTGGGTCTGCTTGGACAGGAGGGCTTTCTCCTGCTCGGATGGGTAAGCGTTGTAGCGGTGCTCGTACAGCCAGTCTCTGAGGATCTGGACGGACTCCTTGGGCAGGTTGCCTCTCCGCTTCCTCTTCCCGTTGCTCCCGGCGCTCGAGGACAGGTCCAGGGGGGCGTCCACGTTGTCCTCGTCGTCCGTCTCGCTCCCCGACAGCATCGTCAAACCTGCGCGAGGACAAAGAGGATCCGCTTTGAACGCTGATGTGTCAAGAGGCGAGCTGTCAAGTTCAGCCATGTGATTCATATAAGGAGCAGAGTGTGTGTGTGTGTGTGTGGGGGGGGTTATCACAAATGAGCTGATGCTGAACCCAAGACTTAAAAGTTAATGTTAAGATTTTGTCCACAAAGAGGAGCAGATTACAGCTTTGAGGTTTGGATTTAATCAGAATCACATGGTCAAACGCGGCCTGACGTGGAACAGTGGCTTCAAGGAGACACTTGGAAAGTCTCTAATTAGGTGCGCAGCTTCTATTTAAAGAAAACGGACCATCTGACCCTCTACTGAAAGAAACCACTGAAACATGACAACTCCAATTCAACTCCATTCAAGTTTACGCGCAGAAACGAGCAAGAAAAGTTCCCAAAAAGTCTTGCGTCGCCAACAGGATGAGGTAATTACGCAGGCTGGGGGGGGAGGGGAGACCTGTTGCAAATCAGCGTCTCCAGACTAAACAAAAGAAGTCAGCAAGCGCTGCGTGCGTCTTTGTGCGCGACTCCCAAAAGTTTTCCACTCGCCGGACCAGAGAGTTTGGCGCAAACCGGACACCGTCCGAATCGGTCCGTGTGGACGGAAACGGGAGAACCCCCCCCCCGTGCCCAAACAGAGGAGCTGGTTCTGTAAGTTTTAAAACAACTAGAGAGAGAGGGGGGTTTCTATTGTGTGCGCGCGCTTGCACCACGAGGTCCACGACACAACAGCAGCAACTTCCCCACAATGAGGTCAGGATGAACAGAGGCGCGCGTTTGGATTTGTCACATTTAAAACACGCTAAAACACTTCTTTGTTGAATAAAACACGTCTCCCTTTTTTCAGTATTTTAGTCACACAGTGGGTTTAATTATAGCGTGAGTTTGGGTGGGAAACGCACGTTTTTCGCGCTAATTTACCCCCCAAAAAATCGCCTTTTTGACATCGCGCCAGCACATGGCAGGAAAAAAGCCCCCTGTCATGTCTGGGAAGGAAACAATAGGCTGCATGGTTCGCCATGTGATGGTGGGGGGGGGGGGGGGGAACCATATTTTACATTAACTAAGCTGGCTCAAAGTGTTTTAGTCGAACAACCCCTCCAAAAACACACCACTTACCCTTTTTCGTCTTCATCTCTGCCCCGAAAAAACCCAATTCCTCGCCGAGCGTAGAAGAAGAAGAGAATTCTCTTGTTGTGTTTTTCGTCTTCGCTCCAGCGTGTCTCCAGAAAACAGTGAAAAGAGAAAACGCTTTTCCGTGGAAATGTTTTATCTGTCCTCCTCGCGTCCCTTGTTTGTGGAGTCTTGGCGATGACTTGGGAGGAGGAAGGGGGGGTTACCTGAGATCTGTGTGTGTGTGTGCTCAGAGCCCTGTGTGTGTGTGTGTTTGATCCTGAAACTGGGTGACAGCTATCTTTGACAGCTGCGTGACTCAACGCACAGAGATCCTCCCACCATGTTGAACAGAGGAAGAAAAAAAAAACTCTGACATCAGCATGGCTTGTTCTACTGACATGGAAACGATTTTTTAAAGATTTACCAAACATTTAAACTTCTTTAGGTCGTGATTTTTACGGTGGGGAGCACCGATGGGACAGTCTGGCAACATAAACAACAACAGTCTGGTGGAGCATTGCGCACTCTAAAAAAATTAAAAAAAAAATCACAGCCTCGCTGCAGGCAAAGCATTTTTTTCCTGCGGCTTTATTTCCTTTATCATGCTTTTAAATACAGTACAGTATTATTTTTGTATTTAGACAAGAGTCGCAAATTATTGCATGCTTATGGGAGAGCACAACCCCCTTCCCCCCCATTCTCTTGTGTCATTGCAGCAAACTAATACTGTATTATCATTTTCATCTAAAAAAAACCAAACAAACAGTTTTGTCCAACATCGATGTGGTGGTGCCACAGTGATCCAGCCGCTCAGCATTTGCAGGTTATGGTGCACCAGTTCAGGTTGTTGACGCCAAAAAAACAGGACAGAAAAGTGTGTGTGTGGGGAAAAGAGGGGGTAAACAATCAATGCCTTCATTTGTATGCGCCGCACAACCTTGCGACAGCTGCTATGGCAGCGTCAAGCGTCCTCTCCTAAAAGAAATGTCGCCCTCCTGTGGTCACCTTTGGAACTGCGGGTGGATGCAGAAACTGAGGTCCTCGGGCTCCCTCTGGTGGCCAATTTGCTTCTGTTCAACCCGAGCCTCACAACAACAGTAAAAAGTATACACTGTCTGTATGCTGTTAATAAATAAAAATAGTTTGAAAAATAAATTTAGTAACAAACAGAAATGTGCTCTGCGTGTTTGATATGTTTTACAACATCTCTCAGATCCAGTGTCAGATATTTACTGGATTTTTTCTTCTTCCTTAAAATAAATAACTTTCAGATACTCCTCATATGCTGTAGACTTTTTTATTTCATTTTTATTTGTTTTATCCCTGACACCTATATTTGCCCTCTGCCTGTCCAGTTTTCTTGTATTTGCTTCCTGGGAATAACAAAAGGAAGATCATGTTTTATTGCCCGTGTCTGTTTTAGCAACATATCTAACAAAGTAAGCATTGGATTATTATCTACAACTCATTATATGATGGAGATTTTCCATTTCAAGATAGCCACCACAGCCAACTGATATTAGAAGAAAAAAAAAGGTAGAATTTGATCAGTTTTACAAGTTTTGAGCAAAAATTCTGTAGCTGCGAGTCATTCTCAACACACACTTTGTGATGTAACACATCTCTCAAGGTATTGCATGACATTGTACATCAAAATCATTTCCAAGGTTTGACCAAAATGGCTATAACTCTGTCCAGATGATCTCAGTTTATTGCTCTGGCCTGAAAGGAGGCAAGCGATATGCATTTCTCCAAGGAATGTTAGGATTTTAGTTTTTATTGGCACGCATTGCACAATATCTTGTCACGGTTAGATACTAGGACTCGACAGAAAAAGGAGTAAATCACTAAAGTTCAAGAAAAAAAATGGTACAAAGTCCTTTAGAAAGTCTGGAGAAGGAAAAATCTGCTTCTTTGGAAGCAGTAAATTTAATGGTGTGATTTAAACCTTTTGTACAACTACCGTACTTTGATCATGTCAGTCCTATTTTTGATTTTTCTGTTCATGAGATTATTTTACAGGAGAAATTTTCTGACGGCGGTGAGATGAGAGCTATATTGAGCACCAACATGCCTGGAAACCTCCACATCTCACAGTCAGTTGTAAATATAGTCACATGAACATGTCTGCCATACCAAAGTCTGGTAGATTATGGCCAGTCATCTGTCATAAAAAAAAAAAATAATAAAGTTTGTACTTTATGTTTTACATTTATCTAAATGTGAGTTCACTTTTTTCACATGCGGCCTAAATAAATAAAGTATTTTCAGGTTCATGTTTACAAATAACACTATTAAAAGTAAAGTAAGCATTTACTCAGATAAAATATATAAAATATGCCAAATATATAATGTTCATAATTAATTTAAAAATCTATAATTCATCTTAACATGATGGGTCAGTTTTTACAATGATTAAATGAGACCCTTGTTGTGTCCCAACCACACCGGAAATGGGCTTCAAAATAAAAGCAACGTTACAGTAGTTATCTAACAAGGTTAAGATCAGGTCCTCTGGACGGATTCTTCTTTACTGACTTCTTCACCTTCAGTCTGAGGAGCTGAAACAACAGCACATTGTCATCACTCTCTTACAATGCTGTCATTGCAAGTATCAGTCTGAATAGAAAGCAACCATCAGGGCACTAACGATCAATTGTTATGCTGATGATCCTCCTTTTGCATGCAAACAACTAGTTTTGGCTGTCACCAGCAAACTGGCTGATCCACTACGAGAAGGTGATTGAGTTTGTTGCAGCTCCTTAGATACAGTAGAAGAAATATTTTGAATAAAAGACAAAACGTTTAAAAAAAAAAAAAAATCCGGCATCCAGAGGACCTGACTCAACCTTGTTAGATTCCAGGTTTACTCGTGGTTACTAGCTTCTAAAAGTAAAATGGGAATCAGAGCTTCCAGTTATCAGGCCCCTCTTTTGTCTAAAACAACTTCCAGTTTCTGTGAAGCTGACACTACTTTCAAGACTAGGCTTAAGAAAACTATCCATATGACCTGATTGAACACTGTTGGATGTTTTACCTGATTATTGAGCATGAACCTTGATGACTACAGGTTTAAGACTTTCCTTTTTTGATAATTCCTATAGTTAGGGTTAGCTTGGGGCCACACATGTCAAACTCAAGGCCCGCGGGTCAGATGTGGCCCACCGTATCATTTTACGTGGCCCGCGAGAGCAGGTCTAATTGTCGTATAATAAATAAGCCAAAAGGGCGCACTGACAACAAACTAACAAACTACATTTCCCATAAAGTATGCCAATTATGCTACCTGTGAAGTAGCACCCCACCACTAGAATGCAGTTTTTCCACATCAGTATCATTTTCCGAACAAGTGGAATCGAGAAATACAAACAATGATCCCAAAATGTCCAGGAAGATAAAAACTGATGCAGATGAAGCTGTTTCAAGAAAGATGGGAAGGCAAATATACGTATGTGCTTGAAGGAGAGAAACCAACCTGTCTTTTGTTATGAGGTGGTTGTCAAAGAGTACAACGTCGACATTTTGACACCAAGGGCTAAGTATGCCAAAGTGAGCTTTCAAACATGATGTTATTTTGAGTTTATTATACTCATTAAATGTATTTTATTATATTATGTTAAATTTGCAGCAATGTATTTGGGATTGCAGGTTTATATGTTTATGCAGGTAAATGTTTTCTATAATAAAACCATCTGTCATAGTTGGATGTAAGACCCTTGCAAAATGCTACACCAGTCACATCTTATCAGCTCACAATTGTTGATTGGACCATTCTGCCCCTCTTAACTATGACAAAAAAGTTTTGAACAAAGTTAATATCATAACGTTATTTTTCCTTATTCACTTGGATGGTTTAATAATTGATTTATGGAGCAATGCCTGAGAAGTTAAAAGGTTTTTTTTTGTTATAACAGCAGATATATTTTTCTACATCCAAGCAAATATATAATACTTGTAGGTTGAATAAGTAAATGTTTCAATTAGTTAACATTAAGGGGTAGTTGCATTTATTTAACATTACATTTAGTTAAATTTAGCTACATTTATTCTGTCTTACAGTTACATCTGGCCCTTTGAGGGCAACAATTATGCTGATGCAGACCACATTTCCTCTGTTGATACCTTAAAAAAAATGGCAAGTGAACGGAGCATACAGAAGAACACAACACTTATATGAAGAAACAACCAGGGGTGTGATTTTTAAAACAAATATTTGCAAAGATTTACAGATAGAAATTGTCCTAAGGGCCTTTTTGTTTGACTGTTATTTACTGCTTGGTGGGGAAACAGTTTGCTGGAACTCTGACTGAAATATTTCCACATCCTTAATAAAACGAAGAAAGCAAGGCATTTTTTATAGTAAATTTACATTTATGAATGAAAATTTGGTTCAATCTGTTGGTGCCTTTTCTGTCCGATAACTATGTTCTCTACTAGGGAAGCGGCTTTTATTTTGAAACGCTCCCAACGGAAGTAGTTCTTGTTTTGAGCGGAAGTTGTTCTGGAACAATCCGAACGAAGTCTAAAATTAGGGAGGCGCCCCAACTGCAATGTGAATGACGCAAGAAGGCAAAAGTGGATGTTGTCGTCGTCCCCGTGAGTAAATGATAACACGACTCGGGGGGTCATGGAGACCCTCGCCGCAAATTAGCTGCTGTTGACGACACGGAGGGTATTTTTAGCTTCGGCTGTCATGTTTTCGTAACGGCCGGGCCGCGGCGTTCACTATAAAGGACTGTGAAAATGCAGCTGTACAACAGTGCGCTGACACACTATCCGAGGACGTCTCGCAGAGTTACGATTACTCTGTCGCCCGCTGCCGAGCACTTGAACGGGACGACTCGAAGTCCCCCGGACGTCGACGGAGCGGGGTTTGACCGACGCCAGGCGACTTCCAGCGGCGGCGACGCTGCGTCACACATGCCCGCCTTTTCCAGCTACGAGGCTTCGCCCGCGAGGCCGAATTACTTCACCTCCACCGCAGAGATATTAATCCGCAAACCCGACGGGGTGGAAAGATCCGTGCCCGTTCGCATCGTGAGAGAGCCTCAAAACAAACCCCCCTCCCTCCAGTCGCGTGCGCTCTGCAGCGACGCAGGCAGGGTGGAAGAACTGGGGGGGCACGTCAGACATGGGACGGAGATGTTCGGGCCTGGTGGGAATGTTGTTTTCAAGAGCAACAGCGCAAACGAGTCCGTAGCAGATGAACGGAAACGAAAGATTGGGAGTTTATTGGAGGATGACGTGGATCCACTCACCAGTGTCCACTTTAATGGATGGGAGCTGGCTGCACCCAGATCAGTTCACAAAGACTTCAGAAAGGAGCATCTGGGTGATGCCCCAGCCTCAGATGACAGGCAGGCCTTTGAGCTCAGCGTCCTGCAGGAGGCAGCTCCTCAGAGAGTTCAGGACAAAGTGGACAAAGTCACCCGGTACCTGGCTGAAGTGGAGAAGCAGAACAAGTACCTCCAGGAGAGGCACAGGTACAGGTACCACATCATTCCAGATGGCAACTGTCTGTACAGAGCTGTGTGCAAAGCCGTGTACGGGGACCAGTCCAGACACGGGGAGCTGCGGGAGCAGACGGTGTACCACATCGCCGACCACCTGGACGATTTCGTCCCTGTCATTGAAGGGGATGTGGGGGAGTTCCTAATCAACGCAGCTCAGGACGGCGCCTGGGCAGGGTACCCGGAGCTTCTCGCCATGAGCCAGATGCTCAACGTCAACATTCACCTTACAACTGGGGGGAGCTTGGAGAGTCCCACCGTCTCCACCATGGTGCACTATCTTGGGGAGGAGGATGCTTCCAAGCTGGCTATCTGGTTGAGTTGGCTCAGCAATGGACACTATGATGTCATTTTGGACAAGTATCTCCCCAACCCAGAGTATGAGGACTGGTGTCGGCGGTCACAGATGCAGCGGAAGCGAGACGAGGAACTGGCGAAGTCGATGGCAGCCTCGTTATCGAAGATGTACATTGAACAGAACGGATCTGTGTGAAAAAAAAAAAAAATCATCTCGAGCGTGAATGTTTTGTTACAGAATAGTATCGCTCTTGCTTAGTTTTAAATTATTTTTATAAAATTTCTATCATGGGTGAAAGGACGTGCAGTGCACATGCGTGGGTTTTTATGAACCAGAATTTCCAGACGATTGATTGAAAGGTTGTGTGGCATTTTGAGATACTTTTGGTTACGAGACGTAGATTATCGGAGTGAATTTGGCGTGTACAGTATTTATTTTTCCTTTTGTGTGTGGGGTGGGGGCAAACGTGTATTTTTCTGGTATGCTTTATTGGCAGTTGCCAAATATTTTCAAATAGAGAAGCCTAGTTTGCATTTTTACACCTGGCTTTATCGTGCGTTATCTGTTTACTCACTTTTGCACAAAAGTCCAGTCAGACTTGTTCAGAAAGTTTGTATTTGTACCCTGTTCATTTTGAATAATTCCAGTCTTTGTGTTTGACAAAATAAGTCATAATAAAAACAATGAAAGAAAACTGAGTTTACTATTATGTTTATGTACTTTGCTCACATTATTATTATTTTTTTTTAACTCTAGTTTCACTGTGTTTAGTCATTCTGGATACATTAAACAAGTTGAATGTGTTTTTCAAGTAGAAATATCCAGTATTGTGTCATTTGTTGTGGAAAAAAGCCACCAGTAGCTGAGAAGATAATTCAAGTCGTTACTTTGGATAATTTGTTGCAGAAATGATACTTTTTGTTGGGGCACAGTTCAGTAAATCATGAGGTACAAACACATTTACTCTGTAAAAATCGCTATGATGGCTAAAGTAAGTTTATAATCCTTTTGTTGAATTTTGTTTTGGAACAGCTATGTTGTTAGTTGAAAACTCATGGAGGATAGACATGTGATTTGTTTTGTATATTGATACATTTTTAAAGCTCAGCAGACATCTTGAGGTGCTAAAGGTCAGTTTATTGTAAGGCTCATTATTGATTTTTTATTTTTTTTTTTAATGTGGAAGCAACCAATGAACTCTGAACAAAATGTCCAAATGAGGACAAGAGTGAGTCATCCTAATAATTTTGATGACTAACAGAAATAAATAAATAAGCCAGAAGAACTACTTTAAAAACTGATCAACCTTTTGTGCTACAGTAGATTTTTGGAGGTATTTTCAAAAATATTTTCTAAAATTCGTTCATGCCGTGCATACAAACATACATACATATAACACAGTAGATGTATATGCATACACATACATACATATAGCACAGTACATGTATATGCATGCATACATACATAAATACTGTACATGCATACATTTAATGTGTATACAGTATATATATAGCACAGTACATGTACATACAGGTACATACATACAGCACAGTTCATGTACAGTGGGGAGAACAAGTATTTGATACACTTGATTTTTCAGGTTTTCCCACTTGCAAAGCTTGTAGATGACTGTAATTTTCATCATAGGTACTCTTCAACTGTGAG
>JARVGV010000646.1:17123047-17134988 GCA_031762435.1 Hypsolebias longignatus
CCTGTGTACATAATTTCGTTTCATCACATGTACCACATGTGGTGCAAATGACAATAAAGACTCTCTGACTCTCTGACACCTAAACTTTTGCAGCTTTCCTCAATTAGAACATCAGCTCATCAAAGCTCTCTTAAAAAGCAACAGATGAACAAAAGCTGAAGTAATGTCTGTGAAAAATAGGGAACATAATCAGAAGACCTGAAAGAAGACCCATATATTTATTTTTTTATTTTTTATTTTTTTAATATTTAAACATTTACATCTTTAAATATATTTTCACAATGAAAAAGTTGCTTTTAAAATGTTTATTTTGTAAAGAATCATAACTTGGAGAAAAAAAAAGTTTACGGTATCTCTATTCAAAAACTGGTTCGAAAGTTTTATGTTCGGTGGTATGATAGTACTAAAATTGAATTTAAGTTTAACTGAATTGAATTTTTGGTTCAAAATGTTGATATTACAGAGGAGTTTGGTAATGAAATACAAGATTAAGTATTTGAAGACTGCTATAAGACACAGAGGAGGTTTTATTGTGGTTTGTGGCTACATTTCAGCTAGGGATGCACAATATTATTGGCATGGTATCAGTATCGACCGATATTAGCGATAAAGTTAAATATCGGACATCACCCATTCCATCAAAATAACACTGATATAAAAGGCACTGTTTGATATACCGGTATACTATACTTGTGTGTATGTGTGTATGTATATTAGGGCTGAACAATAATTTGATATTTATATATGTCACAACATATTTTTATTCAATAACAGTGATATGAGTTTTGAACACGTTGTTGATATTTCAATATGATTACAGCATTTCACTGATACATTCCTTTTTCTTTTTGGGTTGAAGCAGCTGCTTCCACTTCAATCTGAACAGAAAAAGGCGCAACACATAACTACATAAGTGTGTGGTGACGTAGATGTTACGTAGAGCCCGAGTCCAGAGGGAGTCAGGGGTAGCAGGCTAGGTTAGGCTAAGCTTCAATGTGCTGTATGTTTTCACTTCAAAATGAGTGCCCATGACCGTCAAAATGTGACTGAACAAGCTTTCACAAGCGAAGAGAAAGCAGATGACTATAAGAGAGGGAAGACTAATTCGGCAGTGTGGAAGTGGTTCGGCTATTTAAGATCCGATAAACTGCAGATTTCAGTGGCTGCAAAATGTGCTGAAGAGTTGTTCCAGCTAGCAGTGGGAACACATCTAACTTGTTTCACCGTCTGAAGAGTTTCGACTCTATAATATGCTGAGAGTCAGAAGATGAAGCACAATAAAAGTTTGAGCCAACGTGTCCCAACGTTTAAAAGGTGAACATTAATTTATTAGTACAGTTTTTGCACAGTTTTTCTGAGGCTTTTATCATGTTATTGATATCAGAATTACAAAGTACAGTATATCATTATCAACCGAAATTAAGAAATATATTGTGATAAAAGTTTTAGCCATATCGTCCAGCCCTAAAATATACATACATACATACATATATATGTGTGTGTGTGTGCATGTGTGCGTGTGTGTGTGTGTGGCACTGTTTTGTATGACAACCCAGTGACAAGGCAAGGATGCCTGCAGCACCAGCACAACGTTATGACGTTGTGCGCCTACCTGATCTGGTAATGGTGGGAGAGGAAGAAGTGCAAATGTTGGTCATGTGGAAGTTTTTTAAAGTGTCGGAAACTGATAGTAGATCTGCTCTTTGCAATGACTGCTCAGCGTCAGTGATGCGAGGAGGAGCATAAACAAAGTCCTATAACACTTCAAACCTAATTAGCTATCTCAAGAAGCACCATTCTGACCATTACCATGAGTTCTTGGTGGCCAGAAAGGAAAGCGAGAGATTGGTCAACCGTGGAGAAACAAAACCTCACCAGTTTTCCATCCATCCAAAGACCATGCAGAAAAATGTAGTGTTTTAATTCCACAGCAGAGAAAGCTGTGTAGTCTCTGTAAGTAGGTCTAGGGGAAAAAATATTGGTATTGGTATCGGTTATCAGCCAAATAAGGTTTAACATATTGGCATATCTGATATCGGCCAAAAATCCAACATTGTGCATCTCTAATTTTAGCCAGTGGTGTCAGGTTTGAAATCTGGCAAAACTGACAGAAATGTGAACTCAGAAGAGTATCATTAGATTTTGATTCATCATACATCTGGAGGGCATTCTTTAATTCTAAATTACAAAAATGAATTCTCAAACTAAATACATTTTACATTCAACAAGTAATGAATAAACTTTGAATGAACTTCAATTCACACTAATTTAATCAGATCCCAACTTAGAGAAGCTGAGATTTGTGTCTTTAATCTTAAAATGTTTTTACAGCATATTCAAAGCTGTTAGTTGCCATTATCGGCCCACAGCTGCTTATTATCATAGTCTTCATTTTTTCTTGTCCCAGGAATCCACTGAAGAGAGTCCAAATTAGCCTAAACTTTCCATTGACCTACAGGACCTTAAGTTCTCCAGCCCCTGAGTCACCCGAACCCCCCATTCCTGCCTCAGAACTTGACACTGAATGGCGCCCAGTTTTAATGTCATGGGGATTGTGGCTGCTCCTCGCTGATAAAGGTTTGGGGTTACTCTTTGATGTTCTTTGGGCTCCTTAATGAGAATCAGACTCTGGGGTTTTCTAGGCAAAGCTTCAACATTTCCTCCTCCCCTCCTTCTTTCACTTGGAGCAATGGGGCTGTGAGTTTTAGCAACCAGTCTACCTTAGTTCAAAGAAGATAACTTTTTTTTTTCCTGGTCTTTTTCTTTGCTAACATATTTCCCTCCCATGCCTTTCTGACTCTTCTTGTCTTTTTTTGATCAGGCTTTTTGGCACCCAGACTTACCGGTACTAGTTCATCTAATCATTTAGGGAGCCTTGGCGCAGGTGATTCCGACATCTAAAGTCCTTTTATCAGCACCTTGAAGGTTTGCCAAGGGACTCAGTAAGTGGAACATACCCAAGGGGGTCCAGCTCAGCTTGGACTGCACAAAAACACCAAAGCATGTGTGAACACGAAGCAACAACAAGGCAAAGGGTCGGGGCAGATGCCAGGCAGAGGGTGGGCCCAGACTGACTTCTGACCTGAGGTCTGAAAATGAAAGCCAATCAAAACCATATGTGCCAGTTCTTTGGTCATGTTTCCTTTCATGGCAAGGCAACAGATCTGTGGAAAACAAAGACTTACTGTTGTAACCATACATTTTGGAGTTGTGTTGAGCACATACAAACTTACAAACTTTTGTCAAATTCACCCTTGTTGACAAGGTGTTCTTACAGAAAGCTTGTCTTTTTATTTTTTTACATAGTTAAAAAAAGGTTTCTGCTTCCTGTCACAGCCAGCACTGAAAACAACTTATTCAGTAGTACATTTAGATCAAACTCCCACTGCTTCTGCTGTCAACAATTGCCCAGAGCCACTTGTAATGCAATTTATTACAATTAGCCTCAAGTCATTGGTATTTCTGGCCCAGTGAATGGCCTGTTAATTCACATTATTGCCATAGAGGAAAGCCATAAAGTTGGAGGCTATTATTCCTGTGGGAATTCAGCCGTGGCATACTGTAATAAAGAGAAGTGGAGCCAAAGAATCAGTCTTTTGTCTTGAAACTTGACCCTCAAACGAAGTTGACATCTCTCATGGCTGTTCCTGTCACCCCTGTCAATCATTCCTGCAAATCTGAATCTTTTACGTTAATGCAAGTTTGTTACCTGGCATGTCTTTCATCACCACCACCTTTTGTAAAGATTTGTTTAGTCAGATAATTTAACCTTTTTTGTTAAAAAAAAAAAACTTTTGTGCCTCCTGTGAGTCTGATGCTTATCTCTGTCCGGTCTTTGTCCGGGTCAAGCCCTTTTTGCTGGTTTAACAAATCTCTGCTGCTGACTGAAGTCTTGTGTGTTTGTGTGGCCATGCATGTATCTGTCCACTCAGGTCTATGTGCGCTGATAGGGGACTTCCTGTGGTGTACGACATACATGCTGACATTTGTTGTCACTGTTGTTTTATGTGGTATTTTACCTCATTGTTGCACAATCACTGCTGTGACTAATACTCCACACTATGGAAGCACAATGCAGTATATTAAAAATGCAAACATGCTATACACATGAGAGCAAGTAATATTGAACATATACTTAATGGTGTATATGTTTTTGCCTGTTTCATGTTTTTGCTTTAAAAAAACCCGACCAAAGCCTGATGGTTAAGATGAAGACTTTCAGTTACCATTTAGCTAACTTGTGTTGTGGGGTTGTGTTGGAAAAACCACCCTGTCTTGGAAAGCGCTGTGACTCTACTACCTTTTTTTCATTCAACCTTTATTTAGACAAGTTAATCCCATTGAGCCTCGGGGACTCATTTACAAGAGAGACCTGGACCTCATAGTCCTGTTAGCAGCATATTATGAGGTACCAGTGACAAAAATAAAAATTTTGCTTATCAAACTGATAACTACATTACAGTACAGTATTCTCTGATATAATAATTGTGCTGCAGTTATTGAAGAGAGATTTGGTTTTGTATCATCTGACATTGAAGTGACATTATGAGATGTATTTACTTTTGGTGTATACATTATTACAACTTTTATCCAATCTCCTGGCCAGATCCTGGTATTTGCAGCAGATAATGGCATAGAGGTGATGTCAGAGAAGATTTGTGGATATATTTACCAGTACACACCCAACTTGTTTAATCTGACTTGTCTTTGCATACTTATAGCAATTTAGAGATTAAACATAGCCTGGAAAGCAATTACCAATTTAATTGGCTGCTGTTAACTGTTGACGCAGAATTTGTTGATGATTATGTCATACTTTAACATAGAGTTGGTGTTATGTAATTTAAAAACTGGTCAGTTTGATTTAGAGACTCAACCATAAAAATCCCAAATGAAAATCCAATTGCTTGTCTAGCAAACATAGTTACACAAACAGAGATTATTAACAATCCCTCTGAGAGCGCTTAAACAAATGACATTTTCACATGTGAAAGGTCACAAATGAAATAGCCATCGCAAGCATAAAATTTAACTGTACAGCTGTGATGATGCAGAGACTGATCAGTGTAAAACATTACTTACTTCAGGTTGGAAAACTCCCTTAATATGAGCTCAGGAAATTACTCTTGACCACATTAGTGTTCATATCATTCAGTGAGTGGATTTTCTCAGCATGTTTCAGTCTGGGTGGAGCTTCTGACATTTGCTCTCTGGATAAAATTATATTTAAATAACAATAATTTTTCATGTTCATACTATAGATCTTTATATAATTTAAATGACACAAAAATGTAGTAGTGATTAGGAATGATTTTCATCATTTACATTTTAAGGGTTAAACATCTTGTTGAAAAGTGTTTTTTGTCATATATTCCATATTGGTTTGAAATGACTGAGTTTTCTGTTTTCAATACTGTTTGCACCTAGAAACATAGGTTACACATTCAGAAATTTATGAAACATCCCTGTCTTTAAAAAAAAAAAGGCTTAACAGTTAAACTGTTGCAACACTGAAAATTTTGTGGTTCATTTTCCTTAAAATATATTTTAATAAAGGGGTTTTTCAGCCCCTTGAGCTGTTTGGATGATAACAAGATCTAGCAGGTGAATGGGAGCGTGCACTCAGTTGTTTTAATGCAAGTTCTCCCATCTAATTTCATCTTTCCAAAGTAAAAATAAAAATGTTTTTAGCTATAAAAGACCCTTTCTCTGTGTAAAAACTTTTAATTGATATGTCTCTGGAAACAATGTGCCGTTTTGATGTATCTGTTTGTGCATAAAAGTATTTTCATTTCGGAGTTCAATCAAAAACCCTTCTGGGATGACTTCCATCCATCCATCCATTCTCTTCCGCTTATCCGGGGTCGGGTCGTGGGGGTAGTAGCCCAAGTAGGGAGGCCCAGACTTCCCTTTCTCCAGCCACTTGGGCCAGCTCCTCTGGGGAATCCCAAGGCGTTCCCAGGCCAACCGAGAAACATAGTCCCTCCAGCGTGTCCTGGGTCTTCCTCTAGGTCTCCTCCTGGTGAGACGTGCCCGGAACACCTCACCAGGGAGGCATTCAGGAGGCATCCTAACCAGATGCCCGAGCCACCTCAACTGGCTCCTCTCGATGTGGAGAAGCAGTGGCTCTGCTCTGAGTACCTACATCCCAGATGACCGAGCTTCTCACCCTATCTCTAAGGGAGAGCCCAGACACCCTGCAGAGAAAACTCATTTCAGCTGCCTGTATCTGAGGTCTCGTTCAGAAATGACTTGCAAACTTTTATTCTCCTAACTTCTTTACTGAAATGCAATTTTTTTTCCAACTTTTTAAATCTTTTATATTCATGTTTTTCTGTTTTGGTTACAGACAAACCGGAGTCATGTTATGTCATGAACAAACTGCATACATTATCATTAAAATCCTGACAGCCTAATTGCCCTACAGTAATGTCCCTACCATTTACTTTTTATAAAAGCTACTTTCATTTTGGTCCCATTTTCAGATTGCATAATTGCGTGTTGTTTATTCTCATTTATTGGTAAGATGTTTCCTGTAAATTATGAAATGTTTTAATGTGCAGTCTTTGTCCTCAGGAAGATGCTTCTACTCCTCTCCGCCCTTCCGTTTATGTCTCCCTCCCTCTCTTTCTGTCTGCTGTCAGCCATTAAACAACAACAACAATCAATAAGCCATAAAGCGAGTGGAGAACCCTCTTATTTACATCAATTTGAATGAATAGAGAGGTAGTTTGCCTCCGCACATACTTTTTTCTGTCCACTTCAGGCAAAAGCACTTTGTTCTTTGCAATATTACTCTTGACATGCTGTCCAAATAAGAAGCTAAATTCTCCTAAAATGTTGAGACGTAGTCGCCGCCTTTGGGGTGAAAGGATGAAAATATAAGTTCAGACATTTTCAAAGTGCACACGGAGTTTTGCAGCATGTTGGTACTCGCACGTCTGTGAAAAGCACGAGTGACTCATAAGGCCACAGGGGGGCCCCAGAGACAGGCCATAAAGAGGCATAGCACTACAATGACAAAGTGCTGCCTTCTAATTGAAAGCTACATTATTACCTCTCAACACGATTCATGCAAGAACTGATCTAAAAATGTCCATCTCTTTGTTTCTGGGGCAATAGTCCTGAAATGCCCTCATCTCATGGAAGACTCCTTATTTATGGGAGCAGAAGTTCACTAAAATTAGATGACTATTTTGTTGACATTACATCCTGTCACTGCACTTTTAACTTTGTTTATAGCTGACGTTACTGTTAGTTTGTAACTGCAGTTACTTGAAAAAACGTCATGTCACATCAACACTGATGGACACTGAAGCATTAAAAATAACAAAAGTGAAAAATGTGCTTATTGCCTTTGCCAGGGACTAAAAGATTTCTATCACATGTGCTCATGTTTCAGTTATTATATCAAAACTTCAAAAGTTATTTTTTAATGAAATTGTGAGTAAAGAAAAACATTGATATCTAAACTTGGCAAAAGGACAACACAGAATACTGTAATATACTCTAAGCTTTGTTACTTAGTGTGAATTAAGGCAGGGTGATATCTACAACTTGTTCTTGTACTTATAAAATTTAAACAGTTTTGTGTGAAAACCATAGAGCTAATGGTCTAAGACATGACTGTAAAATCACTAAACAATAACAGTCACAAGTTTTTTATGTTTAGTGTACATGTAAATGTTTTTCTCATTGAAAACGAATGAAGCTCTCTTCACATCCTTTTAAACAATTCAGTTCATAAATACTTTATTAATCCCAAAGGGAAATTAAGTGTTGTCGTAGCTCATCATCCTGGTTTCATTCAAGAGTTGTTGGATGCTGATAGCTGTGGGCAGGAAGGAGCTCCTGCAGCGAACCCAAAGAATCGGGCCACAGATACAGATCCGTCGACCTGGATTCAGCTTGCTGTCAGATCTGGCAGGTTTCTCCGTTCTCCTGAGTAGCAGGACAGCCTGACAGCTCCTCATCGCCACGGACAGACAGCTGAAGGTGCCGGGGTGTGATACCGGTCCTTCCATTGTCATGAGCCGAGTTTCCCACCAGCTCCATGATCTTGGCGGTCAGGTACTCGATCACCGCCGCCAGGTTGACGGGAATTCGTCCACGACGCCTCCTTTTCAACTCCTTTGGGATTTGGCATTGTAGTTGAGGTATTTGAGCTTTTGAGATGTTAATCAGCTGCTCTTGGTTATTTAAAAAAAATAAAAAAAATAAAAAAAAAAACACCTTGATGCCATGGTTACACATCATAACAAATTCCCAAAGGGGAAAAGGTTTCAGTCAAAATCCTTCCAGCTGCTCAGCATCCGATACCAGTGTAAATAATCATCCAAAAAAGTGATTTACATCTAGAAAAAAGAGGAATTAAAGTTTACAAAAGCAATAATTCAGAATTAATCTAACAGAGCTACTCCAGCATGCAGCCACCCGGAGCGGCACAATTATCTTAAACCCTTCATGTTGTTTAAAACCTTTTATCAGCTTTTCTTTTGGTTCACCTTTTTCAGGTTCTTTCTGCTAATTTCAGCTTCCGTCAGCTCCTTTCGGCTTTTTCAGTCATTTAACCTTTATTTCACCAGACGAATCACATTGAGACTACAGACGTCTTTTGCAAGACAGCCCTGGGCCTGAAGGCAGCCTAACATGCGTGTTTTGGAATGTGAGAGGAAATCGGACTACCCAGAGAAAGTCCACGCAAAAATGAGGAGAACATGCAAACTGTCATGATTCTGTTGTTCAAGGTCAAACCCACATGCAGGTAGAGGCAGGAGACTCAGGAGTAAAAATAATTATTTTATTTTTACAATTACAAAAACAAAAAGCTGACGGGGCAGCCAAAAACTTATTTCTAGGGAGATGATAAGTGGAGCAGACACAGACCATGAAGCTTAGGAAGGATAATGCTCGGACACAGTAGGAATGATAAGACGCTGACTTTATACAGACACTGATGAGACAGAATGAGAAACACCTGGGGTGATTGGGATTACAGACAGGTGTGACGAGAGCTGAACGAAGAAGAGACAGTGGAGTGGTAGAGAACAACGAACACAGCAACCTCACACAAACTCCACCCAGAAAGACCCCAGGTCCAACCCGATGACTGAACCCAATACCTTCTTTCTAGGAGGCAACAATGGTTAACCACTAAGCCGTCGTGCTGCCATTTTTCTGTTAATTTCAGCTTTTTATGCTCCTTTCAGCTTCATTCTGGTTTTTCATCAACATTTGAGTATTTTCTGCTAATTTTAGCTATTTTTCCTGCAAATGTTTTTTTAAATTGATTTCCAATTTTTTTCCTAATGTTTCTCTATATCTTTATGCTTTATTTTCCTGTTTTCAACAATTGCCAACTGTTACAATTCAACTTGCATTAACTGTTTAGTGTTGAAATATTTTCAGCCAGGTTTCAGCTTCTTGAGCAGCTTTCATCAAAACACTTTCTTCACTGTTATAAGACTTGTAGAGATGTAGGGCTTAGTTTGTGGCTCTGTTACCATTTATGGCAGTCTTGTTCTTTTTTATTTATTTTTTTTGGACTGTACTTCTATAGCACCTTTCTATCTTATTCATTCAACCTTTATTTAGACAGGTTAATCCCATTGAGCCTCGAGGACTATCAAGAGACTCAAAGCACTTTACACTACAATCTGTGCCTCATTTACCCATTCATCTACGGTACTATATCTATACAAAGCTTTGTAAACAAATCATTCTAAAGAGACTAATCAGTGCTTTATCACATTCATACACCGTTGGGACACACATGGAGGCGATAAGGGGTTCCGTGTCTTGCCCAGGGACACTTGGGCATGTGACTGCTGGTGGATTTGAACCTCCAACTCTTTCATTGGAGGATGACTGCTCTAACCACTCAGCCACAGCTGCCCACCTGTTCTGAGACACTTGCAGTTGTTCAGCATTTCTTCAAAACATTTCAAAATGCCAGTATGTAAGACCTGAAAATGGGAGGATGCTGACTTTAAAGCATCCAGGCATCTTATCCTATATACTGGTAGTTAGCCAGCATTCAAATCCACAGTAACAGATCCTTGTTTGTTTAAGTAACAGTTGACCGTAATGATCCAGAAATACCTCTCCTGACCTGTTAGCCACTTCTGATGACGTTGAATAAACGAGGACCCCTTCTACTGTAATCGATACATTAACCGATTTGACGCAACAAGTAAAGTGAAACAAGCTTGCTGGTGTTCTTGCAGGGAGCAACTGCATCTTTAGACTAATTGGTTGCAACTGTTGCAGTGAGACTTGGCATCTCTTTTCTGCCTTCAAGTCTCCTTTCTTTAGTGGGGATTTGGGAGTAATCAGCAGCTGAAGCTATAGGAGTAAAGGATTTCTTATGGGAAATAAGAAGCACACTTTGTTGATGTTTATGCCATCCTAAGATAATATGCGTTCTGGAGAGGGACTGGATTCAGATGGTAATATTCTGAGCCCTTTATGTTGCTAAAAAGTCTCTAATTGCACATTGATAGTTTGCTCAAGTAAGAACTTATTCAGACTGTTCTGGTGCTACTACAATTGGAACATCCCGTTAATCTGCATTTTAATGGATCAAATTTGTGATGCCCCCTTTTCATAATGTCATTTTTTTCTTTTGCACTAAACAATTAGTATTAGTAGTGAATCTATGCTCAAAGTGTTTGCGCTGAGCTTGTTTGATGCGCTCAGATTCAGCTGCTGATACCGATTGAATGTTGCAGTCGGTAATGACTCATGATATGGTTGAGAGGAAGCTCCGAGATGGAACGTAGCAAAAGAAATAACCAAGCCCGAAAGCTTGGAAAACACACTCAGCCTTAATCCTTTTCAGAGAAGTACAAAGCACACCCATCCCCCTTCAATGACCTCTAAATCCTGCAACCTGATGTACAGTTTGTCCACCTCAAACAGGTCCTTTGTGTTCAATAAATTACTGGTAGTTAAAATCTTTACATTAACTAAAGACCTAGCATTCCGGAATGCACATTGTCCGCCCACTGCCTTCACACCAGAGTTTCAAACTAAGCTCATCTCTGATAGAGAATAGCTATTTAAGTCAAACCCTAATCTAATGCAATATTGCAAGACCTTATCAGATCTGTTGTTGCTTGAAGTTGATTTTAAGGATGAATCTCAGTTGCCACCACATCAAACTTCAGCTCAGTATGTAGAGATATACATTATAGCCATTCTTGTGTTGGCTAAGGTTGCTTTTCTGCAGCTGCTATCTTGAATTAAGACTTGACTTCAAAAGTCAGTTGTATATTTACATCTAATGATTACTTTCTTAGAGTTTCATTAAAATTTGTTCAGTTGTACATTAGATATTTGCTAACTAAGAACAGTCTTATTTTACTTTAATTTACTTTATTATTATCAATATTGTTAATCAAAGACTCTAATCAAAATGTAGTAGGACAAGGCTGCTATACCTTGCACCTGTCGATAATTATACAAGACTCGTTCGAATCTCAAAATAATAATTATTGATTTAACACGGGTTCAATTATTTTTCAGATTAAACATATTTTCTTCCATGTGACCATTAGAATGAATGAAGGAATGTGACTTGAGACTTGAATTATATTTTACCTTCAAATCAATTGGTCATTTATTAATCAAACCTTCAGTTATCACAACATTACACATTGATTGGCAGTGATTAATTTTACGGCATAAAATTATCGGACATTTAAAAAGAACAACAGATGATGTTACGAGATGGAAAGTAACTTATCTGAAAGCACATTAACTTAATGACTGGCTTAGAAGTTTAAATGAAGACTAAAAGAGAGAGAAAATAAGTTTAAACTAAGGAGGAAGTTTAAACTATGAAGAAGATGAGAGGAAGGGAGTTCTCTTGGGGAAATGTGTTCACCAGAATGGTCACGCTCCGGCTGATTTCAGCTAAACGTAGTTCACTTGGTAGAAA
>JARVGV010000646.1:17137142-17148052 GCA_031762435.1 Hypsolebias longignatus
CACACACACACACACACACACACACACACACACACACACACACACACACACACACACACACACACACACACACTAGAAGTATTACCTCCTTTGGGCTTTATAATTCCCTGTAAATTCCACCAATGAGTGCACTGTGTTGTGCATTCCTGCCTCTGGTAGCTCGGCCATCTCGTCACATATGATGAGTGCAGGCAGACTGGATTTGAACAACAAGAAACTGACAGAGAAAAACTGAAAAGAAAAAAAAAACAGGCGAAAGTAGGACGAGGAGAAGTAGTGATTGTAGCAGAGTGTGGCTCTGAGCAGTCGGCTGATGACGCGAAGAGCTGCGCACATCTGGAACAGCTTGTGCAGCTGCACCTGAAGAGGAGAGCTCCTCCGCAAAGCCTCTGCCGGCACTTTCTCATTCCTCCTTTTGCATTTTTTTATTTATTTATTTTTCTTCCTTCTGGTGGTCTGCCAGAACGTTGGGATGGTTTCCTGCTGTGCATCAGAAAAGAAGAGTGTGTAATCCGGAGGGAACAAGAAGAAGAGACACAAGGGAAAAGAGGACATTAACATGAAAAGGAATTATTAGAGGTAGGAAAAAGAAGTTCATATATTATGTGTTGGTGAAGAGGAGTATAGGAGCAGGAGAGATTTACAGAATAAGATAAGAGGTAGAGGAAAAGACTGAGAAGCCCAAATGTACTGACGCTGGAGACCCAAGTTTCTTTTTGGATTTTTCACATCTAATTCTGTCACTCCACAGGTTTATCCACATGTACAACTATTTATCAGCACACACTTGCGTAGACTATTTGCTTTGGGGTATGATCTCAGGAGGCTATGTCAGGAGGAAAGAACTCCTTCCAAAGAACTAAGAATCTGGAATCGGTTTCCTCCCACTCTGCTCCCCAAAAATGCCCTCCTTCCTTCCCTTCCTCCTTCCTTTTAGTCTTCTGCGTTTACCTGCACGAGTCACAACACGCTACAGCTCCAAAGTCATCGAGTTAAACTTATTGAGAGCTGGGAAACCCCAGAATGCCCTGTCGGACTCAGATGTCATCACCCTGACTGAGAAGGAAAGACTGCAGTGTTTTTAACTGATCCGCCAACCTACAGGATGTCTAAAGTCTCCAGGCTTGCTCGGCCCTCCTCAGCAGGAGCTGGATCCAAGCTGCCCTCTCCGAGGAAGGAATGCTCCAGCACAGCTGGTGCAAATAGTCGTGTCCGAGCGCTGAGCGTGGGGGAGAAGCTGATGAGGGCAGGTAACGATAATGTCCCGAACAGACAGAAGCATGTAACAGGATCTGCGGTACAAGACAAAGCACAAACTGAGACCCAGACTGAGTCGCCGGCCCCTGGCCAGGGACCAGATCAGAAGGACCAAAGTATGGAGATAGTCTCTTCCAGGAGCAGGATCAGCCCATCTAAAGCTTCAAGTCAGCAGCAAAACTTTGTGAACAGTAAGTCAAAAAGTCCTTAGAATCTGAAAAGTAGCTCTTTTCAAATGTTTTTTTCATTTCCTTGTTATTATCACATTTTAAATTCTAGCTTGCACTCTACATATTTTTATAGCATGGCCTGAATTTGTTTAGAAATAGTAGCAAATATTTGAGCTACTCAACTAATATTCAGGACCTATTTTGTTAACATTTACATTTTTGATAAATGTTTTTGCTCTAGGAATCTTTTCTGCACGTTTAGAAGTAAATTAAGTGGTTCTTTAATATGTTGTATTCTACTATATTCTCTGCTTGCAATTTTCTCAAGCATTCTGAAAAGGGATGGTATAAAAGCTTGCTTTTGCCACTAAAAGAGCACAAAACTTCAAAGGCAATTTTAATTATCTATACAACATTAAAAAAATAAGCAGTCTTTCCAAAGTTAACTATTAATAAAAAGCTCAGAGTTGCACTAGCCCACACTTTTCTTACTGTCCTGTTTTCTGAACTCCAGTGTCGCAAAATAATTGAGTTTCTAGTAGTTAATCAAAAAGAGTTTAGTATTGATGAATGGGATTTCTGTCACTCTCCCAATGTGTTGATATCCACCTGCTCTGATCACTCCCTTTTGGACCTCTCACAAGATTCCCAACTCTGCAGGGCACCAGCTTTCATGTCCAGTTAGCACAGTCTTCTCACACTATTAGTGTGTTTCTAGATTCATTTACTGTCTATAATGTTAGCGGCTGATGAGCGTCTGACAGATTTATTTATTGGGCTATTGTTTAGTTTTCCGTCAGTCACTCTTAAACCATTCTTGAGTGATTTGCTTGTAGTCAAAGATGGGGAATTGTAAGAGGAATTGAAGTGCGTGGGTGATGGAGATAAAGACTATGAGGGGAGAGTCAAACAGAAGAGTGACAGAAGGAGGTCAGGAATGTGAGTTGGGCATGCTGGGAAATCAGCAGGTCCTGAGTTGCGCCTGTGTGTGAATCTCATTGTAATAAAGACAGGTTAGGAGGCTGTTAGGGGGCAGGTTCTTGCTGGAAACCAGATGTTCTCATCTGTTCAGTTTTATACAAATACATGGTCCATCTGCAGAGCTGATTCACTTCCAACAAACAAAGAACAAAAGTCTGTTTCCCTTAGCTGAAAAATCCCAACTTTTAACCCCAAAGTTTCAATTGAACAGCCTTTTTTTTTTTTTTTTAATTATGGACATTGATTGTGTTTTTCTTGCATTTTCTAATCTTTTATCTTGTACAGTCGTTCTGTCCTCCCTCACACATCACTGTTACTTTATATTACTTCTCATCAACATCTGTTCTTTTTTTTATTCATTCTCTTTATCATGTCTCCATCTTCAGTCATGTTTTAACCATACACTATTTAATTATTGTTTTTAAATGCCCTTAAATGATCCATTCACACTTTAAAACAAACTTCCTAAAGGCCATCAAAAATAAGTAATGAACTCCATATTTGCAGTATTTCTTTAGGTAAGATTTTTTTTCTTTGAAGGCTGCTAGAAGTTTGTTAAATCTCTGGACACTAACTTTGAAGTTATGGAAGCAAAAAGTGGTGGTTTAGCTGTTCAGTCTCTCCAGAAACGTAAAGTAGAAATATTCCATTACGCTTTGATATATATAGAGAGAGTTCATGACTTCAGGCAACTGCTGCTCCCCACATGAAGCCAACTGCCCCAATATTTGCATTTAAAATAGGATTTTGTTGCAGCCAAATAGCAGGTTGTCATTTGATTTGCTCATTTATGGCGTATATACAAACAAAACCCAATAATCTGAGAGTCTCTGACTGTGCCAGGTCTCATTTAACCAAGCTTATGGGAGTCAGTGCATGGCAACAACTAAATCACAAGCCCTCAGGGTCTAACAGAGCTGATGCTCACACTGCTGGCAGACAATAAGTATGTGTGACAGGTGACATTTTCTCTGTGTGAAATCTTCAGAGGTGACTGCTGCTCGCCAAAGGACCCAATTTCAGCCTTAAAGTGGAAGCTCCTTTCAAGAGTGAAATCAATTTGACATATTTTGTTCAAAGAGGTTATAATTTTTGTATCAGACAGATTCAAGGTCAACTTTCGTTTAATATTACAACTCAAGACAGGACATAAAGTGCAATTTTGCTAACTTTTTGGCTCGCATGGTTTCTACTTAATTCAATTATTTTTGTCTTCTCCAAGCCCATAAAAAGATGTACAGTTAAAGCACTGCAAAAAATGTTGAACCCTAACCATGAATTTTGCATTGTTTTATTTAAACAGAATATAAATTGGAACCGTACTTATTAATTCTGGACTTGAACTATTTGTGTAGTTGTGAATACAAAATTGAAGATGGTAGAAAATGGTTATGGAATCGTATATTTTTTGCCCCGTTACATCTTTTTAGACCTTTGCAGCCAAATAAACAGCATTGAACTTTGTCATAATGCGGTATCAAGATGCACAATTCTAGTACTGTCTGCTTACTTTGTGAACTTAGTGATATTGATAGTTTCTTGGATGCAAAAACACAGAGGATGTGTTGTGTTTTTTTTTTTTTTTTTACTTATTATTAAACCTTTTTTTATACAGGTAAGTTCCCATTGAGCTTTGAAGACTCAATTACAAGAGAGACCCAATACGTACAACATATAGGCAGATGAGAAAAAGAGAACACGAAGATGGAGGAAGCCAAAAAAAAAATACTGTCTCGCACCATGTTCTTGCCAGGAAACAGTGTAAAAGAGGCAAAAAAGACCTTGCAACATAAACAACATACAATGACATCATAATACATTTATGCAGAGGTTGACAAAGTCGGTGAGTTATCCATAAACACTCCAGAAAGTTCCAAACTTCTGATAAGATGGTACAGTGTCTATCAGCATCATGGTTCTGATAAGGCCACAGATGTCCTCAGGAGACGGGGTGGGGTGCAGGCAGAAGCTTCTAGTTTATGTATCTTCCAGGAGCAATTTGAGATAAGTTGGCCTATCCAAGGCCAGCAGGGAGGCCAAATTCAGATAAACAATAATTGTTTGTTTGACTGTTTTTATGTCTGCTTTCAAGTTCCACTGGTACACTCAATGGCAAATCCAAAATCCATATTATGAAGACAGAAATGAGTCAAGTTAAACGAGCATTGCATTCTACAAATGTATTGCAAAATCACACAACTAAGCTCAACAAGGCAGGGTGAGATTGAAATAGACTTTTTTTTTTTTTTTTTAACAACAAACCAGTGTAGGAATCCAAGAAGCAAATTAACTAAGTTGAAACAAAATTGCCCCACCAGCTGAGAGTTCATGAAAATAAAATGTGGCAAAGAACAAATGCAATCGAGGATAATATATACCGGCACTGTTTAAGGTTGACAGGGCAAGTGGATGCAGGGAAGTATTAAAGAGAGTGAAGCGGTGGTGACATGGTCATCTGAATTCAAGAAAAGGAGAACTGAAGACTTCTTGGGTAGATGATTATTAATGGCAGGGCAAAAATGCAAAAAAAATTAAAAAAAATTAAAAATTAAAAAACGTAAACTCTTAAGAACTGGATTTAAAGAAAAAGCCCTGACAGAATAAAACATTGAAGTGAACACTGGACGTAAAATAGACCAAACTTAAGGACATTTACATTTTAAAAGACATTAAAACTTCATATGTGTGGAAAAGGTTAACATCTGCACAGACTCAAGCTGATAATGAGTTAACCTCTCTTTTACTCTCCTATCAGTCTTTATCATCATCAAACCTCTTAGGCTTTTATCAGTCCCAGACAAGCAGGATGGTTTTTTCATCACGTGTATAACCATATGGGTGTTTTGATCTTATGACCCATCAATTAGGGATTTGTCCTCGAGGTGCTCTGATTCTGGATGACCTCACATCCCTGTGAATAAAAAGAGACTCAGTAAAATGAGCTTGTGTTTTTCTCTGTCTGGCTTTGGATTGTGTAAGCACATCACTATGTGCTGAGTTGCTTCAGCTTGTTTCCAAAGGTTAGGAAGATGTTTGAGTGTACATGTGCATGTCTGTCTGTCTAAACCAATGTTTAAAAGACATGAGTCATTGATGATGGATTGTGATTTGCTTGGACATGCTTACAGCTCAGCTCAATGCTCATGGTATAAGAACTGTTTGTGACTAACTTTTTTAGAGAGATATTTGAAAGAGCAGCTTTGTGTGAGGGAAATGAGTTTAAGTGTTGGAACGTGATCATCCATTCCTTTGACACTAAATCTCAGAGTGGGGATTACATTAATTGCAGACTTTTCATCTTTGACGGCTATCAAGAGTGCACAAATAAAACCAAATGCTTTCCCAGCTGAGCAGCTGGCACATAAAATCTACAAATATGTCAGACTTATTGGAAATCTGTTCAACGACTTGGCATATCTGTTTCAGAGCCTAATAGATCTGACACTGAAGCTTTTTGAAAGTTGTCTTTGACATTTTAGTTGAGGATAATGGTTTTCAGCTGCTGTTTTATGAATCAGACTTTACTTCAGGTTTGAATGACTTGGTAAGCTGTGAGTAGGAGACTGATTACAAGCAAACCCCCTGCTTTCACTCTGAACTGAGCAATCACAAAACTTCATTTTATGATTTCAAATGATTTTCTTGCAGTGATACCTTGCTGGTTTCATCCATTTGCAACTGAGAAAATCTATTGAAACAGTTTCAACTAGTTAAAAGTACATCTTTTGCATCATATTAATATTATCTCAGAAACCCAAATCAGGTTGCTCACATATAGGTGCAAAATTAACACATTCATAGGAAATAATGAAGCCAGTTCAATCAATGTTGCTTAGTCAGTTCAAGACAGGGTGCTGAAATGTATTCAGTTCAGTAGTTGCCCCAATTCAGATGATTCATTCTCAGGCTCGAGTGACACTCAGTGCCATTCTTGGAGTTCATCAACATCTATAGTTCCTTTCTATTTTGTACTCCTTTCTTTTTATCAGAAGGACTTTTCCAGGGCATCTTAAATGGAAAATATGACAACTTGATCTAAATTAAAAACATATACCAGTATTTCTAAATATGAAATGCCTTGAGCATTATATTATATAAGTTACATGCATACCTTAAGCACTGCAGCTACATTAAAACAATATACAGCAGCCATTTTAGCTTGCCTTTCAAATAAATTTATCAGATCACTTTATCAATAATAACTGCAGCAGTGAATTGTTTTATTTAGTCAGTAAATTAGTGGATGAACCAAATGAGCAAGAGAAAACAATATTTGAAATGAGCTGAAGAGTCTGCACACTGATTGTAAAACAATGTATTCAACTTCTCTAAATTCTATATACTGTACCATGAAGTAGGGCTGAACAATTAATTGCGTTTGCAATAATATCGCAACATGATAAAATGAGATTTTCTAACTGTGAAGGCTGCAATTTGACTGGCGACGTGATCTGGTTACCTGACTTTCAAGTGAGTGGAGTGGAGCAAAGCAGAGCAGGGAGTGGGAGAAGTCAACACAGCACTTTAACCAGTTGCACAGTGGTGTCAGGCTCGACAGAAGCTGATACATCTGGAACTTTGGTACCAAAGAGGGGCAGCACATCTGTTGTTTGGAATTATTTTGGCTATAGAAAAGAAGACGCTGCGCAACAACATGTATTGTGCAGAACCTGCTTTGCTGCTGTTGCTACCTCTCGAGGTAACATCACAAATACCACAAAGCCATTTACGATAGTTGCATGGCTAGAATGCCAACAACCAGTGCTTCAACTTAAAGTAAGCAAAGTACCAGC
Organism: Hypsolebias longignatus; assembly: GCA_031762435.1. Taxonomy (NCBI): domain Eukaryota; kingdom Metazoa; phylum Chordata; class Actinopteri; order Cyprinodontiformes; family Rivulidae; genus Hypsolebias; species Hypsolebias longignatus. Next base: position 17,144,344 of record JARVGV010000646.1, read on the forward strand.
CAACAGGGATCACTGACCGAACTGTTCAAAGGTATTACTCCGTATTAACATAATCTGAAATGGCACGCGGAAATAACTCGAGCAATAATGGAGTTCATAGTGAAAGACATGATCCCCATAAATGTAGTGACCAAGCCTGGGTTTACGGTTTTGGTAAACACAATGGGTAAGCAGTACAGAATTCCCTTGAACACATTTTAGCCAAGTTGTTATCCTGTATCCTATACAAAAAATGCAGAAACAGAGAGCAGTAGAGCTGAAAACAGTGGAGTTTTTTTGCAGCTGAAACAGATTTATTAATTGCTTGTGTTTGTTTTAAAATACATGAGAAGAAGACACTGAAATATAATCGCATATTAAATCGCAATAGGAATTTTGAGGTAATAAATCTCAATTAAAATACTTTCCAAAATCGTTCAGTCCTACCATGAAGTAGTTTGGTAGTTGGTCTTATTTACAATTTTAGGACAAGATGACATGAAAATATGAAATAAATAATTGTGATTTAAAAAAAAAAATGGAAATCATTGTTTTTCTTGCATTATGACCTAACAATTTCATTACAGTAGTGCACTGAAACGTTTTAGATACCGCAAATTTTAACTTTGAACTTAATCACAGCTGGTATTTTCAGCTTCTTCCATTGTTGTCAGGATGTTATACATATCCAAAGTTTTAGTATACTGTACACAGTCATGGCAATGTAATGCAATGTTATGGAAAAACCCTCAGCTTGATAAAAACAAATATTTTTCTATTGTGATGTCTTCATTAGTTTTACATGGATGCCAAATATCATGCAAGAATAGTGTACATCTATTTTGCTTGTCAGTGTGTATAAAGTTGAGAAATGCTAGCATAATAAGACCATTTTCATTATTTTGCAACCATTTTTGTCCAAAAGGAAGTAATGAATAACATCGAAAGGCAGAAAATTAAGACAATTTATACATAATTAAAAGAAGATAATTTCTAATCTATTTGTGAACTTGACCCTCTCAGTTTTTCCACTTTTGGTAAGGGTAAATATCTTGTCTTTCTCTTTAAAGAGAAAAAAAAAAAAAGTCAATTAGGAGAGTCATGCCTGAAAAGAGCTTTTATTTTAAATGCCACAAAGAAGGATGTTACAATGTTTGGATGTTTCCACAGCTGTGGGAGAGGCAACTTACCTTTGTCCTCAGTGTGTCAATAAGTACCCAGTGACTGAAGAGGAGTCCAGTGAGTCATTAGAAGCATGAGAGTAGGTGAGTTAATGGTCTGTTCATTGACCTGGGGTCTGTGCTCAGAAAATGATTGGATGTGACTCATTCCTCAAACAAAAATAGACAGCGGTTGGGCCACTGAGCAAGAAGAAAGAGCTTGTGTTATGTGATCGCTCATGAGTGTCAACTGTAAATCCTTCTTTTGGGATTGGTTGATGTTTGTTTTTCTTTCAAAGTGTACCTCGGGGCAGTGATGCTTCCTCTTGATCCCTGAGCCTGTCCCGCTCCTTAGGAGGGGAAGCAGAGGAGATCTGGTTTCGCAGGAGTAAACAAAAGCCTCAACCTCTGCCGTGCCTTTGCTTCCAGTCCTGAGGTTTTTACTTGTTAATTTCATTCTGATTGTAGACCACTTATCTTTTTTGTGTGACTCCTGCGTGTTGTTTGACTTGATTACACGACACTAATCCTGCAAATTTGGTTTAAATGCCTCTAAACAACCTACTGCAAGATCATTTTTGTGTATTCCAGTCCAAAGTTTAACTGTGGTTAATTCAACTGAGGAGTGGAAGTAGATGTAAAGACTCCCCCAGGGTTTCCTCTCAAAGAGTTGTCAGATAAATCAATATGTCTTTACTTCCTCTCTTGCTCTCTATTGGCCTCGCAGTCAAATGGGATGTTTGTGTATGTGCATATGTTTTCATCTGTGTCTGATTCTTTGACTGTAAGTTTCAGAATGACAAATTATTTCTACATCTTTGTGGTTTCAAACTAGTTCTGGTTAATTAAAATAGAAATATTTGGACACTGAATTTTTATTCCGATTTCAGTAAAATCCCATAGCTGAAATTATTACACATGTAAACCTCTAATTATTTATTTAAAATATATTTGGTTGTCATTATTAAATATGTTTTATGTCAATGCAGCTGACAGATAAGTGAGTTTAAAAAAAAGCTCAAGTTTAACTTAAATAACAATAAAACAGTCATGATTATTAGGTAAGCACTCTTGTTTGTAACCAAATCCTAATATTTACTTAAAAGTCAAATATTAAATTGTAAAACTGATCACTTGGATTTGTGTTACCTAAAAATCATTTCAGTCCCTTTGACATACATTTTATTTACTGGTAGTTTATGTATTGGTATGACTCCACCTGAGGGATTGTATTCTGATATACTGGAGTTAGCATTGTTACGTCTTTTCCCTGTACTCTAGTTTCCTCCCACAGTTTGTGTGTGTATTTTGTCAGGGGGTTCAGCACTGTGGGAGTGTGATACTAAATAGTTCAAAATGGATGTTTTCAATGTAGAAATGAAAAAAAGGTTGGAAAAGTAATCATAACTTATTCATAACTGTCATGAATAAACGTAAGCCAGGGACATTGTGAGCTGAGGAGTGGAGGCAGAATAGAAGAAATAATGCTCTTTTCCTGATAAACGTTTCAAAGGCAACTGCTGTGGCTGAAAGTCCAGAAATCCAACAAAAACAAGCTGTGTAAGGGGGGAGGGAGAAAACATGCTGACATGACACAGGTAGAAAAACCAACATGAACAACAAAAATTTAAGTGCTGACGATGATGGTGGTCGAAATAAAACATAAAATAAATAACATGAGGATAAAAATGTTTTAAAATGTTGCTGGTCAACCATTATTATATACTGTAAGTATATTTAGAACCATCAAGTCTTATTTTTAACACTTGATATTGTTTTGGCATCGTTTTAAGGAGTTGAAACAAGCTGAAAATAATTCTGTTTGATTTACATTTTACAAAGAACCATGTATCTTTGAGAAACAATGATATTTCATTGAGTTTTTATCCGTTTGTTGATTATACCAACATCCCATCTCAACCAAAGAGCTAAAACATGTTTATATTGGTTGTAGCTTTTAATGTATTTATCTTGGGAAGACTAAAGCAGTTTTTTTTATGTGATTGTAGGCCTGTCGCAATAAGCAATAAATTAGTTAATCGCATGATAAATGAAAATCATCAACATTATTTTCATTTATCGGCTTTATCGTTTCTTTGTGTCTCTTTCAACTGAAGACACTGGATGACAAAAGGCTCAACTCCAGTGTTCTTCACTGACCCCTCCCTTTCTCTTTTCTCTCTTTTCTTTAAAATCCGTTTTAACCGTCCAAAATTGAGTTTTTAGATTGTTAAAAGCAGCTAATCTGAGATGCTAAGCTAGGAGCTAAGCTAACAGGCCGACCTCGTCTTAAAGCCTCTGTCTTGTCAAAGCTCCACAATTCACGGCTGAAACCTGTGCCTTTGTGTAAAAAGTTGTTTTTATCTGCAAAAAGAAGCTGAGAACTCGTTTACTGATTTTTTAAATTAAAACATTTGTGTGAAATATGCTAGGGATGTGCGATATGGCATAAAATTCACATCACGATATGAATTGTGATGGGTGGCGGTAACGATATACAGGTCAACCCCGGTTTACGTTTGAGTTCCGTTCCGACGGGCTGAACGTAGACCGATTTGAACGTATACCGG
>JARVGV010000646.1:17160621-17171573 GCA_031762435.1 Hypsolebias longignatus
CTCGAACAAGTCCAGTATAATTATTGAAAAGTGTAAGTGAATAAGTTAACCCCTTGCTCACTACAAAAGCATCAAACTTGGTTTAAAATGTTGATTTCTGCCCTCATACAATTAGTTATTCTAAGTAATACACATAGCATTTAATTATTAATTAAAATATAATCCTAGCATTTAATTCTCTGACACTAAAGTGTACGTCAGATGTTTTGAAGCAGGTTTCTGTTGAACAGTTGTGAAAATTAAGTGTTAGCTAAGATATCTGATAAGATTATAGTCTGAATTAACTTGAACCATTAGTTTTTTACAGATCTCTGCTTTACACGTTGAAAAATCGGCACGTTCCCTTTAAGGTTTCCACACTCCTGTTTGTTTCCACTTAGCTCGTAGTAGTTTGGCGTGATTTCTCGCGTCTCTTTGATCAATGAGTTTATCAGCCTCAGTCTCCCTGCAGGAAAGAAGGTGAACAGAGGAGTTCCTCGTCAGAAAGATGAATGAGCCAGCGCCCTATCCAGAGCCCCTGAACCTCATCCTTCATCAGCCGTTTTGGCGCTTTGACAATGTTAGATTCCTTCACAAGTTTTGTGTTTGCTTTGCTGATACAGCAAGTTGTCAGTTTCTCACAAGACCACAGGACACTGTTATTAACTGGAAGGCAAGGCCCTGGCTGCCAGTTTAATTCAGCACAGCTATTTGTCTAAGTGCTAACATATGAGGCTTACTGATTTTGGCAGGGTTGTTAATATTTTACAAGCTTAGACACACAGAAGCTTTTGACTAAATGCCTCAATTTATCTAATATCATTAAGAAATGCTAAGTTTGACCACACATTGCATCAATGTATTTGTTTAACTCGTCTAATCAGAACTAAATTTGTGCTAGAGATCAAACTCAAAATATATAAACTGATGCAAAGAGAGGGTGTGAAGTTTGATGGGTACTGTGGGACGTTTAGCTTGGTGTTATTACACCTGGACCATCAGTAGCATCTGGCTGAGAGGAACTGAGGCTGATGGTGTGGTATGGATGGGGGATGGTGATGGAAGGGGGGGGGGGGATAGAGGCCCAGCCAGGTGTTTCTACAGTGAGCTGTCTGCACTGTCATCATTCACTGGGGCCCTGGCCAACTCATGCCACATCTCCTGAGCTCCTGGGTTTGATCAAACCTTATTAAAGAGATCTCAGTTCAGCTCCAATTAATTGTTAGTGATGGAAATGATCAGACGTTCCCATATAATTAGGATCACCGAAGTTGAGGTAGATTTATTTTCTGAAATGAAAGCTGTTGGTGTCATGGAAGACAGCATATTTTATTTTTTTTACTTTGATATGTATAAAAATAACTTGGTATAGAAATACAGTTTCTTGTTCTCACACGGACATGATTAGCTGGTTAAGGGTTTAGGCTTACAGAGATACATCACTTTAATTTAAGAGGAGTTGTTTATTTTCCAACAAACTAACCTAAAGAACAATGCTGCAGAGTATAAACTCACATTTATAACTTTCTACATGAAGTATGTCATTTTTTGTAATTTTCTCCCTAAATGTACTGTACGTAAATAGTTTACCTCAAGCAAATTATAGTCAAAAGGAGATGTAAATAATATGCACTATGTTGGAATCATAGTACTGTAATGTGTAGTCATTTTATACAATCTTTGTCTTGGTAATTGACTTTCACTTGTTAATTGGCTTCAGTGTAAGCTAAACCTATTTCTGATTAGCAGATGAAGGTGCTTTTGAGCAAAACTTACTTTTGCAGTGCTGGGAAGAAAGTACAGTGGAAAATTTGACCTTACCACAAAAGCACTCGGGAAAAAAAAAAAAAAAAAGAAGAGAGAGAGAGTCAGTTTTCCAATTATTATACACGTGCTCCAGACTTTGTCCACCATCAATGCATCAGGATGGGGGAACTTTCTGTGAGGCAACATTCCAACAAAAGTAATGACTAGAAAATAGCCTAAAAAGGGGAATGGGGGGGGGGCATTGTGGCACAGTTGGTAGAGCTGTCAGCTCTCAGCGAGAAGGTTGCTGTGTGAGGTGTGAAGTGAATAGACATGTGCCCCTGTGATGGGCTTGCGACCCGTCCAGGGTGTCCCTTGCTTCTCGCACAGTGACTGCAGGACATAGGCACCAGCAACCACCGCAACATGTAAAGGAAGAAGCGAGTAAAGATAATAGTTGACTTGAAAAGGTCTTGATGTAAAAAATATTTAATCCATTGTGAGTCAGTAGTGTCAGTCTTCTATGATTTTTTTGTTTGTGTGTTCCTTTTTTTTTTTTGCTATTCTCTTTGTTTTTGATATTTACAATCAGTCCTAACAAAGAGACTCCTGAGTAAACCACACAAGGCACATAAAAGTTTCGGGATACTGACACTAGTAAGGCAGCAGGAATTTAATTTTGACTGGATTGACGAGCCAATAGACCCAATTGGATTGCCACCATCTTACAACAATTCATCTCTAAAACCTCAAACTGTTGCACATCATTCACTCTTAAATTATTTAACTATTTACATCAAATTCTATGTTCATTTGCAAGTGCAAATTGCAGCAGCTAGTCGTTACGCTTTTGGGGCACTTCCAGCTGGAATATGATAAAATTTCCGCCATAATAAAAGTACATACAGTACTGTGTCATTTTTTCTTCTACTCTATACTCTTTTGATATACAGTATACATAATCTCATGCTAAATTAGCCAAATTAATTTGCTTTACTAAACCATCATCGCTTTCTTTGGCAACATCAAGAAGTGGGGTGACGTGAAGCAGACCCCATCTCTCTCTGTTAACCTCTCCAGCTGTTTTCCTTTAATGTAAACACTTCCTCTAATTTATCCCCTCCCATAGACATTTGTCTTCGTGCAATGCCTCCCACAACACACCAGAATGTACCAGGGCTGTTTTCGACAGATATGTTTTGTTTATACTCCAACAGAAGCTGTTTATTTTTGTTTCAGCGTTGTCTTGACTTTCTTCACGAGGTAGTTAATCTTGCATCTTACTTTGATGAGACTTCTGTCAGAAAAAAAAGATGAAACAGGGATAAAACAGTTATATTTAGTCTCTGTTTATAATCTACATACTAGCTTACTGTAAATGTCCAGTTTTTATTCGTCCTTGAGGTTTTTCATCCACATGAAGCATTAATTAAGCAAAGCGAGAAGTAAAGCTCCCTAATCCCAATAAATATGGATGAGACTTATGATTGGGTTAACAACCTGCAGTAGCTTGCCCTCGTCCTTCAGATGTTGGCTTTTTATATTTTCCACGAATTTCCACTAACGAGTAATTATCATCGCACACTGTTATAATTACTCCTCCGGCTGACAAACTCGTGTGCGCATTCTCATTTAGGCATGCCCGAGATTATGAAATCTCTGAATGTGTTCTGTTAAACCAGTGACAAGCTCAGGATGTTTTTATTAAAGCTGGGGTATTCTAAGAACGGTGGCTAACTGAGCTCTCAAGTTGGATGTTTTGAGGAAACTTGTCCTCTGTCTCCTCACAGTCTGTTTGGAGGACTGCTTCTTGCTTTAACCGATAACTAAACAGGACAGTGTAAATACTGGGAAGAGGCCCAGCAGGGGCAGTTTAATAACGAGGATCTAATACAATTGTTGCAGGCTAAGACAGGTATGTTGCTATTTTCGACTGTGGCTGGCTTCTCGAAGATATAGACCCAAGTTCGAGGACTTTATTTAAATAGGATTATACAAGTATGACAACTTCATATCCAAACTGGAGTGGAGGACAAACCGTGTCACACATTAAATGCCTCACATGATGGAATAAGCAATACTTAGTCATGCTAAAATGATTGTGGCTTGGCTTAGCTCAACAATCTCAAAAGTGAAATTTAAAACTAACTTTTGCACAAAAATATATTTTCCCAAGACTCCAATTTTGATATTACAGTATTCTTTTTTGGTTATTTTGACAATAGAGGTAAAAATATCAATTCTTAGCCAAATGTAGCATTTGACAATCTAGTTAGATGCCTAAATGTCTTGACTAAAATTGTATAAGAGCTGTTGGAAGACAATACTTTGGTGAATTTTTTGTTTGTTTGTTTGTTTGTTTTTGTTTTGTATTGCACAAATAAAACAGGGATTTTTTTTTCTGTCACTGGATCTGTAAAATTTGTTCCTTTTTTAATTTTATTTATTTATTATTTTTACAGTTGTTTAGCCATTAAATGAAGTATTTCAGACATATTTACCTTTTATTCAAAGCTTCTCGCTGGTTCTTTCTGTGGTTATCAAAAATAACTTTTCAGTTTGCTCCAAGCATGGAGGTGGTGATAAAGTTATCTGATTTTATTTGTAAAGGCTTTTACGAGCTTCCAGTGGCCATAAAATTCTATTGCCGAATTTAAAAACAACGTTACTTTTCACCTCCCATCCCCATCGGTTTTCTGGTTACGTCATTGTTGTAACATTTGGAGCCGTCTGGTGATCAAGATGAGTATTAATTTGACTCTGGTTAGTTTAAGATTGGCACAAACAAGCCTGTAGCTTGAAATAATTGTTTGGTGTGAAAGTCTACAAAATGACTGACATTTACACAATTATTCAGCATTTTTTAAATGCCGGATTAAAAATGAGGCACTTACCAAAACCAAAAGTACTTATTTTTTCTTTTCTTTAAAAAACAATTATAATAAAAAAATAAAAAAATAAATTAAAAAAACCAGCAACTTTAATGTCCTTTTGATGAACAATGATACAATTTGGCGATATGAATCACATTCAGAAGCTTTGACTTATCTTAACCATTAGTGGCTTCCTTTAGATCATAAATATGTTTGTTCTTCTACAATAGAACCTTATGTGGTAATCAAACACAAAGTTATTTTACTTGTTGCTGCAAATGACAGAAAAAATTAACAGTGTGCAATTTCAGACACGTGTATTGATCTTATCTGCCATAAACTCTTCTTTGTTGTTGCATGACTGTAATGAAGCTATTATTTGCTCCAGCCTTAACTTAGCAAAAATTAGACAGTGCTACTTTAAGTCTATTGAACATTTAGAATATTGTTCTCAGAAATGGCTTCAGCAAAATGTATTTTTTTATTTATTTTTTGCTCTATATCATTCGTTTACCAAACAGCCCCAAATTACTCAAAACATTCACTTAAAGCTAACACAGAAGCAAGAATTATACTTGTTAAGAAAAGGAGCTCACTAATAATTATATATTTTTTTGGCAGATTGCAGCAATTAGTATAGGCTCCAGTAACTGGAAATATTTCATATTGGAATCACAAAATAAAAAAAGTTTTCTAGTTAAACCAGATCTGACTGAACCAATGAGCAATTCAAAGGCATAGCTCTTAGATTTAAAAAGCCACCACTTCAAAATCTAAAATGTTCTATTTTAAAACATGTTTTGAACTGTTCTGCTTTACCTTACAACTTTGAATGGAAACAATAGTGGGAATATTGATAATTAAGCAACAAATAACCCAAATGTGAAAACATTTGGTAATAATTTTCCAGTCCATTTAGTTGAAAACCTTCTTAAGCCTTCAGGTATTTTCATTTGTCCATATTCAAGATCAAGAGGCATTTCATTTGTATTTGTTAGAATCTGAATGTTGAAGCTCCTCTTTGCATGTAACATCAACATGTGATGCAGAGACAAGTTTCCAGTCCATTATTACATTCCCTTTAAATCAATGAGGAGAAATTTAATTGGTTTTCTTGGCTTTTCAAATCCCACACTGTCCTACCGCATACCACACTACTTATTGCATAACTAAGATTCAATGCCTCAAAAACAGTTTAAGAAATATTTCCACCTATTTTTATACTAATAGGAAAAGGGAAAAGAGCCACTTTTTTACGTTCACCTACACACATACTCACACGGGTCTTTGTTCCTGTGACCTTTGTTGTCTTTTCTTAGTGCTTTATTTCGAAGTTTCCTTCCCGTCAGGTTTTCCTTTCACATGAGAGCATATCCTTTCCAGCAGCAGCACAACAATGTCCTGCATGATTACAGCTCTCCCAGATCTGAGACCAGTGGAGCCCATGGGCTGCTAGGCACATGCTAAAGCCATCAGCTAGTGGATGTTGGTGGTTAGCCACACAGACATCACAGAGTAGCCATCTCACTTTAATGAAACTGCAGGATCAGGGTACTATATCAGCTTTCTGCATGTATGAGCTTATGCCTCTGTCTAGAAATGAGAAATTAATGTGTTTCATCGAATGGCCTGCCAGTTATCCAACTGGCCTTTCTATAGAGTGAAAGTGTCTCTGATGACTTGTTTGCATATTAAAATATCAGTTTTGTATCTCTTTGAAAATCAGCCCAATCTCCTCAAGCGTCTGCTCAATTTAAAGGATTCCACTTTTGCAAAGTTTTTTTTAATTTTTATTAGACACATCTCATTTGGCCTCTCAAAGCTCAGCTCATTCTGTTGGATTACCCTCCCTGCCTGAAAATGACTTAATTACACTCACTTAATTAATCTGAATTGACTATATCTATTATGCATGAATTATTTGATATTGCTGAATCTCCCTTTATGGTCTACTGGTGATTATGATTTAGAGAAGTTATAGCTCTATGCAAGTACAGAAGTCATTATTTATTAATCTTACAATTCTTTTTTATAATCAACTAAGCAAACAGGGATTTTCTTTTCAACAAATGTGAATTTGAGTTTTCAGTTTGAGTTCTTTGCCACTTGGATCTTGTACAACAATCTTGCAATGTTCCAAAACTGTTTTGCGCTTTAAAAAAATACTTTAATAGAACAAAAGAAGTATAAATTTTACTGATGGAAAGTTCTGATTTTAGAAAGTATACATTTTATATGAAAAGAAGAAGTTAAATCTTTTCAAACAAACCATAAATTGCATCAGTTCCTATTGTTAGCTATACAGTAGTCCCTCGTTTATTGTGGGGGTTACGTTCCGGACCCTCCTGCAATATATAAGGTTTTAGAAACTCTTCCCACACTCTTACAATGTTTGAAACTCTTAAACCTATGTAATTTTAACAACATACTTTATGTAGCTACTGCAAAATTTTATTTGGGAACTCACCAGCCTTGGTCCGGTTCTGGTCAAGTTTCGATTGGCTCTCTGCAGCCATTGAGCACCAGATGCTTTTGGAGAGCTGGACCTTCAGAGAGCTAGCACAAAACCGCACAATGGTCCCAACTGAGCCCAAATAATCCAGAGAAATCCGAATGAAAAAAGTCCCAGTGGGCTCCGGAGAGAACTCCTCCGGGCCGCACCTCCCTGCTCTATAGGCCTCGTGGGCGGCCTGGTGGCACTCAGATTCATCGATAAGTCTGGAGGTCTGGTTCTGGTCCAGTTCTGATCCGGTTCCTGGTCGGTTCCATGCGCCACTCTGCATCCACTGTGTGCCAAAGTTACTTTGAATAAGGACCAAACTTTTTCGCAATGGATCAGAATTTTCCCTATATTTTATCAGAAGGCAATGGGGCTTCTGGTTGGGGCACTGTTGGCTTCTGGGAAATATAGTCATTTTGAGTGATAATGCAGATTGAGAAAACACAACAAAATGGCGGCGCCTGTCCGAAGTATTTTTTTTTTTTTACTTTTTTTGTTACTTTATAGTATCCCATACTGTCCCAATCATGTGAGTAATATTAAGCTGATAATCATGTCAAGTACATTTTTTGTGTGTGTGCAATCTTACTTTGAAAAACTGCAAAAGAGCGAGTCCGCAAAAGTCTAACAGCGAAGTAGTGAGGGACTACTGTACAATATAAAATAAACTACACTGAGAAATGGAACCACAATGAAACCCAATGTTTATGAGTTTGATTTGTGATATGAAATGTAAACTATAACTGCAGCTATGGCCCTTACCTTACTCTGTATTTGCATGTACCAATTCAACTTGTGTTTTAGCAATGGCTAACTAAGGGGAAAATATAAGTATTTTTTGAGTAAACTATTGTTTTCCCAACAATTTTCTTGAATTTTTCTGTGCTTGGACTGTTGTGTCTGCTGCACCGTCAGGCTCTAGGCTGTCTTCAAGGGTTAACGCAATTTGTATGAGCAAATTGTACATATTGTACAAACAATACATACATTGTACAAATTGTACATTGTACAAAGTATACAGTTATGCCAAAAGACACATGCCAAGCAGAAGAGATGCAATCAGTAGAATCAAAGCTCTCAAAATGTTTCCGAAGATGCTGCAAAGAAACAGCTCTGAAAGCGGGCTCTAAGGATGGCTTTATTGTATTCATTTTGTATTTTGACTAAAGCATGTCACTGATATTTCATTTAGACTTCAGGAAATCATATCAACTCATAAAAAGGAGCATAATATGTCTCTTTACCAGTTGCAGTTTCTTTGGAGCAGCTGACAGCTGCATACTTCACACAGCACTCCATTTAAGTGTTGCTGCTCTGATTTCCAGCTTTCCTCTTTTTCAATCTGACCAGGATCTTTTCAGTTGACTTGAAAGATATACAAACACCTCGAACGGTTCACTTTTCAACAATTTTTACAGCCTTGCAATTCTACATCTCTACAGTTTCACTTCTGTTGGGAGTCATTTGTTGCTCACTGTGGCCCAGTAAGCTGGATTTTGTGCCGCTCTGATCTGAGTAGAGTACCCTCACTAATCCGCTTGAGCGCTGGATGTTTGCTGAGGACACATTTACACACACGCTAACAAATTGTGATTAAAAAATAGATGCGTACCTCCTGCCAAAAAAAAAAAGATGAAACAGAATAAACCATATGGAACAAGCTCTCAGAACACCCAGATTGTGCCTTTGCATCATATGTGTCACTTTTGCTAACATAGGGGTTGTATTTTATTAAAAGTTTGTGCTTTAAACTCTGTACTTTATGTGGAAATGTAAGTATATTATTGTACTCTTTATGCAGACTAGTTTTCTTAATCGACTAGGAATGTAATGCTGTAATTCCCACTTTTCATGTCTTTAATCGCAGCTTGGGGGGAATAAAAGGCATGATCTTTGATCCATATTTTAATTACACCTGCAGGACTCAGATGAGGTTGGATGTAAATTCTTTTTTTTTTATTATTATTATTCCTTGTTTTAAAAGCTTCTTAATAGCTCTGGGCTTAGGAGCAAAGTTCTGTCTTCTGTATTTGAGTAATAAAAAGGTGGGAAGAGGTTGTATCTGGATGCAGCTGATGAGCTTAAAGAATGCAATGAAAAGACGGAGAGATGATGAGAGAGAAGAAACCAGTGGAGAACAGAGGCTTTGGCAGAGGAATAGAAAAAGGGCGCTGCTTGAGCGTTTCATATGTCCCTCCCAGCATTACGTCACTAAGATGTTTCGGCACTGATGACATTGCAGGGCCGGAAAGGAAGTATGGATCTTGGGATGATGTCATTAATAGCCAATCAGGAGACGCGGGGACTGGTAGGGTCTGGACAGCTTCTGGGCTGAATTAGTAGGTTTTGCTTGAAAATGTCTTTTCCTGTTTTCAGTTTATGCAAGCAGCCTTATATTTCTTTGTTTTTTTCATTTCCTGAAGGCTTTAGATTTGTGTGAAAGCGACTTTTATCACAGTGTTTCTGCCACTGATTAAAAGTTTACTTCAGCTGAAATATGAATGAAGATTTAAAATTATGTACACAACAGAGGAATGTGTTTAATTAAATAACATACACAAAACACTGTCCTCTGTGGTTTTTGATACAGAATGTAAATACATCAATTTTGTACTATTTTAAAGCATTTTACCCGCATTTTAGGACTGCAGAAAATATCTGCATTTTGTATGCTCACAAATGGGCTATTTTAAAAGCGCAAAAGTTTTTACGAACATATATTGATTTGCAGATTTATCAGATGCAACTGAGTGAGCATTCATGAAATTGTAACTTTATTTGTTAAATATAAATTTAATATTTACTCTCCTTTTCCTCAGTTCTGGTCTTTGACTGGAAAGGTGTGTCTCTGTAGTTGCCAAAAACTTTTTTGTCACTTAACAACCACAAGACATTGTCTCCTGTCTACAACTCTGAAGGGGCCACAATCTGGCAACAAGAAGCATCTGGAAACAATGAAATGGGAGAAGTAGGATTTTCAGTTAGTAAAGTTATATGTGAGTCCAAAACAGTCAGCTGGAAAACCTCACTTTCTATAAAGTCGAAGGAAGCATTTTGAAAAATAATTTCCTGTTCTCACATTGTGACAGATGACTCTTTATATCGTTTATGAGACTTGTTCATTTTAACCCCTTTTTGTTTAACCTCATCAATAAATGTCTCATGTGAGCTTCAAAAACAATTAGATATTTATCTGTGATTATTAACCAAGACTTGTATTGTAACCGGTTTAGCTCTGTTCTGTAAATGATTTAAGTTACAGTTTTTTAGTGTCAAACAATAAAATCCTTCTGTTGGGGGAAACATATCAGAAAGAAGAGGGTGCAAGGGGACGTCTGGTTTTATATATATATATATATATATATATATATATTTTTTTTAAATATATGTCAACCCTCTTACTCCACTGAGATGATCTTACCTTGTGTTTTGTAACCCCAATGATGGAAAACTAACCTTAGCAGGAAATGTTTTTCTCTGCTCTGATGGGAAAGCTGCAACATTTTGTTTGCCACATCTAAAACTGCAAAGACTCTACTGTTTCATTTCTTGGTTCCTCTCAAACTCAATTTCTTGCATTCTTGGGATCTTATTGGGAAATATCTGCTGCCAGCAAGTGAAACTGCAGAAGTATTTAATGATGATTTTGATTTATTTCAGAGACCAGTGAGGGAAAGCACTATTCATTGTTTTTACTGAGTTTTTCTGTCATTTTTAGTGGTTCTTTTCTGTAGCTAATATTAGGGATGCACGATATTATCAGCATGATATCGGTATCGACCGATATTAGCAATAAACTTAAATACCGGACATCAGCCATTCCATCAAAATCTCAACAACAGGCACTGTTTAAA
>JARVGV010000646.1:17190114-17201796 GCA_031762435.1 Hypsolebias longignatus
TACAACTAACAACACGAAGCTAACGCTATACGTCTTCGTTGCTAAAACTTCAAATTTTAGCTCAAACATCTCCTGCATCTAACAGTTTGTAAAAGTCCACCCAGTAATACTTTCTGTAAGTTTCATGACAATCTGTCCTGTGGATCATGTGCTATTTTTTAAAATAGTCCCCGTTAAAACACAAAGCTACAACTAACAACACGAAGCTAACGCTATACGTCTTCGTTGCTAAAACTTCAAATTTTAGCTCAAACATCTCCTGCACCTAACAGTTTGTAAAAGTCCACCCAGTAATTACTTTCTGTAAGTTTCATAAAGATTTGACCTGTGGTTCAGTAGTTCATACCTCCAGAGCAGGAGGCCGGGATGCCACAGAGTTAGTCCGAGCAAGGAGGCTGCCGTTGGACACATGAGCTGGGAACGGTCGGTGGACCCTAGCGGCTGAAAGTGGTACTGCACCATTTTTGCCAAAATGAAAAACGCTCATATCAGCAAAAAAATTGGTCTAAAAATATGGGGAAAAAAAGCCATAAATATGTTGCTTCGCCCTATAAGTTGCAGGGCATGCAAATTAGGGAAAAAGGTGCGACTTATACACCGGAAATACGGTACATTTGTCATTTTCATAATGGTATTTATGTCCCTTGTGTATCAAATTGTTCTTTTTTTCCCCCAAGTTGTTCCTTAGTATCCATGCATACTAATATTTCTGATCCTTGTTAGTTCAGTTTTCTCCTGCAGTTGTAACACGTGCTGTGTTCAATGTAACTTGAAAGTTGGAAGTGTGGACTTCAAATCACAGCCTTTTTTTTTAACACATTGGGACATTCAGTACTAAATTGAAAAAAAAAAAAAAAAAAGTAGCTGCCTGCAGGTGTGCTTGTTGCTTCTTGTAAACAACAGTCAGGAAGAGGTATAACATGATTTAAAAAAAAAATAATAATATGCCCAGATTTTAATCAGGTTGAGAAAAAAAAAAAAAAAAAACGAAAAGCAGAAGTTGCCACTGAGAATATATATATATTTTTTTTTATTGTGGTCAGTATTTTTCTTCCCATTAGAAATGACAAGTTTGAAAATATAACACAACAATAAATGGTACGAAAAGTTTTTTTTTTTTTTTTTTTTTTTTTTATTAATTCACTTAAGGATTATTATTGGATTGCAACTTTAAGCTGACATTTAAATGGATGGGCAGGTTGGTACACATCTGTTCAGTGCCCTGAGATGACTTGTGTTATAACTTGGTGCTATATAAATAAACTGAATTGAATTGAATTAAAACATGACCTTTAGAAACAGTTTGACTGTGACATACACATAAATCCATCATGCTGATTTTTGAAGAAATCCAGTCATTTAAAAAAAAATAAACTTTTCAATTTAATTTTAACTAGTTTACAGTTGTCTGACTATTAAGTGTTGCAATAATTTTAAATAGTTTTCATCATGTGAAGCTTTAAGGCTTCACATGATAAAATAATGTATTTTATTTATTTTTTCGTTATATTTTTCCATGATTTTTCTTCTTCTTTTCAAAAATATTGAAGAAGATAGGAATGAGAATATAAAGCACACATTTCTCATTAAATTCTAGTTTAGAAGATAGGAGGCATTTATTGCCTCCTAAATTGGAGGTAACAAAAATATTTTGTGTGACGTTGAAAAAAAAAAAAAAGATGTTTATTGTGAAATGGGGTAATTTAATTTTTACATCATGGACAGAAAGAAAAAGCTGTGCAACTTTTCAAAATTTCTGCATCGGCAAATTAGAGCTTTACAAATGTCAAAAATCAACGTTGGTCTAGAAATCTGAAGTCGTTGCATTTATGCTAATATTAGCATGACAATATCTCGTTTTGATAGATACGGCTTATGCATTTGGCAAGAGTTCTGTTACCACAGAAACTTTTAAGTTGTTTTATTAGGCTGTAAAATGAACAGGTTACTCTGCAGCATTTTCAATGAAAGTGGTGAGGTGTGCTATTTTTAGGTACCAGGAGATACCCAGCCTTGATGTTTGCCATTAAACTGTTTATCCCTGAAGAGGAGGAGAAAGTTGTTTTAATTGGAACACAAATTGAAAGAAGGCTCTTTAACCGCTCCAACAGGGAATTTTCCAGAAAGATCAGTGAAACAATAAACAAACAGTACTGCATTTAGTAACCATGTCAGTGAGTTTCTTAATCTATCTCGAAACTCAACAAACTGTGCGTTTAGAGAGAAACACACACTACAATGCAATCTCTCTTCTGGAGTCTTTTTTTGTTTTTTGTAGATATTCTAACAGTTAGCTAATCTTCCACATACTTTTGTCAGCGTGTTCCTGGCCCTGCCACTCTCTTACCTCAAAGAATCAAGGTCAAAAAGATAACGTTGTCTCCAAGTATGCATTGGCTCCTTGCAATAAGTCTGAACACAGTCAGACAAAAATTTAAATAAATCTGGGGTTAGTTCCTGCTTTAACCAAAACTGTAAATTTAATATGTTGCCTTTAAGTTACTAAGTTAGTGCTAAAGCCCATTTAGATTTTGGGTACTGGAGCTTTGCAAAACCTTAGAAAACATGTTAACGCCCTTTTATTGCTGCCCGTGTTGCATCTGAAAGTGCACAGTCAAACGTTGTTCTTGAAGACCTGCACCAAAACATCTGTTTTTAATCATCCAACCCTGAAACAAGCAGCAGGTGCTGCTTTTAATTGTGACCTCTTCATGAAGTTCCTTTTAGACACACAAACAAGAACCACAAGGTTAAAGACAGGCACTCATTGACCTGCTAGTTAACAGGGGTTTGCTGGGGGGTTTTGGGGTCCAGAACCCCAACTGAGTGGACAAGCAGTCCAGAATGGCTCCAAAGCTGTGTCTAATCCCAAAGGTCGTTGGGGGTGGGGGTGTTAAGCCGTTCTGACAGACCTGCCACTGACCACTGCTGATAATGAGTCAAGCCAGACAGAATTTTACACGCTGTCTCAAATGCAACGCCAGAGCGTTAATCAGACCGGCTAATCAGGTCTGAGCTCTTTTTTCTTCTTCTTCTGTGCAGCAAAACAGAGCTGTCTTACCTCTGGCTTAGGTTAACAGCAGTGATTTTCAGTTGTGCTGTTTTCATTTGGCCTGGAAGGCATGTAGTCGTGAGCATCTTGAAAGGTTTGTGTTGTCTTGACACAAAATGACGTGTTTAACCTTATGAACCTTCATTCTTCTAAGAACAATTAAGATCATTTGTCATTGTAGCAAGTCCCGCCTGAAGAGTTTTGTTTGACGTTATTTATTTGACTGTCAGCCCTCTTAAAAAAAACTGCTAATGTAATAAAACTGAACTGAAGCAAAGAGGGCAGACTGGTGATTCATTTTTTGTAACAAAAAGCAGTTTAATGTAGGATTATTGGCACTAATGAATTCCTCGTTTGTGCCACTTAAAAGTATTAGAGTTACGACTGCATTTTAACATTCATGTTTTGCTTGTTGTGACAGCACTTAGCTTTAGTGGAAAAGTACAGCTGAGCTTTAGATGTTTAGGCCAAAAAAAGATCTGGGCTGTTACAAAACAAACCAATAGGAAAAAAAAAGAATAAAACTGAATTTACTAAGATTTTAAACTTGATTTTTTTTAAAACTGTAATTGTGTGAATGTTTATGAAGCATTCACACTATTATGATCCATTTTTCTTACATACATTTTTCAGCATCTTTCTCGTTCCACATTTCAACAAATCATATATCAAAATGTTCAGCTCATTCAGGAGAAGGGTGCTGTGGTTTTTGTTATTGGTGCAGCTTTAGCTTTTTGAAATATTTAGCCATTTCTGCCACTTTTTTTCCTCATGGAAAATGAACTGAACTCATTTTCCATCCTTAAAATATTTAGATGTGTTTACAACATTTTACTGCTCCATTCACTTTTTGTTCTGGTTCAGCATTCTTTCAGCTTCTTTGTGAAAATGTAAACATTTTTCAGCTACTTCAGCTAATTTTAGCTGTTTTTTTTATTTTTTATTTTTTTCAGTTTTGTGATCCTTTTAGATTATTTCTGCTAACTACAATGTTTTTGTACTTCTTCTAACTTCTTGCTGCTAATTTCAGCTGCTCCTTTTAGCTTAGTTCTGCAAGTTTCAGCATTTTCTGCTATCCCAGCTATGTTTTAGCTGTTTTATGCTAATTTTAGCTTTTTCCAGCTAATTCCTTATGGTGCACTCCAACTTTTTTCAGCCTAATTCAGCAAAAATGTGCACTCTTCACTTCCTTCTGCTAATTTAAGCTTATTTCTGCTCTTATCTACTTTTCAGCAGTTTGTTGTTGCTAATTTCAGCTTATTTCAGATAATTTCCACTTTTTTGTGCTCATTTCTGCTTCTTTCACTCTAAATGGGCAAACATTCTTTTTGCTTTCTTCTGCTAATTGAAGCTTGTTCTACCTTTTTGTTTGGCTTTTTAGCATGTTTTAGCTATGATTCAGCTGTTTTTAGACAATTTCAAGGTTATCGTGGTAATCTCTGCTACTTTCAGCCTAATTAAATAATTTCTGCTAATTTCAACTTGTTTCAATTTATTTCTACTAGTTTCAGTTATTTCAGCTACTATTTAGCTGTTTTATGCTAATATTAGCATTTCAACCAATTCCACCTTTTTTGCACCCATTTCAACTTTTGTGTTCTTTCTGCTTTGTCATGCTGATTTACGCTTGTTCTAGATTTCAACTATGTTTCAGCATTATTTTTTTAGCTAATTTCAGCTGTTTTTCAGCAAGTTCTGCAATAAGCATTCACACTACATTTTCAGAGGAAATGCAATTTATTTAGTTTACAGTTGAAATTAAAAGTTACATTTAGTACTTAGGATGTCCGTTGGGTTGGTCCTTGATGTTTGTTTGGTGCTTGAAGGAAGAACCTTGCTATAAATCATGTCAACATTGCTGCGTTAAAAGGTGCCATAAAATTTTGAGTGATTTCCAGAAAAGCTATATATCCATCACAGTGTTCTCCACCAAAGACTCTTTTTACTTGCTGAGTAAATGCTTGTCTAAGTTTCTTAGAACTAAACTTGGTCACTTAATGAACACTAGATAAAGTCTTGAAAAAATGTTCAACTTAATTTAATAAAAGTGTGTTGTTCAGTCAGAGCCACTTTGTAACAGAGCTCCAGACTTTGGGTATGCAAGAGTTGCAGTTTATTTAGTTTTTTCTATCTTTATCTTTACTACTCAAACCTTTACACCTGGACTTGTCCTTGAGCTGTTGGCATGAGCCTCAACTTCAAAAGAAGAACCAGTGATGGAGGGTGCACGAGGAGGATTTTATTGATGACAGCACCAACTCGAAGCATCTGGCTCAAACCCATTTTTGATCCTTGGTATTTTCACACTGCATGTAGACGAAATACCGGAGAGCATGGCAGCTGAACAGTGTAGTCTCATGAGTTGACTTTTTTAGATTCTTAAATACATTTTCATTTAATTGAATAAGTATTCAGTTGTTTCTTTTACCAAACAGAATGACCTAGATGATAAGAAACACCTGGAATTTGAGAAAACGAGTATCTACCAAGAGTCAACAGCTATTGGAATGTGCCATAAATAATTGGTTTGACAGAAATAGAGCATTTGCTATGGTTATCAAAATGGTTGAACCTCAGCTGTGGGTCATGCTTCACATAAACAAGTTTTTTTATTCAACTAATTGATGCTTTACTTCATTGACAAACTATTTGCAGTACGAAATCTGTTATTGGCAGGTTGGAACAGAAACAGATGATGCTCACTGCAGGTGTCAGTGAAACAAAACATGTGGAAGTAGATCAGTGATGCTTAATGGAAACCTCAGTCTATTACTGTTTATATGCCTTTTTTCTGCAAGTACAAACATGTCAGGAAACTGTGATTCTGGTAGAGTGGGCATGATAAATCTC
The DNA here is from genome assembly GCA_031762435.1 of Hypsolebias longignatus. NCBI lineage: Eukaryota > Metazoa > Chordata > Actinopteri > Cyprinodontiformes > Rivulidae > Hypsolebias > Hypsolebias longignatus. Next base: position 17,196,017 of record JARVGV010000646.1, read on the forward strand.
AGCTGCCGTGGAGCTGTGTGGTCTTTGATGATTTGCTAATTAGTCATGAATTGCTGTCGTTATGAGGAATGGTTTCAAGGAGAAATAAACTTAATGAACTGCTTTCTTTGTCATATACAAAAAGAAAAGGTGAAAAAGCTTTTAGTTTAGCTTAAAAAAATCATTCTTTCTCTTTGTAAGTTTCTGAGTTGGTAACATAATGTAGAGGATACAGAGATCTGAGTCCTGAAAAGGGAAGAAAGCGGTCTTTTGTTTTGATGACCATGTAATCTGAATACACACAGAGAGAAGCTCAAATTAAACCTGGAAATTCCATGAGGGAGCTTCTCTCGGAAGGCATTACAGTACTTGTTTACATGAAGACATGGTCAATAGATAACAGACACAACTTTTTCCACAATTTTGGAGGAGTTATCTGTTTATGTGAGTAAATCAAACTTTTTTCTGGTGTGCCCCAAGTGTTTGGTCTCAGGTTTGATGTTTAAGAGCAAGTCTGAACACATTAAATCTCTGCAGCCGGCAGCAAGCTGTTCTCATCCATTTGTTTGGTAAGAGATAGTGAGTGGGGAAGAATTAATGTGAGCATATTCAACGATGTGTGCAAAACATTGCACGCATGGAATGTAGGTGAACTATCAGCTTTAAGTCAGAACTTGTTATTTTATTCATCAACTTGGCTTTAATGCAAGGCTTAAGGCTGAACACAGCTTTTTGCACAAAACAAATTGTTCCTGTCATTATTCAAACATTAATCAGATTATTCCCAGACATAGCAGATTGGCCAACTTGCATTTGTTTTTCAGTGGTGGGCAACTGTTTGAACCCCTGTAAGTGGTGTCTATGAATTTCTTGCATAGCCTCCCAAGATCACTTTAATTAGACTCGGGTCTTATCTACTCGGGACACAAGTGTCTGTCTTTAGACATAACCTCAGAGCCAATGAGAAAGAAGCTCAGACTGGATGTAGGATTAGTGTTGAAGCAGTCATTTTAGGACTAAAAGTATCTTTCAGCCCTGTTTAGGCCTGACATTTTATCAAAATTTACTAATGTTGCAATATCTATACGTGAAATAGGAATATGCAAATAACTGCTTGGACTGTAAAACTAATTTGCTACTCATTTACTATTTCAACTGTCATGCATTAATGCTCTTTATAGAATATTTATAGAAAATATACAAATGTTGGGCTATTGAATTTGTCAAAAACTCAGAAACTGAAATATTCGAGCATCAGAATAGGAGTTGATAGTTGCCATTCTCAAACAGCTTCAGTCTCACAGAATGAAGAATGAATGTAAAAGTGTACATAAAAACAATGATTTCATCCTGCTGTAAGCTTGGTGTGGATTGTGTGTGTGTGTGTTTGTATTGTGCTGCTGGATTGTTAGGGATGTAGGGAGGCGGTGTTTGCATCCGCTGTGGGCTGGAACAGAAGAAGGGAGCAGGACAGTGTAGTCAGACAGAGCTAGTGCTTCAGCAGTAACTGTGAACGAGGACACCCTGTTTCCTTGAGACCAGGGAGCTGGCACTCTCACATGGAAGTCACTGGTGGACCATTGAAACATGTCAAAAATGGTAATACTGCACGTTTCATATGTCTGGTGTTTAAATTGTGTTAAAGCTGATTTGTGTCTCACATATTTACTTTTAGGCACAAACAAACTTACAGATGCTTACAGAAAGTACAGTAAATGTATTCATTCTGACAAAGGTCTTATGTCAACTGGTGATAACCCTGAATGTTTGTAGCTTTGTGAAATAGTTTGGACAATGTTGCTAAGTTTTTGGTTAATGTGATCATGCTTTTCATTTGCATGACTGGATTTGTAAAATGTTTGTTTCTCTTGCCGGTATAATAGTTCAGGTTGTTGCTTTACATTTAAAATTTTTGCATTATCTTTAATTATCTGGTTGTAGATTGTAGGATTTCTGTGTTCTGTTTCCCCTTCTATAAAATCATCTAAATTAGCATGTCACTTAACATAAACAAGTCCATCTGTGAAAGGAAACCAGTGACTAGAGAGCACAAGCCTCTGTATCTCTTGTGCCAATCCCAACCCCTGGTAAACGGTGAGGGTTGTGTCAGGAAAGGCATCCAACGTAAAACACTTTTGCCTAAACTAATATGTGAATTCATCTAGGCGACTTCATACTGGATCGGATGAGACACAGCTTAACAATGTAAGATCAAGGGAAGCAACTATAAATGTAGGGACAATGACAGGCAAAGGTAGAGAGCCAGCTGACATGATGCAGAGAAGGAAGGTAGATGGTTTATGTGTTCAAGAGACCAAATGGAAGGGCAGAAGGGCTCGCAGCATTGGGTCAGGGTTTACACTATTTTATCATGGTGTAGATAGAAAGAGGAGTGGAGTCTGGATGGTCCTGAAGGAGGAGATAACAAAGAATGTAGTAGAGGTAAAACAAGTGTCAGATTAGGTGATGTGTCTCAAGGTAGATGTAGAAGATTTGTTGTTAAATGTCTGTGGTTATTCTACACAGGTTGGATAGAGGAGAAAGATACATTTTGGAAGGATCTGGATAAAGTGACAGGGAAAGTGGTAATTAGAACAGACCAGAATGGACAAAGTGAAGGAAACAGGGGGGGGTGAAGAAGTGATGGGTAGGTTTGGTGACATGCAAAGAAATCAGGAAGGACAGATGGTGATGGATTTTTCCAAGAGAATGGAACTGGCTGTAGTCAACACTTATTTCCAAAAGAGGGAGGAACAGAGAGTATCTATAAGAGTGGAGGTTGTAGAACACATGTAGACTACATTATGTGAAGAAGAAGAAACCTGTGGGAGATTGGGGGCTGTAAGGTTGTGACAGGAGAGAGCATGGCCAGACAGCATCATGCACCACATGGTTGTGTGTAGAATGACTGTTGGTGTGAAGAAGAAAAAAAGAGTAAAACCAGAGAAGCCCAAATGGTGGAATCTGAAGAAGGAAGAATGTTGTGATCAGTTCAGAGTGGAGCTGTTAAAGGCTCTGGGTGGCAAGAAAGAGTTTCCAGATGAATGGTTTACTACAGAAATGGTTATTAAAGAGCCAGGTAGGAAGGTAATTTAGTGTGCCATCTGGACAGAAAAAAGATTAAAAAAAACCTGATGGTGGAGTAGAGATGTGCAAGAAGCTATTCATAAAAAGAGGTTAGCCAAGAAGAAATGTGATAGCATGAAGACTGAAGAGATAATATAAGAAGATGCAATGTAGAGCAAAGAGTGAGGTAGCTAAGGCAAAACAGAAGGCATATGATGAGTTTTATGGAAGGCTGGACATCAAAGAGAGTGAGACAGACTTGTACTGATTGGCGAGGTAGAGGGATCAGGCTAGAAAGTATGTGCAGCAGGTTAGACTTGTGAAAGATAGTAATGGTAATGTTCTTACAAGGGAGGAAGGAGTTACAAGATAAATGAGTAATTTGAGAAGCTAATAAATTATGAGACTGAAAGGAGAGTAGAAATCATAGAAACAATGGACCAGGAAGTGGGAAAGATTAGTGATGGTGAAATTCAGAGAGCTCTGAAAATAATAAGAAGGGAAGGCAGTAGGACCTGATGACATACCAGTGGAAGTTTGGAAATGTCTTGGAGAGACTTAAATTTTCAATGGCATATTTGAAGGTGAGCGAATGCTTGAGAAATGGATGAGACATCTGCTGGTGCCCATTTAAGAACAAGGGTGATGTACTGAGATGTAGGAACTACAAAATCTGGGAGAGAGTTATGGAAGTTAGACTTAGATGAGAGGTGACAATTTGTAAGCAGCAGTATGGTTTCATGCCAAGAATAAGCACCACAGATTCCATATTTGCTTTTGGTGTGCTGATGGAAAAATACAGAGAGGGTCAGAAAGAACTTCATTGTATCTTTGTGGATTTAGATAAAGCATATTACTGTGCCAAGGGAGGAGGTGTGGTATTGCATGATGAAATCTGGAGTGGCAGAGAAGTATGTTAGACTGTTATTGGAGATGTATGAGGACAGCAGAAGTGAGATGTGCTATAGGAGTGACAGATACCTTCAAGATGGAGGTGGGATTGCATCAAGGATTGGCTCTGAGCCCCTTCTTGTTTGCTCTGGTGATGGACTGGCTAACAGATGAGGTCAAAAATCCCTGTGGACAACAAGGTTTGTGGATGATATTGTGATCTGTGGTGATAACAGGTATCGGGTGGAATAAAACAGAGAGGTGGAGGTATGTACTTTAAGGGGAAGGGAAGGAACATTTGAGATTGTCATCTATGTACCGGTATGTTCCCATACAATGACGAAACTAGTTATCTACATTTAACCCACCACACATGAAATACACCTGGGTGGAGCAGTTGGCAGCTATCTAAGTGCCCAGGGAGCAATTAGGGATTAGGTGTCTTGCTCAGAGACACCACAACATGTGGGAATGACTAGGAGTCAGAACCATGACTTTCTGGTCCCAAGTTGGCTGCCCTACCTCTACCCCATTTCAGCCCCCTCTTTTGGTTGAAAGAGGAGGAATTAAAGGCAGCCGTAATAAGACAGAGTACAACGTGTGTGAAAGAGATAATGCAGGTGGAATAGTGATGTTACAAGGAGCAGAGGTCACAAAGGTGCAGGACTTCAAATACTTAGGGTTCACTGTCCAGGAAAATATTGATTGTGTTAAAGAGGTGAGAAAGAGAGCCCAGGCACTATGGAATGAATGGAGAAAAGTTTCAGGAGTGATTTGCATCAAAAATGGTGGTGGCAAAGGTCAAAGGAAAAGTTTACAAGATAGTAGTGAGACCGTCTCTGTTGTATGATGTGGAGACAGTGGCACTGACACAAAGACTGGAGAAAGAGCTGGAAGAGGCAGGAATGAAGATGTTGAGGTTCTCTTTAGGAGTGACAAGGATGGATGAGATTAGGAATGAGATCATGAGGTAAAGCACAGGTTGAACAACTTGGACATAATGTTAGAGAGGCCAGACTGAGATGGTTTTGGCCTGTCCAGAGGAGGGACTGTGGGTATATTGGTAGAATTATGTTAGAAATGCAGCTGCCAGGAAAAAGACAAAGGCCAAAGAGAAGATATATGGATGCTGCAGTTAGAGAGGATATGGAGGTACTGTAGTTAATAGTTGAAGTGAGGTCAGAGGATGCAGAGAACAGAGTGATATGGAGGAGTATGACTCACTGTGGCAAACCCTGATGAGGGAAAAGTTGAAAAAGAAGAAGTCCATCTTTGAAAGGTCATGTGAGGATTGTGACAAAAGGATTAGAGGAGGAATGCATCAGAGGAGGGAGCGAGAGAGGGATCTGTTTGCATTGAATGGGAATGGATGACAGGGGGGTTTTGATATAATGTCTTTTAGGCTGTTGCAGACAAAAGCTGAAGCCCTTTCCGCAGACCAACTGATCGGCTGGGGCTTTATGCATCAAAGTTGTGTAGAACATCAGCGGCACAGAGTGTTTGACTCTTTTGTGACATTTTGCCACACTTTGTACTTTCATTAGAATGATGTGTCATGAGGAAAGTTGAGATACAGCGTCAACACACTTTAAAGCTGCTGTCTTTTATGTATGTTGTTTCCATTTAGTTTAGGACCTGAAATTATTGTGAGCTTTATAGCCACTCCCTAGAGCTCAAACTAAATTAGCATCTTAGGTGGAAAGCAAAACTCACGACTCCAGCATTTGCAGTGAAAGCTCTTCAGGTCTCAAAATGTTCTCATATCTATTTTTTGTGGCAACAAAGAATGGGAGAATAAACCCTGCTGTTTTTTTTTTTTTTTTTTTTTTTTTTTTTTGTTTGTG
>JARVGV010000646.1:17221579-17247180 GCA_031762435.1 Hypsolebias longignatus
TTTGGGACTGGGATGATGGTGGTGGTCTTCAGACAGGTGGGAACTGTCTCCAGGGCAAGTGAGGTGTTAAAGATGTCGGCCAGCACCTTGCAGAGCTGATTGGCACATTCTTTCAACACTTTCCTGGGGATGTTGTCTGAGCCGGTTGCTTTGTGAGGGTTGATCCTCCTATACTCTTTACTTCGTCTGAGGTCATGCTGAGATGCTCTTCATCCGGTGGTGAGGTGAGTCTGGTGCTGTGTGGTCTGTTTGGGTCTTCAAAGTGTGCATAGAACTTGTTGAGGGCATCTGGCAGAGATGGGTCTTTGGGACATTGTTCGCCTTTATATTCTGTTGTGCATTTAATGCCCCTCCACATGTTCTGTGGGTCTTGTGACGTGAATTGAACCTCGATCCTCTGTGCATATGTGGCCTTGGCCCTCTTGATACCAGCAACCAGCTCTTTCCTTGTCCTTCTCAGCTCCTCCGAGTTTCCAGACCTGAAGGCAGTGTTCCTGGCTGCCAGAAGGGTGCGCACCTCTGCATTCAGCCAAGGTTTTCTGTTCGGAATGAATGAATATGTAAAATAAAAAGTTTTGACATTATGCTTCATGCTGTATTTTATTATTATATTTTTATATATTAAAAAATAATAAACTGAAGTATGTAAGAATGTAAAAGTGCAGTATAAAGATATAAAATAGATAATAGAAAGTGAGCATGTGAATAGGCTGGTCAATGAAAAACATCACAAAGCACTTAGCAAAACCTGGAGAGGTTACAAATTTGCTAGATACGATTTATCACAATACTCTGCTGTGACATACTACTGTTTGGTTTCCCTTTTGGTTCTTTTGCTGCTTGCTTGGTCAGACGTTGTGCAGACATCTTTGCCGGCTGTGTGAACTTTCACTGCAAACGTGTTTTTCCTATTATTATCACAGCCTAGCACAAACGTTTGTTACTGTACACCCAAAGCAATTGTTGTTTTCCAGTTCATGCACGTGATTTTGCACACGCAACAGACACACCCGTGTTATTTTCCTTTTCACAGCTATAATCTGTCTTGGCACTCAGTGAATTGAGGACAAAGGCAGCAAAGACGTGTGCCTGAAGTTTTTAAGAAAGCTTGCATTAGGGTTTTTTGACTCGTATTGACTGCAAGGTGTAACCTATGTTAGAATAATACTCTGGTAAAATAATAACCTGTTGATTTGGCAGAAAGAAAATGGATTGTATTCAGCTCTACATGTGACACCCTCCTGCAGTGTTATCATATGCAGCATATCACAGAGCCTGGGTTGTATTACTGTTTGTACACAAGAATACAGCTGTCCTAGTTAACTTTTAGTTTTCTGAAAAGGCAACAATTTATAAAAAAAAAAAACTTTGTTGCTTTAATTGTATGAATGCTTATAAAGCGTATTGTGATTCATTTTTCTTCCGTACGTTTTTTTGGCATCTTTCTCGTCCAGCAGTTGTCAAGCTATTTCAACAAATCGTGTACCAAAACGTTCAGCTCTTTCAGGACAATCCTGTTATGACTTTTGGTGCAAGTTTAAATTTTTTGAAATACATTTTGCCTTTTCTACCATTTTTCTCTCAGAAAATTAACTGAGCTCATTTTAAATCCACATCTTTAGATCTGTTTACAACCTTTTACCGCTCCTTTCACATTTTGTTCTGGTTCAGCTTCTTTCAGCTTCCTTGCACAAATTTAAACACCTTTTCAGCTATTTTCAGCAAATTTCAGTTGTTTTGTGTTCCTTTTAGATTATCCTGATGCATGCTCAATAATCCAGGTAGAAAAAAAATCTAAAAAAGTTAAGTCTGGTCCTCTGGACATTCAAAAACAGCAACAACAACAAAAAAGTAGAAACATTGTGTCTTTCATCTGAAGAAGTCTTTCAGATGAAAGATGAAACAGTTCTACTTTTTTGTTTGTTTGTTTGTTTTGTTTTGTTTTCTGAATGTCCAGAGGACCAGACTTAGCTTTTTAAAACTCCTTTCAGATTATTTCTGTGAACTGCATTTTTGTGCATCTTCTAACAGCTTGCTACTAATTTCAGCTTATTATGCCCCTTTCAGATTATTTCTGAAAGTTTCAGCTTTTTCTACTATTTCAGCTACTATTTAGCTGTTTTATGCTTTTTCAGCAAATTCAACTTTTGTTGCACTAATTTCAACTGTTTTCAGCCTAATTTAGCAAAAATGTGCTTTCTCCACTTCCTTCTGGTAGCTCCTTTCTGAGTTTTTAGCTACTTTTCAGCTGATTTATGCTAATTTCAGCTTTTTTAAATTTATTTTATTTTATTAAGGAAATGTTCTACTTTCTGTCCTCATTTCTGCTTCTTTCAGCCTAATTGGGCAAACACGTTCTTTCTGCTTTGTTATGCTAAACTTGTTCTACCTTTTCGGCTAGCTTTTTAGCATATTTTAGCTTAAATTAGCTAAAATATGCTAAAAAGCTAGCCTAATTAAATTATTTCTGCAAATTTCAATTTGTTATGCTTCTTTCAGCTTATTTGCGCTAGTTTCAGTTATTTCAGGTACTACTTAGCATCTTTTATGCTAATTTTAGCTTTTTTGGCTAATTTCGTAGTTTTTACACTCATTTTAACTTTTGTTTTCGTTCTGCATTGTCCTGCTGATTTAGGCTTTTTCTACATTTTCAGCTATGTTCAACTTGTTTGTTGAGCTAATTTCAGCTGTTTTTCAACAAGTTCTTTTGGCATTCACACTGCATTTTTGCAGGAAATGCAATTTCTCTAGATGTACCTTGATTCAACTATATTTAGTGTTTACTTGAACAGCAAATTTTTGGGGTGTGTGATCAAAATACAAAATTTACACTATATCGGTACAAAACATATACATTTTTACTATTAACCCCTTTAAATGTAGTTCATTGTACATGTACTGCGTATCTTTTAAGACCTTCACCACATTAAGTGGTTTTTCTAACATTTGTATGCCATCTTTTTTAATAATTCTTCCTTTCTTATTTTAGGAGACGGCCATTGTTATTGTACATTAATCATTCAAAATCCTTACTTGGTCCAACAATCAAACAAAGCATAGCTGGTTAAAGAGACAAAGTTAGACAGCTCTTGTTGAAAACCAACCAACAGCAGTCTAGCCCTAGGGATGCATTTTTAGGAAAGCCACAGACTTATTTTTGGTAGAGCAAGTTTATTTAAAGCTGAAAAAAAAAACATCTTACATATAAGGCAAACCCTTGAGAACTTAAAACCAAAGAAATAAATCTTGTGTTCATGAGTTTGTTATATTGTTTTGTAAAGGCCTATAGGCATAATTTCCGGGAAATCCTAGTTACCCCAGTGTTTGTAGCCTTGCGAGTGACTACTTTCCCTTTCAGTGAAGTGTGAACACAGTGTATTTTCTTTTGAAAAGCAACATTATCAACTGAGTTGAATAGAGATTTTTTATCTCAAGGCAACTTCAGTGCTCCTATATAAGATACAGAAGTACAGTAAATATTATTAGCTGTTTGTCTCTAGAGAACCAATCAGCTATATGATGTTTTAAGTAATTTTATTTCATGTGTTTGTACTATAAAAATTTTTATGAATTTGGGATAATAATATTTTGTATACTTGTGGTGTTTTTTCAGATGCTCAGCGAGATGGCACATGCTGCTCGTGATGGCCAGCACCCTCTAAGACACCCACCAATGGGTCCCCCCTCACACCTTCCCATGCAGGGAGCACTCCCCCCATCTCCCCACTCCATGCCTCCCTCACCCTCCAGAATCCCGTTTGGCCCCCGACAGAACTCTGTACCTGGGAGTGCCACTATGCCAAGAGACAGAATGTCTACTGCAAATCCTCCTGCACGTTCCAACTCTCCCTGTCCTAGCGCTATACTTGAGAGACGAGATGTCAAGCCGGATGAAAACTTGGGTGGGAAGAGCCACAGTCTAGCTAGGGGGAATGAGGGGTTGTATGCAGATCCATATCTTCTCCAGGAGGGGAGAATTGGGATGGCTGCTGTCCACGGACCACACCCAGAACATGGCATGGGGACATTCCACCGTGCCTCCATCCACTCCACAGGTTCTTATGGTGGGCCCAGTCCTACAGACACTATGGATCATCCGTCTCTGTACAGGCAGAAGTCCAGAAACAGCCAACTGCCTACTTTGGATCCCAAGACTCCTCCTCCATCCCCTCACCGGATGAATGAGGTGCGAATTATTGATATCCATGGCATGCCTCCTCATGGTCTGCCACCTCATGGCATGCCACCTCATGGTGTTTCCATGGAAAGAGGCTCACCAGTGCGACAGTCCTTCAGGAAGGATGAAGTTACAGGCACTAAGCCCAAGAACAGTGTGGGTTCACCTGTGATTGCAGACCCTCAAGGTTACTCCCAGAGTCCCCTTTCAGCTCAAAGTGACCAGTAAGTACCCGGGGGCCGGAATGTTATAAATAATTTGTGGGGATTAAAGCATTGCATGGGAGCATGGACTAATTCTGCATCCCAGTTTCACATTCACTATGAGTTTCTGAGCCCTTGTGCCTGTTCTGACTCTTAATTCATCCTCCATAAATTAAGCTTCATCCTCCATAAGTTAAGCCAAGTGTATAACGTGTCCTGTCACTGTCTGTCAATTTCTAAATCTGCAAATTAGGTTTAGCAGACTAATCCACAAATTCTATTTGAGCATAGTTTGTGTATACAAGTCAAAAATCTGACCTTTGTTTCACAGCCTGAGTTCAAATTCTGGGGTCAGAAATGTTGATTATCTTAGATTCTCAGGACGTAAACAAAGCTGCCACCAACAAAATTTAGATTCCCCCCCCCCCCCGTTACTGTACTTTTTAAACAATTTCATCTTTATGTAACCAGGCGTAAACACGAAGAACAAATTCTTATTTAGTGCTGGCTTGGTTAAGCACCAACAGGTATTTGTAGGTTCAAGGGAAGGGAAGTAAGGCGAAACATTAAATATAGAAGCAAGCAAGGAAACACAAATTACATTAACAACAGTTCATTGTCAGAATTAACTGACAGCATTACTAAGCTTGAAAACATTTGCAAGTATCTTTGAAAACATCTTTTAAACATTGAACGCTGCATTGAACTTTTATCTAACAACAATTGCACTAAAGGTTTTTTGTTTTTTTTTTTCATTTTTTTATACCTGGATAGTTCTTTTTTTAATTAAAGGTACATAAACATGGTTAAAGAATAAGAGGAATGCTTTTTTCATGGACATAAAATATACCGTATTTTCTGCCATACACGTTGCACTGCCCTATAAGTCGTATCAGTCCAAATATGTCTAACAAAGTGGAAAAATCCATAAATATATCGCTTCGCCATATACGTTGCATCTATTTTGCGTCACCGCTGACGCGGTGCATTTGTTACGCGCCACCGCTGACAACCCGGAAATGTGGGTCGATGTGCCAAAAATCAATGGGCTGACAAATGGCAGCTGCGGGAGCGTGCATGGGGAGGACATTAACAAGAATTTAACAAGATTAACACTTTAAAACAGTTATTTGTTTGCTCAAAATTATAGTAAAAGTGTCTCAGTTGAAGTTTTGATTAATAAATTCACTTTGACAGTCAAATCAGCTGTATTTTAAATGCCAATATGCGGAAGTAAGTGTGTGCATGGGAGGACTCACTGTGCATTTCTTAGAAATTTAACAAGATAACCACCTAAAGACAAGTATTTGTTTGCTCGAAAGATATGTCTCTGTTGAACTTTTAGTTAATAAAAGGACTTCAATGGTCAAATAGCTGCATTTCAAAGTACATGCTGCCTCGGTGCTCCGGGAGCATGCAGACAGGGAGGAAATCAGGAAGGAGGAATGCTGCACATTTCTTAGAAATTTAACAAGATAAGTGCCTAAAACATATATTTGTTTGCTCAACATTATAGCAAAAGTGTGTCTCAGTTTAACTTTTACTTAATAAATGCACTTTAATGGTCAAATTAGCTGCATTTCGCCGGGGCGGCGCAGTGAAATTAAGCCGATTTGACTGTTGCTCCATGCGAGCTGGACAAAGGTGGCAGGCTATGACAGGCCAGTTATGTCATTAATAGCTACTTTTACCTATTACAAGACACATCGGCATGCCATACGGCTCGAGTGCCATCTAACAGCTGAAAATGGTAGTAGTGTTCAATATTTTCAGTCAGAATGAATGAATACGGTCATATCTCAGCCAAAAATTAGTTTATAGATATGGGAAAAAAATCTGTAAATATGTTGCGTTGGCATATAAGTCGCAGGGCATGTAAATTATGCAACAACAAAAGAATAAATAGATAAACACGACTTTTAGGGTGAAAAATACGATAGTTCTTAAATTGCCCTTTCACTATGTTGTTAGTGACTACCTGGTGAATGACAAGCTGGGATTTAACCTGGGAAGTCGTTATTAAATACTTGTGTATGCGTTAAAAGAAAATTAATGTTCAAGTATTTAAGAAGAAAAAATAATCTGTTAACAGCTGCCTTATATTCATAGACTTGCGCAAGCAGCAGCTGTGGTATCAGTAGAATTTTCTAATGTTTCTGCAGAGAGCGAATGAAGTTTATGGAGCAACAGATTGCCAGCTTGAGTGGTCTTGTTCGTCATGCACTTTTAAAGAACCCAAACTCTAGTGGCAACAAGGCGCCTCAAAGGTAAGCGACCACAGAGTAGTAGTGACATATTCAGGAAATCTGGGATGGAAGACCTGGAGATTCAAGTAAATCAGGAAGTATTTTCTCAGTAGTGGCTACCTCAAAAACTCAGTCTGGTGAAGAGTAAGGTTTCTCTGTCTGTAAATCAATAGTTAAGTTTAAATGACTATGGTTTACTTGATTGCATTTCATGATTATGCATTTGGATCTTTTATGTAAAGCCCCAGTTTTAACTTAAAGATATATGTAAAAAGCCTGCGACTGCAATGAGTTTGTATGTTATTGTGTCATAATGATAAAGCTTGTTAACATCATTAACATCATTTTAACCTCTCTGGTTTGTCAGTTTTTCTTGTCATGCTTTGTTTTACATATTTGTTACTAAAATTAACTTGCAAACCTAAAGTTTGTCCCCAAAGAGTTTCTTTTTTTTATTTTTAATTTTGTTATCAAGATGTGGCTCTAACCAATTTCCTTTGCTGCAGTGAAAGACCACAGAAGACCTCATCTCCAGCCCACAGTACTCATAGTTCAGGTAGTATTGTGATTCTCTGCCAGCTTTTTTCTTTAACCCTTTTAATACAAAAACATCTTGTCCAGACAAGTCCATACGTCACTGTCTGCACTAAGCAGAGCTGAGGAGCAGAAAAACAAAGTCAGGCTTTGCTTGTCATCAGCTCATATACTCACAATCCTCCCCCCGATACATGTAGTTTAACTGGAGTTAAGAGATGAGAGCCAGCAGAGCTCGCCCAAGCCTCTTAAAGCAATACTTAAAACAAGATGCTGTCACTTCTAAAACATCCCAAGATGATTCATTGATCTGACAATATATCTTGAGTTGATCTGCAACCTCCTTTGCCAATGATGGAGAAGAACATTACGCCATTTATGTGATGATTTTTCTTACAAAACACCAAAAAGCTTTGTCATTCCTGCTATCGTGCTACTCTCAGCAAAACCAACAACAAAACGGTGAATGAGAATTAAAAACAAAATAACTTAAAACGTCATATGCCAATAAGTCTGAACAGACTAATCATTTCCACACTCTACTTGTGTAGTATGGTTGGCAGTTTGTACACCATCAAATCACATTCCTATTATAGAAATGAAGAATAAAATGTATAGTGAAAGTTATTTTTGAAATCTTATGGCTAATGGACATAGGAGTGTGTTTAAAAAATATTTTAAGATGATTTGCCATCTCTTGGAAGCAAAAAGACCGAGTTGAGCCGACAGATTAATATGTATGTTTAATAAATATAACTCATACAAATGAAGTTGTTCAAAGATTAAGCTAATGTAGCTGTTCAATAGGTTTGCATAAAATCTAAAAATTGTCTAAATAAAAACAAAGCCCACCACTAGCAACATAAAGACAATGCTCAAACAAGGCATCCATGTTTTCAATTGTTTTTTGATTTTATCAAACCATGCATTCAGAGATTTTTGCAGTATTACCTTGCAGTGCAAATGGGCGTGGTAGCTCAGTGGTCAGTGCTGCAGTCTCGTAATCCTGAGGCTGCAGTTTGTGTCAGGAAGGGCATCGGGTGTAAAACAATTGTCAAATCTTTGGTGTGAGTTTGCTCACTGTGGCGACCCCTGCAGAAGGGAGCAGCCAAAACAATAACAACTACCTGTATAGGCGTTCACTTTTTTATGGACATTGGATCACGAAGGCTCAAACAAAAGTAGCAGCAGTTTATACTGTAACTTGTATTTCAGGTCTGGCAGTTTGTAAAACATGGTGTGAACAGACTTTTGGGATTACGAAGTTGATGTTCTTTATTGTTTCACAGTGCACGTCTGCTTTTGACAGATGTGTGAAGTTGAACGATTGCATTCCCAAAACTAAAACTCTTTGACCCGACTGTAAGGTTTCCAAGGATATGGTTATTTTGTATTTAGTTAAGATACGTTTTGAGAGCTGATTATACTTTTACTTTTGTCACACCAAGTTTAGAGCATATATATATCTCTGCTTAAGTAATTATCATGGCATTCTATAGAAATTGGAAACACCTTCTATTTAAATTTATTCAAAGCAAACAGCAGCCTTATTGTAGATTTATCAGACCACTTTTGTCTTAAAGGACATGTATTAGTAATGTTCCAACACACCTGTCTTTCATCATATTTTAATTTGCATATAGCTAAACTACAGTGTAACAGCTCCAAATCTTAAAAAAAATTGCATTTAAAAAAATTAACTCGTTCTGTGACGGCAAATAAAAATAAATCTCAAACTTTCAACTTATTTCTATCAGTTAATAATAACATTTCTCCATTGATTTCAGGCAGCCAGTGGTGCTGCCTGAAAACAAACTTAAGGTCGCTTAAATCAAATATCATGCTGAGGTTTGAACTAAATGACTATTGCTTTTGATCATTTAGGGCATTTTTTCCAAAACACAAGTGTTACGTCAACTGGTTTCCATGGTTTCAGCCTCCCACATTTCTGAAAAGGCATTGATAGACATCAAAACAGCAGTAGCTCAAAGTATTGGTGTATCTGTGTTCATTGTGCAGGCAGAAAATATTCCTTAAAAAAAGGAAGAAAAAACCCATAACTAAACTTTTTTTTTTTTTCTTGACCCAGGCGGTTCTCCAGTTTTGGCTTCTAAAAGCAGTGCAACCTCATCAGACAAGACCTTAGCTCCGATCAAAGTCAACCTCCTGCAGTTCAAGAAGAATGTTTCTGACCTCAGGTTGCAACTCCATCAGATGAGACAGCTGCAGGCAAGAGTCCTTTTCCCCTTTTAATTGATTTACACTGCTTTTGAGCCGTTTCAGATGTGCACCTGTCTGTGCATCTTAAGAACTCTGAGCTGGTTTGTTAGTTTCAAGGGTTCTCTCTGATATCCCATTTCACTGTGTATACCCCCTACAGCTCCAGAACCAGGATGTGTTACGGGTGCAGCTGAAGCGAGCAGAGCAAGAAATCAGTATTAAGCTCACAGAGGCCATGCGGCGTCTTGAAGACCCTGTCCAGAGGCAGCGAGTTATGGTGGAAGAGGACAGGCAGAAGTACTTGGGTATGGAGGAGCGTGTCCTCACACAGCTAAGGTAAGAATGCACAAGAAGCCACTAATTTTTAACCTAATTTCAAAAGAGTTAAGGTAATATATTAAAAATAAATACAACACTAATAACAAAAATATACATAGTTTCAAGATTTGCAAATATTTTATAATTACAGTATATGATTTAAAATACAGTATGACAGAAAATGAATCAAATGTTGCAAAATAAATTTTGATTTCTTCTTTTTCTTTTAAATAAGGTGTCAGGAAGGGATTTGGTGGTTGGAAACATGATTTTGTATTTAACAAAATGGTAACACTTTTCAGAGATAAAATAGGGAAAGGTTCACAGCTTTATTGGTAATATGTTCATAAATAGTGAATCACAATTTAAGACAATTTGTATTTGATTTAAAATGACAAGCAATGTATATTATGTTAAGTTAATTCATAAGAAATACTGAGACAGACAAGGCTGAAATCTAATGCATAAAGCAGTAGTTCCCAACACTGTTCCTTGAGGAACACCGTCCTGCATGATTTAGTTGTTTCCCTGCTCCAACACACTGATTCAGTGATTTAATTACTTCCTCTTGTTCTGCAGAAGCCTGTTAATCACCCATTCATTAAAACCAGGTGTGGCTTAGCAGGAAAAATTGAAAACATGCAGGATGGTGTTCCTTAAGGACCAGTGTTGGGAACCTCTGGCCTAATGGTCTTTAATTTCAAGCCATATGCAGAACTGCTATGGAAAAATAAATAAAATACAGGTACTGTATATACAAAATTGGTTTCCATTAAAAATTGCATGTAAAAGAGGAATGTAATAAACTTTAGTTGTCAAAATTACAGGAGTTCATCAAACACAAAACGGAAAATATGAGGTTTTTTATATTTAAAAAAAGTTGATTTTTTTACCCCCTCACTTTCCGCATTTAATCTTTTTTCTGTTATTTTCATATTATTGCAGAGTTCAAATGATTTGCATGTTGAAGTAGGTCGTCTTTGCAGCAAAGCTTTTCACTAGCTTTAAAGTAGACACACCCATGTAACTCCAGTCAGTGTTTCTCCATTTGAAGGAAATTCCCCAGAAGGTTTTATCTTCATCAGCTCACCTGAGCCATTCAATCCTTACCTCTTTGACAAGCCAACACCCACCAAATTGCAGCCCACAGGTTTATGCAAGTCAGCAGCGTGTGCATGTGTCTCAGTGTTGAACAATATACCTAACAGCAGAGTAAACCTTACTGCCATGCTTTTACTTTAATTCACTTGCCTCATCGTGCCAACAAGAAGCAGTAATTAAATCCCCCTTTATTTGGCTGTTTACAAGGTGGGGTCAAACCTTCTTGTCTCACAACACAGTGGTGAGCAGAGACGAGTAAAGTCAGTTGATAGCAACTGATGAAAGAAGAAACGGTAAAAGTCAATGGGTTGAAGCTAGAATAAGCTTTGTATTATTCTTTAAATCCAGCCATTTGAGAGCCAGCAAAACAAATCTGCTCTCACTTTAAATGAGGTGCGGTAATAAGAGCTGCTCAGCTTTAAGATAACAAATAACAGAAGTAAAAGAGAAGTAACATCCATCATGACCTTACATCTTTTAAGTTTTCATTTTAATAGTTGAAAAAAAAAAAAAAACCTGCTGCCATAAAAGAACAAGAATTCCTGGAAATGCAATTCACTACAGAATCAGCTTCATGCTTTAGATATTTTCAAGTGTGATTATTTGGAAAGGTTCTGAAAAACGAAGTCCAGATGACATGATTCAACCTTTTTTGTTGTTATATACCTGGAGGACTGAGAAAACAAACTTTGAATTAAAATCTTACTCATTTATTGGTAGATTGTTGAAAAATAGCCATTTAGAGGAAAAGAGATTACCAGATTAAAGAGATAATGGCTAATTTGAAATGGTCAAAACTAAAGTGGATCGCTGCCTCGTTACTAACAATCTCAAAAACATCACATCAAGCAAAACACTGCTTTATAAATCACTATACCTTTGTCAGTTTTGACTTATGCCATATTTTATATTCAAGTCTAAAGTTATTTGTGAACGCAACTAGCAGCTAGCCGTAGCACTGTTTTTACAACTTGTGGCACTTCTGAAAGTAACCATGAAATGCAAAATTAACAGCAACGTAAGTGTTTTTAAATGGCATTCACATGAACTTCTATAAGTTTTTCAAACAGGTAAAACAACAAAAAAAAACATTTTCAAAGATCTGAATGATCCCTATAATTTACATATTTAAAAGAAAACATAAACCCATAGTGGATAATGGTTATCAAATGGATGCTACCTTAAATAGTTATTTGAGTTTAACTGGTTCCTCAAGGGTATCTGAGCACAATGAAACACCATTTCAGCTGTTCTCATGCAACCCAGCCCTCACAATGTTATCATTCAACACGTTTCCTCTCTGAATAGAACGTTTCTTTACCAGCTTTCTAAAATGACTGATATATTTATTGACAGTCTCACATTTTACACTTTTTTTTTTTAAATGGTGTCATTGCTCACCTCTACTTATTTTAGGTAGTTATGATCTTAAAGATCAATGATTGTGCTCTGCCCCCTGGTGTTTCCAATGCATATACACATTTGAGTGATTGCACAAAATAAAACATGTTTTAAGTATGGAAACCAATTTCATTCAAAAATAAATAATAAATAGTGTTATTTAAAAATTTATAATAAATATTCCATTAATGTTCCCATGAAATATAACATTTAATAGAAAAGTTTAGTTTTTTTCTCCAAGATTTATTTTTTATTTATTTCGAGATTTATTAATTAATTTATTTAATATGAAGTTTCATTTTGTGACACTTTTATTTAGTAAAGCTACTTTACATATTTCATTTTTTTTTTTTTTAACCCTGTTTTTAATTTTAAGCTCTTTTTATTTCATTTTCTTATTTTCAAATGAGGGGGCGGGGTTTTCTCTGTGGGGCGGTTCTGGTCAGGATTAGTGGATTGCATCTGTTTCATAGAAAATGACATATTCCAATCTTTTTTGACCAATCACAGCAAAGTATTCCCCTTGCTGAGCTTTGCTTGGTCCAGCTATCTTCAAATCATGAATTAACTGTGTTCAGAAAGTCAGGATGACAAGCGGGCTATATGGAGGACATTGGAGAACCCCAAGATGAAATGCAAAGATTTGCTGATGAAATTGATCATTATGTATTTAAATTATATTTACATACCGCATTGTATTCCAAGGTGTGATTCATTTGCAGTGTGGACATGGAGTGGAGCAGTTCTCCTCTCTGTTATGAGACTGACAGCTGTCAGAGCTTGGAGAAGTGGGAGGGGCTTACAGCTCGCTGTTGAACATGTTTTCGTCACCAAAGTCTCCAGTAACGCAGAAAAAAGTCTCTAGATTTGTCGCTTAAAAAAGTTACTAGAGGGGTCTGAAAACTCGCTAAACAAAGCGAGAAAGTCGCTACACTGCAGCCATGTCCGCTATTGTGCTCTAGCCCGTGCGGAAACATTGTGCTGCACGTTGGTTCCTCTTCAACAAAGGGCCTGCGTGCGTGTGGTTTAGCGTGAGAACTACAAAGTGTGCCATGTGCACGTCATGAAATGTGGGTGTCTCACGGTCAATGCGTGAGACTTGAGAGGCCATTTTTAATTTTATTTTTGATTTAGTTATTGATTTGCATGGCCTATAAAACTCATTGATGGCCTGCATTGACCCTGACCAGACCCGCCCCACAGAGAAAACCCCGCCCCCTCATTTGAATACAAGAACATGAAAAAAAAAAAAAAACCCGCTTAATTTGAAAAACGGAGTTAAAAAAATAAAAGCCCTGGAAATATGTAAAGTATCTTTACAAAATAAAAATCTACAAAATTAAACTATACAGTACAGTATTATTAAATAAACAAATCTTGAATTAAATAAAAATAAGTTTTGAAATAAATAAAAATATAAATCTAGGAAAAAACTAAACATTTTCTATTTAAGTGTTTTATTTCATGGTAACATTTATTTATTTATTGGAATATTTGTTAATAATTTTCAAATAACACTATTTATGTATGTAATTATTTAATTTAGAAAAAAATGTCTCTCCATACCGCAGAAGCTTGAATATATCCTTGAGTTTTTATTTCTTCTTGTAAAAATAAATAAATAAATAAAAATCAAGTATTTTGTGCTACATCATATTATTTGGACGTGTTCTTTTGTTACTTATTTGATAAAGAAAGTTATTTGTTGTTGTTGCAGTGACTTGGAACTATACGTAGGTTCCCTGCAGAGCGGCTCAGCAGCAGCACACAGAGTGGTGACCCTAAAGGATGTGGAGGAGGGAGCCGTAACTCTGAGGAAGGTGGGAGAATCACTGGCAGGTCTTAAAGGTAAGATATGGTAGACAGACTTATAACATCACAGTCACACTAATAAATGTCACTGCTAACCCTCAAACCAAAAGCTGGGTTTATTTTGCTTGATGTATTTTTCTGAATGATTGGTATGTCTGTATTATATCAGGAGAGTTTCCAGCCCTGCAAACCAGAATGCGAGCTGTCCTCAGAGTCGAGGTGGAGGCTGTCAAGTTTTTGAAGGAGGAGCCTCACAAACTCGACAGCATGTTGAAACGGGTCAAGAGCCTGACCGACACCCTCAGCACTCTGAGAAGGTAGGAGGAAGAAGAAGGGTGTGGATGGGGATAAAGTGGAGGTCAGGACAGCAGGTCCTCAAGTGCAGCTGCCGAGTGCATGAGAGGGAATTAAAGATGAAATCAAAAAGGGCTTTTTGAAGGAGTGTGTGATGTGGGCGAATGTACTGTTTGATTATACTGGTAGGCCAGCTTTCATCCTATAAAAGAGGTCATACTGTGTGGACAGAAGAATGAGACATCCAGCTAGATTTACTTCAGCCACCTTCACTGAACCGATAAGTGACTTAATTTGGCGAACACTGCTGGCTCTTTTCTATTTATGATGTCGTACATACCAACATTACTCTTGGCTTAAAAAAACTCTTTGTGCTTGCCTTAATTTCAGCAGTAAACATTTTTTTAATACAATTTTGGTTGTGCTTCCCTCTTCTCTGCAGATGTGCAACAGAGGGTTCTCATAAAGGATTTGATTCGTCTAATAATAAGTCAGTGGGTAATGTTGATTTAACCACTATAGAAACCACTGCAGAAGCTTCCCCAGTATCAGCCCAGCCTGGTTCAACCGCAGCTCCACCGGAGGCCCAGAGCTCCACGGTCAGATCCGAGGTGATGCCCTCCTCCCCAGTGGTCATCCATCATGTCCAGAGTTCCCCAGTTCACATGCAGCAGTCTCAGCAGTCTGCAGCCCTCAGCACTCAGCCCAGTCCTCCCCTCACCCCAAGATCCAGTCTCACCCTCACTGCCAACCTTAACACGACTCGTGGGATGGAGGATTCCAAAGGGGTCGTTTCAGATCCACCAAGTCCTGTCCATCAAAAGAAGACTCAAAGGAATCCTGTGAATAATGGCAACGGCACCCAACATCAAGATCTTGTTATAGAAGAGCTACAAAACAGTCAGGACAAAAGCAAAAACAGAGCTATCTCCATAGAGGTAATGTTTTACTTTCAGTTTTCTTTGTTCATTCTTTTATGATACAAATACTTTAATTGACTAAAATCTGAATGCCATTTCTGGTAATTTATCATTTTTACTGCTGAAAGTAATTGTTCTGTTACTTTAGAACAAGAAGTTCTTAATTTTATGTCACAGAAGTTTGACTTTTTATTTTTTATTTTTATTTTTACTTCTTTTTCCTGCAGGCTAAAGAGAAGGAGTGGGAGGAGAAGAGGCAGAACATGGGTCATTATGATGGAAAGGAGTTTGAGAAGATCCTTCAAGAGGCCCAGGCCAACATGATGAAGGGAATTCCAAGTCTGGAGGTAGAAGAAAACCAGCTGCTGCCTGCTGCTGGGATTGTAGAACAAGGGGACATTCCCAGCCCTGTCAACTCACTGTCAGGTACAGATCAAGCTTCATGTAACTTGTAAGAAAATAACATAAAATCACTTTCAACTTATGCTAATTTTTTTCTGCACAATTTTACTAATCTGCATGACAGAGGAGCCACAGTTAGAGAAACTCTCTAAGAAAGGGTTGGAGAAACTCCCAAAACCTCTAATGGAAAAAACTGCCAAGCCAGCACTGGAGAGACCCTTGAAAGTTGCCGTCACACCTGCAGCTGCTGACAGTTTGTCCAAGCAGGGGCCTGATAAATCCAATAAGTCTCCGCCGCCTCCTCCTCCCAGGAAAACCTTCTCCAGCTCCGGAATGACGACAACTCGTTCTGGTGAGGTGGTGTACACCACCAGGAAGGAGAGCATCTCTGCACAGGTCAGTGAGGTTATTAAATAATATCGATGGTCTGTAATTTTTAGGCCTGATTGTATCTAGCAAGAGTTAGAAATCAAATAGCTTAGCATTAGAGTATAGATTAGGCCAAGGATGTCCAGTCCTGGCCCTTGAAAGCCACTATCCTGCATGTTTTACTTGTTTGCCTGCTTCAGCATACCTGATTCAGGTTTCCCTTTGAGTTCTGCAGAAGCCTGTCAATCACACATTCATTCAAATCAAGTGTGCTGGAGAATAGAAACATCTAAAGCATACAGGTTAGTGGTTTATTTAGTAATCATGACTGTTTACAGGAGGGTGAGGAGGATGCTCCACCTTCCTCCCCACAACCAAAGCCAACAAAGGTTCTCCCAGAAACCAAGCCAAAGCCTGTTACACCTCCTCTCGTCATTCCTTCTGTTACCAGAGAAGAGGAGGATGATGGGGATAAGATCATGGCGGAGCTTCAGGTAAGATGCAAATAAACACAAACATTCATACAAAACCTATCAATTATATGCAAATCCAATCAGTGGATGTAAGTTTGATTCTATTCTGCATTATGGGATTCTATTGCTTTTCGCCTTTTCTTGCGGTGATTGATTTCCTTTGAAGTGGCAAAGGCTAAGTGCTGTCAAAGGAGGATTCTCCTTAGCCCACTAGATTTGAACAACCGGTGGCAGTGGTCTAAAGAGTCCTCCTCAAAACCTTTGTGCCTATGTCCCTCTGGCCTGTCTCCACCCTTCAGGTCTTCCAGAAATGCACAGTTAAGGATAAAGGTGTGAAAAATTCGGTTGAACCTACTACTCGAATTGAACCCCAAATCAAAGAATTAAGACCAGGAACTTTGTTACCGCTCAAAGAGAAAAAGGTAACACGTGTCGTCATTCAGCTGCCCCTCTAACTGCCTGCCTCTACCAACTGTTTGATACGATCAATGGCTGTGTCCTAACGCTTTACACCCTCCTGTGCTCTTGCTTTGGCTCAAGAGACACCTATAGCAACTGCCTCCACAACACTCCTTTCCCCTACCTCCTTTTTGTTTCCTCCTTCTGATTCTGCTGAATTTCACAGCTTGGGTTCTTAACGGGATTAAGTCTGCATAAAATTGAGCTTCTGAAAAGCTGCTGTGTCTTTTGTATGATGTGTTTGAAAACTGATTTAATTATCACTTGTCTTTTCTGCCAAACCAATAAAGACCTGTAATTTATCTTACAGGCAATTAAATTGTCTTGTGTCTTCCTTTGATGACAATTTTCATACAAAATCAATAATAAATACAAAATAAAAGTTTTTTTTTTAAATAATTGTTAATTTAGATCAAAACTCAAGCTTGAGGACACAATGTGTTTTTGCAGACTTGGTTCATCGACGGTCATTCTGGCCACTTTGCATGCTCCTCTCCTTCCCTTATTTTCTCAAACAAATTCTTTCAATTTCTTTTTGTCTTTGCACAATTTCACCTCAGTTTTTTTTTTTTTTTTTTCAATCATCACAAAGCTAGAATTTTTACTCTAATCAAGTCAATTTTCTTAACAGCTCTGTCAGATTTTTATAAATTAGATATATACTGTACTGAGTTTAAGCTTTTGTTTTATGTAAATTATATAATGTTAAACCTTACATATTATGTTACTGGAATTGGAAAACAAAAACTTCAAAGGTAAACTGTGTAGCCAAAATTGGAGTTGTAAATGTTTAAAAATGAATAAAGTAGCAAAAAAGATCACTTTAGCTAAAAGTAACATGGAGATATTTGTTTGCATGTTTTTAAAGTGTTTAATATTAGCACAGTAAGGAAAAAATACAATATGAAACAAAAGTCAACACTATGCAATTGTAAAATATCATTCCTTGTAGATGATTTTTTTTGGCTATTTCAGTTTAGATGCTAGATGATTGCTTCTGCAGTTATTTTTGTGAATTCAAAGTTAATCTGCTGCAACTTGGCAAACCAGTTGCACAGTAATATTATTCCCTCACACATTGTCCTGGCAGAGCTCAGAGCCCAGTCGAGAAGACAAAGATCCAGAAACTGATGAAAACGGAAACACAACTATGCGACAGAGCCCAGGGGTATGTATATGATTGTCATATCCTAACATTCTATTCATACTTTGTAGTTAATTTCTGTATATTTTAGAGTTCAAAGTTAGAAATCAGTCTCATATTTTACATTTTGCTCTCACAGGTTATTTATTACGTGACCGGCCAGATTCCCAAAGATCAGGCACCCCCATCAGGACTGGAAGGCATCCCAGAAAACAGAGAGCCCACACAACCTCCAACACAGGTGTCAAATGTCACTGTTATTGACAATTCTCCGAGCCAGCAACAGCAGCTGCCGCCTCTGTCTCCACCACCCAAATCACCTTCTGCTGTTACACCTCCGCCTATATCGCCTAAACCTGTTGGGCTCAGTGGATTTAAGCTGCCACGGAAGCAAGTTAAACACACCAAATCCTCCAAGGCCGGTGTAGAAATGCAGAAGGAGAAAATCCTCAACAAAACAAAAACTGAAAAGATGAGCAAAATAAATTCAGGGCATGTCTCCTTAAATAAAAATATTGTGCCTGAGCAGGTGGTGACCACAACAGCCAATCCTGTTAAAGAGGTTCCTAAACATTCTGTTCCTCCACCCAAAAAGACTTCCGGTAATAAAAGTGATAAACCTAGACCTATTCTTGAAGATGGTGATGAAGGAGCTAGTCTTAGTCCAGACTTACCTGGAGAGGAAGCACCTCCACCCCCAGACAACATAGCATTTATGATCACTAACACCAAGGTTCAGCCCTTGTCTTGTGGGGAGTATCAAGAACTGGTTAGTGCCAAGAAAGGGAGTGTCCAGACAGTTACTGTAGGCAGTGCAGGCAATAGACCAAATGTCTCAGTCGACCCTACATCACCACAGGATAATGGCATTAATAAGAAGCCTGTCATCATCATCTTTAATGAGCCAATGGATATCCGTTCAGCTTACAAACGCCTGTCCACCATCTTTGAATGTGAGGAGGAACTTGAGAGAATGCTTGCTGAAGAGTCCATCAAAGAGGAGAGTGAGGAGTCAGACACAGAGAAGAGTGGTGGGCTGCAGAAAATAGCTGAAGGTGCTGAGTTGGCTGATGGACTAATGGTCAGCTCTTCAAAGGGTACTGCAAATACTACCAAGTCATCATCCTCATCCTCATCCTCAATATCAGAACTAACAGACGGCGGGGTGAACGCAGAGTTAAATGGAGATGCCAAACAGGACAACAAGAAGAAGTTCAAGTTTAAGTTTCCAAAGAAACAGCTGTCAGCGTTGACACAGGCAATTCGGACTAGCACCAAGTCTGGAAAGAAGACTCTACAGGTGGTGGTGTACGAAGATGAGGAAGAATGTGACGGTACTGTCCGGCACCACAAAGAAGCAAAGAGATTTGAGATTGCACGCTCAAAATCCTTCACAGAACCCTCCAAGGGAACGGAATCTACACAAAAATGGCAGAATTCTGACAATGTTTGCAGGACAGATGAGATTCGAAAAAGCACCTACAAGACTCTGGACAGTCTTGAGCAGACCATAAAGCAGCTGGAGACCACTATTAGTGAGATGGGACCATGCACTCCTGAGGAGCTAGCAAACGCTGAAGACTCTAAAGCAAGAAATGGGAAAAGCTCAGAAGGAGTTGGGCTGAAGAGGTCTTCCTCTCTCCCTACCTCCAGAACACAGAAAGTAGCCAGCAAAAGCTCATTGCAAAAGAAGACTAAACCTCAGGTCCTTCCTCGACCCAAAGCCATCCCTTCTGCCAACACCACCAACACCACCACCACTGCCCTCAGTGTACCCAGCAACATACAACAGGTCTCTCTCTAGCTCTTGTTGTTCCAGGAGACTTTGGGGTTTTCTCTCTAACTTTTCAACCTACCTTCCCTTTGAACCTAACCACTGCAATTATAAAGTCATTAATCCACTTCACAGGTGCTCAGAAATGTTGGAAAATACCCCAGTGGCTTCCCGCCTCTGTGGAATCATGTTGACATGATTGGGTGGCATTTTATTGGGTTCCTGGTTACCATCTTTCCCCTGAAGTTCACTGCTAAAACTCTGAGGTTTTCAGCAAGTAGTGCACTGGTCTTCAAAGACATTGTCACAATGTTCTTGTTAAATCTTTTTTCTTGACTGCATGTACTATATATATTTACTTTAAAGTAAATGGTCCTACTGGATGCATGGTCTTTCACTGGTGCTGTTGAGGTGTTAAACAAAAGATGTTTTTGTGTGTGTCTTGACTTTTCATACTTTCTATGTGGTGTGTGTCTTTTCTACCTTTTTTATTTCTTGTTTTGTTTTTCATTTGGATCCCCTTGCAGAACACCAGTGTCGCTTCCCCAACTAGTCGGATGCCCGTTCCTTTGTCTGCAAAGTCCAGGCAGTCGCCGGCTGCATCTGACAAAGCAGGAAAACAGCAAAAACTGCAGGATTCTCAGAGGCAGTTTCGACAGGTAGTTTTAATGTAGGGTTTTACCAGAAACTAAAGGAAAGATATATTTAGGAAATCAAAAGCATGAAGCATATGAGCGGGGTAAAAGACTACCAAAGCTGTGAGATGTCGACTGTTTATAAAACAATAATAAAGTCACCAAGGTGGCTACTGTGGATCTGTTCTTGGTTCTCTTGAGTCTGCAATGACACAAAGGCATGTTTGACTTTTGACTGTTACCCCATAACATCACTGTACTGTATGCTTCTGCATGTCCACACTGCTCATGGTTTTCACTGTGTTGGTGGCTAAATAAAAAAAAAAAAGGCAGAGAAAAGTGGAATCCTGTTCAGTCATTATCTGAGTTCCCGTCACATCTCCAGTTCCCATCACAGCTGAGTTCCTTAACAGTGTTGCCAAGTCCTAAGATGCTTTTGGCAATGTTCGAACACAGATTTAACCAAATTGTTTTGGCTCCTCACTTCTCACATTGCACCTCTGCTCAAACCCAACATTGCTGCTCAGCTTCCTTAACCCCACGGTGAAACATATTTCCTTACCATAAGGACCTTGGCATAACCCACTCATCCAAGTCCACGTTTCCCCTGTCTGCTGTCACTCTTCAAACCCCTAATGCTGTTTTCAAATTCACTTAACTTCTTATTTGCATCTTTGCCGTCTCAATTTTCTCCCACAGCGCCCCCCACCCACCCCCATGATGCCTAACAATCCCTCTAACACAGAAATGGTGTGGAAATTCTGTCTGCATTCACGCTTTCTAACCTTTGCCGTATTCTTTTCTTGGTAACATGTCTTTCAGTTTAAGATGTCTCACATTCCTAGAGAAAAACAGACCCTTTTATATTTGTTGTTTTGGTGTTTTTTAGTTGTACCTTAGAAATATATGTTTGTTCAGTCATACCATTCTTCTTTGTGAATAACTTTTAGTTTTATTTAACCTCATCTTGCCTTTTTACATGTATCATTTTAAAAGTTTTCATTTTTGACAGCAAGTATCTGTTTTGGCATCTGTTTGCAGGCTAACGGAAGTGCTAAAAGAGTGGGAGGGGATCATAAAACTACTTCCCCCACTATACCCATCTCTAAAATCCCTGCTTTTTATCCTAGCTCTGCTAAAAGCAGCTCCCAGTCTGCACAAAACTCAGATGCTACTAATCCCATTAACCCATCTTCCTCCTCCTGTCCCTCTGCGACAAAATCCTCCATCCTTTCCTCTCATGCTCCTCGTCCCGGTTCCCTCCCCTCCTCCCATATCCCCTCACTGTCTAATGGATCCCTCAAACTCCCCACACCTTCACAGCACACAGGTAAAACTCTGTCATTCTCCTCACAGACAAACGGTCGAGCGCACTCCTCCTCCTCTTCATTCTCCTCCTCCTCCTCTTTCTCCCCCTCCCCTCTGTCACCCACACCATTGGGCCCAGGTGGAAAGAGCATCCGCACCATACACACCCCCAGCTTCACCAGCTACAGGGCCCACAACGGCAGCAACGGCAAATCCTGCATCCCATCAGTCACAGCGGCTAAGGACACGACTTAGCCTCAGTATCGCCCCTCAGGTAGACCTGATTGTGTTTCATGTAAAATAGTTTTGGATTGGGTTTTTATTTTTATTATTATTATTTTTTTTTTACTTTTAAAGTATTTTTTAATAAATGCACTTCCTCTATTCACATTTTATTTGACACTGGCATTCGCACACTGCTTCTTTGCCATCTCATTATCATTTATTTTCCAAATGTTGCATCACACTTCTTTTGTTTGATTTATTTTTCAAAGGTGCAAAATATGTTCTGTCAAAATGTTTGATAATGGAACAAAAACTGTATCGTGTTTCTTTTTTCTTCTTGATTTTTTAGTTTAAGTAAAAGGCTTTTATCGTGCTGAAAATATATTTTCTTGTTGTAGTTAAAGGGTAGGGACTACAGAGTTGCTTTACAATCACAGAATCTGTACATTCTTTTATTTTGAAAAAATGACATTGACTAACTAGTATATTTAATCTATGTTTCTTGAGTCGACAGACGTTCAAACAACACTTGTAAATGCCTTTAATGATTTTTTACGACGTGTGCACATTTAAAAAAAATATTCACAGAACTATCTTTAAATTTGTGAAAGTATTTTTTTTCACCCATATGAACTGCCAGTTTACGTCACAAAATTACAACTGTTAGAATAAATCATGCAACTTTTTCATTTTATTGTGCCTATTTGCCAAAGTTGTACATTTACTCACTTCATGCCTAACTCAATCATGTACTTCATTGCACCAATCTCGGTGAGGCTGAAGTGTCAACCTCGATGTTTGTACTTCTGGTTTAAGTTTAACATGTATAACTGTCCTTAATGTCACTTGTACTGAAAACAACTAATCAATTCAACCACATGTACATAAAGTAAATGCTTCTACTAAAAATAAAAATAAAAATGTAGTTTTGTTAACATACCAAAGTTTATTTGTATGCATGCCTTTTAACTATTTTAGGAGAGTGATGTAACAGGAAAAAAATGTTTGCACAGGTAGATTTTGTAAATATGTACTGTATTTGGTTTTCTCTTTCTTTTTGTAAAGCTTTAAATCCTGATATAAATGAGCAATGTGGTCAAGACAAAAGTGTGTTGAAATAGCAAAAATAAAGACTTGCATGCTTGTAGTGCACTGAACCTGTGGTATTTTTAATGTTGTTGCTTCCGGTTTCTTGTTATAAGTGGGAGAGTGTGCAAATGACTGACCACAGATGTTTGCATGTTAATAAAGATAGTGTGTACCAGTATTAGGCAGAAGTGGCCAACTTCCTATTTTTGCTTTCTGCACCTGGTTGTCATTAGTGTCTTCCACTTCTATAATCTTTGGTTTTGCTTAACCGCATTTAAAGGTAAGAATATAATTAACACTATAGCAGAGAACTAAATGTATTGTTATAGTTTATATTTGGATTTTTAAAATACTGTGCTAGAATGTATGTACTTTCAAACAAAAGTGTATGTTTTACTTAAAGTTTATATTTTACTAAAAAAAAAATGTCTAAACCCATTAATTTAGTTTTCAATTTACAACAATGCACTTAAAATCACCCTTTTGTTAAGACATAACTTACTTGAAAATACAGTTTGAAGCTGGGTTTAACTGCATGGGTAATGTTTAAGTGCACTCGACAATTGATCTAACTATTTTTTTGAATAATTTTCTTTAAAGCAAGATAATTTTAAGAAACGGCTATACATATATGTCAGAAAATATTTTTTCCCATTAAGTGTTTTGTATGGGAACGAAGTACCAGCTTATAACTGCATCAAGCTAAATGAGTTCCTCTTCCTGTGTCTTTTAAACATGACATTACAGGTGATATTTTCACATAACATTTTGGGAAAGTTACATTTCTTATTGCCAGTTTTGTTTGGATGCAACAGCATCATGATGAGTTTGCAGTATGTATTAACTGGTTATTTGTCTTTTGTGCCACACCAGCCTGACTGTCATCTCAACAACTATAAATCTTTCTGTAGAGGAGTACTCTAAAATGGCACTGTGGGATATCAGCCTTTCTATATTTTACATCCTGGTATTTATCATCGCTGTACCTGGAAATGCCTTGGCACTGTGGACCTTCTTTCAGGAGAAAAGCACCTCCTCCTTTAAGGTCTTCCTGAGAAATCTATCTATTGCAGACATCTGTTACGTCCTGATTTTACCCATGCGAATAGTTTACCACCTGTCTGACGGCTACTGGCCTTTTGGGAGCATCCTCTGTCAACTCTCAGGCTTTCTCTTTTACCTGAACATGTACTGCAGCCTCTTCCTGATGAGTTTCATCAGCCTGGACAGATTACTGGCTATAGTTTTACCTTTGAGATCTCAGAAAATCAGGAAGCCTTTGAATGCAAAGATAACTGTTGTCATACTTTGGGTGATAGTTATTGTTTCGATGAGTCCGTCGCTTTTCTCAAAAAAGAACCACGACAACTCAACTGTCATGTGCAGCATGCTGTACCTCCAAAAGACGTCTCCCAAAGCTTTGGTTTCCACTGTCATGGCTTTTCTTATCCCCTTCATTACCATAATTATTTCTTATGTACTGATTCTGTTGAAACTGAGGAAGCTCAAGCAGCAGGAAGAACATCCGATGAAAACCAAAGCTAGACAAATGATCGTTCTTATTTTGATGAACTTCCTGATTGCATTCGTGCCCTATCACGTGTGCAGGATCATCTACACTCAAAGTCAAAGTCTTGAACAAGTTGCAACAGTGAACAGGTCACTGGAAAGAGCCAATCAGATCACGTCTGCATTGACCTGCATCAGCGGCGCCCTGGATCCTGTGATGTATTTCTTCTTAAATCGAGCTTACAGAAAGACTTTTGTAAAGCTGTTTTGTAAAAATATGAACCATGATTTGTAAGCATTTAAGAAAAATTTATACAAAATGTTTTTAGAAAGATAAAGAAGTACAAATTTAAGTACCGTAATCAGCTATTGTTTGTATTCTGTTGCTCTCCAAACCTTATACTGAATAATCTGGTTAGTGTAATAGAACAAAAATACTGTATACTATTTTTGGAATAAGCTTTAGTCTACTAATCTTGAATAATTTATATAAATATTTACTATCTAACTGTAAAACATATATTTAGTCTTACAGAAAATACAAATATTAGCAATAATTGTTGCATTAAAGTTTTTGGTTTTCTGCAAATGTGTTGTCTTCTTGCTGAACGGTGCTTCCTTCCTTTCTCAGGAAATATTTCTTCCTAAAATACAGTATTATGTTGAAACCCCCCCCCCCCCCTGATGTTTCTCAAATTTAGATTACCGTATGTTCTATATTTTGACCGGCTTTATTTTTCTAACATCAACCCTGCAGGATGACACTTCTAAATACCGTACATGTTTACCTAATGGTTGTTGAAGCAGGTAAGTCTTTTTTTTTGTTAATCCCACTGGACATATATGGGTTAAAGACAAATTAATGTGTTTCCTTCTTTGCTACAAAGCTGGACATAACAACAAATTAAAAATAAAATAAAAAGTCCTGCATGTTTAAAAGGTTTTTCATATAAACAACAAGGGAGGGGGGGGGGGGGGGGGACAACCG
>JARVGV010000646.1:17250110-17264360 GCA_031762435.1 Hypsolebias longignatus
ATGAGTCCTTCTGTTCCAGGTGGGTGAGAGCAGTGTGGACCACAGAGGAGATGGCATCCTCTGTTGATCGGTTCTCATGGTATGCGTACTGATGAGGGTCCTCGTTGATGTTGATGGTTGTTTTAGGCAGCATTTTGTACAAAGGTTATGTTTTGTCATTACTGGAAACTCTGACTTGTGCCCCAACCTTTTAACACATGTTTAACACATCTCATCTCACTCCTTACACATTTCCTGTCTCTTCCTCTGACAAATAAAAGCCACTAAACAAAAGTACTAAAACCATCACTAAATTTACTGCAGCACTAAACAACTAGTTCTGCATTTTCCAGTATCACTCTATGCTTCATACAATCACTTTTGTTTGTTTGTGTGTACTTTGTACTGTGTTTGAAGCATACAGATTACATCATGTCTTATTTTCTTAGATGACTGGGATGCTGCGGTGGCCAGTCTGCTTCAGGTGTCACCTCATGTGCCACAAGCCTTATGGAGTAACACTGTGCGCTGCTACCTTATCTCTTCTCAGGACACCAAAGCTGAGCTAGATATCTTTATCAAGGTTTGTTAGATGGCCACTGTAAGTCAGCAAATCTCTTCTGTTTTTATGGGTGTTTATGCTAATAACATGTTATCCATCCTCATACATAGCTTGTGAGAAGACATGGGTCAGGCTTAGTTTTTAATCATTCAGCTGTCTTCATAAGTTACTTTTAACAAAGTTACTGATGTCTTCTAGTCAAGCGGTGCTTGTCTAATTGTTAATTCAAACCAAGAACAAAATATCATTGGAACTATTTTGTTAAGGGTAATTACCGTATTTTCCACCGTAAACGTTGCACCGCCCTATAAGTCGCATCAGTCCATATTTGTCTAATAAAGTGGAAAAATCCATAAATACGTCGCTTCGCCATATTTGTCGCATCTATTATGCATCACCGCTGACAACCCGGAAGTGTGGACCGAACCTGGAAATGTGGGCCGGTGTTGTGCCAAAAATTGATTGACTGCCAATGATGACCGCAGGAGCATGCACAAGAGGACTGTAACAAGAATTGAACAAAATTAACACTTAAAAAGAATTATTTGTTTGCCTGAAATTATAGTAAAGGTGTGTCTCAGCCTAACTTTTGCCTAATAAATTAACTTTGACAGTCAAATCAGTTGTATTTCAAAAGCTGATATGCCGAAGTAGTAACGCGCAGAGGGACAAGTTGCTGTGTGTTTCTTCGAAATTTAACTAGATAAACAGGTACAGGTAGTCCCCGGTTTACGGCTGAGATCCGTTCTAATGGCTCAGCCGTATACCGATTTATCCTTAAACCGGAAAACAAAACCGGCCGGAAAACAAAACCGAAACTAAACGGTGATCGGCAACGTCGTTTTAAACACGTTTTTTTCAATGTACAACAACTTCGAACGGCTGTTTTAATGTTTTTAAATGTGTTTCCAAGCAGTTAGTTAACCAAAAAAAAAAAGGAAAAAAAAAATAAAATGCTGCATAAAAAAGGCAACGTACGGCGCGATGACGTCACTGGGGGTGGAGCCGTAAACGTGAAACGCTGTAAACCAAGAACGCCGTAAACCAAGGACTACCTGTATTTGTTTGCCTGACTTTATAATAAAGATGTGTCTCAGTCTAACGTTTACTTAATAAAAAAAACTTTAACAGTCAAATCAGCTGTATTTCAAACGTATTCGCTGCCTCTGTGCTCCCGGGAGTGTGTAGACTGTGAGGAAAAAAGGAAGGAGGAATGCTGCACATTTCTTCGAAACTTAACAAGATAAGCACCTAAAACAATTATTTGTTTGCTCAAAATTATAGCAAAGGTGTGTCTCAGTTGAACTTTTACTTGATAAATGCACTTTAATGGTCAAATTGCATTTCGCCGGGGCAGTGCAGCGAAATGAAGCTGATTTGACGGTTGCTCCAAGCAGCGAGCAGAACGAAAGTGGCAGGCTGTGGCAAGCCAATTGAGTCATTAATAGCTGGTGAAGATTCTGTCATCCAGGACATGGTAAATTCAAAAAAGTTCAAAACAAAAAAAAAAAAACAACAACAAAGTATAATAAAGTCCAGTTGTTTTTGTTTTGAACTTTTTTGAATTTGTCATTAATAGCCACTTTTACCTATTACATGATACAACGGCATGCCTTACTACTCTGGTGCCATCTAGTGGCTGAAAGTGGTACTGCTCTTTTTTTCTGTCAGAATGAATGAAAAGGCTGTATCTCGGCCAAAAATTGGTTTATAAATATTGGGGGGATCCATAAATATGATGCTTCAGCCTAAAAGTCACAGCGCATGTAAATTATGAAAAAAAAAAAAAAAAACGTGACTTATAGAGCAAAAAATATGGTAGGTCAAACTCAACCAGAAGTTCTGGATTGTTCAGTCTGTATTTTGTTTTTAGAAGAACTTGTTTCTTTCTATCTGAGGCAGAAATAAATGATCTGGGTTATTAATTGCCTCCATTTTTTTTTTTTTTTTCGTCTGTGAAACTTTTATGTTTTGTTTTGTTTACAGAAACACTCTTTAGAGTTACGACAGATGTGCGAGGGTCTGGGCCATTTCTACCTGAACGTTTACTTCCCAGAGGAGATCGCCGCTTCATACATCACAGAGCGCATACAGGAGATCGAAAAGAGCTCAGTGTGTGTGCTTCTTCTCAAATCCACTGTCACTAGGTATAGTTGACTTCTGCACCTTCCTGTTTTCTTATCTGTTGATTTTTTTAAATAAATATTTTTTTTTGTTTTGTTTAGATTTTCATGTAAAACTCTTTTTTTGCAGCTCTGTAGTAGGGGATTGTGAAGAGGCTTTTGTGAGGAATCTGGATGGTCATTCACTGGTGCTGTACCTTCGGACTGAAGAGGGTAGCAGTTTGACTGAACCCATCAGGGAGCTGTTAGAGAAAGTCAACACTGCAGACAAGGCTGCTAAAGTCAAGGTGTGTCTTATTAACTTAAATATAAAAGAGAATATGGTGGGAGTGCTGCTGCAGTTCTTTGTTAGTAGGTGATAGT
Source organism: Hypsolebias longignatus (assembly GCA_031762435.1). Lineage (NCBI taxonomy): Eukaryota > Metazoa > Chordata > Actinopteri > Cyprinodontiformes > Rivulidae > Hypsolebias > Hypsolebias longignatus. The sequence goes on from JARVGV010000646.1 coordinate 17,253,138, forward strand.
TTGTTTCATTAATGAAAAACAAGTTTTAAATTTTTGCATTCTGGTCCACGTTTTAATGATCTTTGAATGTTTTAGAGAATTACACACTGGTTTGTGTTTATTGTGAGAGGATGGGCTAACATACACGAAAAATGTCAGAATACTGCATATTAGATGATTTATAGCAGTTTGGAGTTGCTATTATTTGTCTTATGTTATTTCCTATTTTACTAATTAAGTATTCTACATAGTGGCTTTAAGTCATGTTAACATCTAACAACTTGTTGCATGAATGCTCTTTTCTGCTTTTACTCTCTTTGTTCTCACAGACTTTCTTGCAATCTTACACAGTTCAGATCCATCATAGCCACTACTAACTCTGAACAAAATGCAGATGGTATGTGTTTATTGCACTTAAACATGAAATTGTGTTTTCCTGGTTGCTAAAGCAACACTGGGATTGTTCTGACTTTATTGAACATGTACATCCAGGTGGTGGATCATAGTGGCTTTGCAGAAGACGGAGCTAACCTCATTTATGTTCAGCTTAAAAAACTCATTAAGCAGGTACAAAATAAGATTTTTATGTTGATTCAAAACTTAAAAGAAAGTTTGCACAGGAATTGTTTTCATACCATTTGTCCCCTGCTCACTATCCAGGAGCTGCTGGGTTTGGAAGCAGCAGATGTGGACTCAAAGGACTCCGTCATAGATGAGGAAGACTCTGGAGACGTGCTGTGGGACCTGCATGATGAACAAGAGCAGATTGAGTCCTACCAGCAGGCTTGTAACAGCACCACCTCCCAGTTAGGCTTTCAGAAGGCACGGAAGATCTTCTTTGTTCAAATTTCTAATTTGCACTTCAAATTCAGCACTTTTCATGTAATTAATTCTATGACTCGTGATTTTCTCAGTATATAGATCGTTTGAATGACATGATAGCTGCCCCCCCTCCCACGCCGCCTCTGTTGGTATCTGGTGGTCCAGGCTCTGGAAAGTCTCTCCTGCTCTCCAAATGGTGAGAACTGGTTTGTGAGGTGTAAAATGAGTGGTGGATCATTTTCTAATTTTACCAGTTATGTTACAGATTTACAACATAATATAAATACTAATTAGTGTCTTATTATTTTTATAGGATTGAGCTGCAGCAGAAACAATCCCCCAGCACCTTGTTCCTTTATCATTTTGTCGGTCGCCCACTTTCCATAAGCTCGGAGCCGGTTCTCATCATCAAACGGCTCACAGTCAAAGTAGGAAGTTTTTCATTTGCATTTCTCTTTTGATAAATGCTAATCTTATTTTAAGTACAGTATACAGTTACATTTACTGTTTCTCTGTTTGTTTATTGTCTCTTAGCTGCTGCAGCATTTCTGGTTCATTTCTGGTTTAACCATGGACCCCAGTAAGACCTTGGAGAAGTTTCCTCGCTGGCTTGAAAGACTGTCCGCACGCCATCAAGGAAACATCATCATCATCATCGACTCAATTGACCAAATACATGTAAATCCCTCTTATTCTTTAAACCAAACCTTCAACATGTTTAAGTCAGTGCCAATTCAAACAATTGTTTGTTTTGTGCATATTTTTGTCTCTACATTCCAAGAATGATCATCTTGTTTGATTTTTTTTTTTTCAGCAAGCAGAACGACACATGAAGTGGCTGATTGATCCTCTTCCTGTTAATGTCAGAGTGGTGGTTTCTGTCAATGTAGAGACGTGTCCTCAAGCTTGGAGGTGGCGCATTCTGCTTAAACTCCATCCATCTATCCATTATCTTTACTCGCTTAAATTTGCTGTACATGCGTACATTAATAATGTTCATATACAGTATTCCCCATGCTGTGGTGAAGATCTCTAAAAATACACATTTTTGTTTGGATTTATAACTTATTGCTTTTTAGGTTGTGGCCGACTCTCCACTTAGATCCACTCAGTCCTAGAGAAGTCAAGAGCGTAGTCACTGCAGAGTGTCAAGGTGTGGGTCTCAAACTTACCAAAGACCAGGTTAGTTCCCTTGGAACGTTTGTGAGCACAAACAAGAGTTTTGTTTTCTCTTATTGTCTGAAACACTTAAAAGTTTTCTCATTTTGTTTTAGGAGAAAAAGCTAGAAAGGCACTGCCGCTCTGCATCAACCTGCAATGCGTTATATGTCACGCTGCTGGCAAGGATGATCACTAGGTGAGCCATCTCTGAGGGGTTTATTGTTATTTTTTCATTTATATATAAAAGTAAATCAGTAAAGACAAGCTAATCTTTTTTAATTATTATTTGTATTAGTTTGTTCCAAAATCAGCTACAACCCCCTTAACTCTGCTTCTGGACCTTTAATTTCCAAAAGCCTTCAAGTTATAAGTGTCAGTTTTCTAAGTATGAATTAAAAAAAAATGTCTTTAATCTTAATAAGGTCGTCATTTTTACGACTGTAGAGCATTTTCTTAAAACATCTTAATCATTTTTAATTTGCTTGTGGATCAGATGGTTTGCTTCAGTACTGCCCTAATTAACACAACCAACTACAATAAATGTGTGCAATTTTGTGTTTTTGATGACACTTAAGGATATAAATTGTAGGAAAACATCAAAATATCCTTTATGATTTATATTCAGGGGATTCACCCTGTATGGTAGGTATTGCTTGTTCATTTAATTATTATTAATTGTATTAATATTAGTGGCGGATCTGGCTGGTCTCTGGAGAAGAGCCTGGAGCAGTGTCTGCAGTGCCAGGACACCATGTCTCTGTATTGTCTGGCGCTCAAGATGATGCTAAATTCCCTCGACACAGACACAAAGAGACACGTGATGAAAGAGGTGACCTATTAGTTTCCAACATCTGTAAACTGTTTCTTCCACTTAAAACAGACTTGTTGTTGAGCTGAATATAAGTTGCTGCATTGTGCTCAGCAGATGAATATGCACTTGTCTCTTGTTTAGATGCTGTGCCTTGTGTTTGCCAGCCATAATGGAGTGAGTGAATCAGAAATATTAGATTTGTTCCCAGAGCTGGAGCTACCGGTGCTGTCCTTCCTGCTCCACAACCTGAACAGACTCTGCGTTACAACCCTTCGTTGTGGACTCATCAGTTTTCAGCACCTACAGGTAATTCTGCTCCTTGACCAAATTAGGATGACAAAATCAGTAGGCCTGTCACGATGACAAATTTAACTAGTAAATATTGCAACATTTAAGAAGAAATGTTTAATTGGTGTGTAGTACCTTTTTCTGACCACTGGATGGCAGAATAAGAGCATTTGAACAGAAGGATGGATAGTGAGGGAGAGAGCAGCGTGCCTCTTTAAGAAAAATGGGAGGGAGGCCCCTTGACGTGACATGGGCTGTCGGTCCTTTTTATCAGTTCTCAAAATGGCAGACGCTCTGTGTGGTTTGAGCTCTTTAGCATAGCATTTTTCACACAAAACTTTTAATTTAAAAAAATCAGTAAAAAGTTCTCAGCTTCTTTTTGCAGAGAAAAACAACTTTTTACACGAAGGCACAGGTTTCAACCGTGAATTTTGGAGCTTCAACAAGACAGAGGTTTTTCCTGGGTTCGGCCTGTTAGCTAAGCTCGTAGCTTCTCAGTTTAGCTGCTTTTAACGTTCTAAAAACTCTATTTTGGACGATAAAAATTGATTTTAAAGAGAAAGGGAGGGGTCAGTAAAAAGCACAGGAGTTGAGCCTTTTTGTCATCCAGTGTCTTCAGTAGAAAGAGACGACGAAACGATAAAGCCGATAAATGAAAAGGTAATTTTATCATGCTTTTAACTGATTTATTGTTTATCGCGACAGGCCTAAAAAATCAGTCCAAGTGTTTACTATGAATTGATTTTGTTATCTGTGCATCTTTCAGGCTTGTGAAGCTGTGAGACTGGAGTTCCTGAGTGGAGGAAGCTGCTCTGCTTCTTACAGAGAGAAACTTATTCATTACTTCAACCAGCAGCTCAGGTTCTTATCCTCCCTCCAACATACCATGTCCTATCCTTCAGTTAGTGAGACTCATCATGTCATTGTGTGTATATTTATAGTCGGGACCATGTGACATGGCGGGTCGCAGATGAACTTCCCTGGCTGCTCCAGCAGCAGGAGGAAAGAATTCAACTACAACTTTGTCTTTTGAATCTGTTTGTCTCCCAAAATCTCTATAAGAGGTATGTGTTTGTGTTGACTGGAGACATGTTCACACAGAGGGTGACAATATTCGGCCTAACGTGCCTTTTGGCTTCATCCAGGGGTCATTTCACTGAGCTGCTGGCCCATTGGCAGTATGTGGGCAAAGACAAAACTTCCATGGCAACCGAGTACTTTGACTCTCTGAAACACTACGAGAAAAGCTGCGAGAGTGAAGAAGACATGACCAAGCTCGCAAACCTATACGAAACTCTGGGACGTTTCCTTAAAGACTTGGGCCTTCCCAGTCAGGTAATGACTTCTAGACTTTCCAAGTGAAAATTGGAAGTTGTGTGTATATTTAGTTCTCTGTTTGTTTTTTAGGCTGTAGCACCTTTACAAAGATCTCTTGAGATCAGAGAGACAGCCCTAGACCCAGACCATCCCAGCGTAGCTCGTTCTCTGCACCAGCTGGCCGGCGTTTACGTCCAGTGGAAGAAATATGGGAATGCTGAGCAGCTGTACAAGCAAGCGCTTGAGATAAGTGAGAACGCCTACGGTGCAGAACATCCCAGTGTGGCCCGGGAGCTAGAGTCGCTCGCTGTGCTCTATCAGAAGCAAAACAAGTAAATGCAGCTATTTGATGTTTATGTAGAAAGCTTCCAACTTTTGTTAGATCTGAGAGAATATTTGAGTAAATTACACTTTGACAAGATGAGAACCAGTTTAACATTTTAAGGCTTTTATCATCAGGTATGAACAAGCTGAGAAACTAAAAAAGAGGTCAGTTAGGATCCGTCAGAAGACTGCCCGCCAGAAAGGTCACATGGTGAGCAAAGTTCACAGAAAATGTTAATTACGACGTCACACTGACTTAACTAGTCATATGCGTTCTGTCCTCTTCAGTATGGCTTCACTTTGTTGAGACGCAGAGCCCTCCAGCTGGAGGAGCTGACCCTGGGAAAAGACTCTGCAGATTCTGCTAAAACACTCAACGAGCTGGGTGTCCTCCACTACCTCCAAAACAACATGGAGTAAGACAAAGGAACCATTTTTCTGCAACACCATATCTAACAAAGAGCCATGGAAAACCTAGATTTGTGCACTGAGCAGTAAATGTTAGCTAACTTGGCTAAAACTCCTCGTTTCACCCTCATCAGTGCAGCAAAGGTGTTTCTGACCCGCTCACTGGAGATGCGTCAGCGTGTCCTCGGCCCAGATCACCCAGACTGCGCTCAGTCTCTCAACAACCTGGCTGCCCTGCACACCGAAAGGAGGGAGTACGAGACAGCCGAGGACATGTATGAGAGGGCGCTGGAAATCCGCAAGAAAGCCTTGTCACCAGACCACCCCTCTCTGGCGTACACACTCAAACATTTGGCCATGTTGTATAAACGCAGGGTGAGACATCAATATTTAATATGAAACTTTGAACACGCTTCTTGTTGATAACCTCATCCAGCGACGCTGCTTTGTGTCCCACAGGGGAAGCTGGAGAAAGCAGTTCCTCTTTACGAGTTATCTTTAGACATCAGGGAAAAAAGTTTTGGTCCCAAACATCCAAGTGTAGCCACAGCGCTGGTAAACCTCGCTGTCGTCTACTGCCAGCTGGTGAGACGCATGCCTCTTTATATCACACGTTCTTTATCATTTCAAATGTAATTATGGGTTATGTTTCTTAAAATAGAAAAAAAGCTACATATTATTTTCTTTCGACAGAAGAAGCACAGCGACGCCTTGCCTCTTTACGAACGAGCACTCAAAGTGTACGAGAACAGTTTGGGCCGCTCACATCCACGAGTTGGCGAAACCCTGAAGAACCTGGCTGTGCTCAGGTAAAACTGAATATTTTTTTAACGTGTTATAAAATGTTTTAGTTCATACTTATTTTTTTTCTTCCTCCTGATCCAGTTATGAGAGGGGTGATTTTGAGAGGGCAGCTGAACTTTATAAGCGCGCGATGGAGATTAAAGAGGCCGAGACATCATTAGTGTGTGGCAACGCCCCGTCACGCCACTCCTCCAGTGGAGACACGTTCAGTGTGAAGGGGCCAGTTCCACCAGCACATGCTCCGAGGTGAACCACTATGAAATCACCAAAACATGCTCGGATAGCTCCAATTAAAAAAAAATAAATAAAAGTAGCATAAACTTCAACTCCAATGCCTCGTCACAAAAGAGGGACTTGACACGCTGCACTTTTACATTACATGTGCTCTCATGCTAGACTGGGCTAATGTTTTAATTATTTTATTTTATTACTTCTGCAATTTTAGAAAATTTTATATTTACAGTTAGGATTTTTTTTGTTGTTGTTTATTTTGAGGTACTTTAAATCAGTCAGTTTTTACAAGTTTGGATTTTTGTAACCCATATTTTAATGTAGCAGAAATGGATTTGAAGCCATGAAATCAGCCCATTCTTGTGCCAATGAACGCCTTTGTTTCTTTCAGTTTTATAGTTTTATGCACATTTTTAGGTTTTTTTTAATTTATAGCTAAAATAAATACCTTAATATCTTAAAAGCTTTTCATAAAAACTGGCCTTAAAAAAAAGCACCTTTTGTCGTCAATATACCATAGCTACTTAAAAAGTGTTTAATGCTGTGGTATAAATTTACATAACCTTGGTTGTTCATTAATAAAAAATAGAACAAATGGAGATTAAAGTTCAAAAACAAGTTAGATGTCTAAGGAGACATCTTATCTGATAATGTCATAATGTTTACATATTGTATGTACTGTACACATTTATTCTATAACCAGATCAACTCCAAGGATGCTTCCAAAAAACATGTGTCCCATTTAAGTCTCAGTCCAATTCCAACGCAATAAACTGTTTACTGCTCTGTCTGAACCACACAATGTTTTTAGTGTTTTTTGTATTAACATATATTGTAACTTACTTCAAATGCTGTTCAGAAAAAACAAATCAAACAAGGTATTAAGATTGCAGTCCATCTAATAATTACTTTATTGAGACAACACTGTTGCAGAATGACAGCATAGAGATGAAAAGCTGAACTATTCACCAACTTAAACTTTAGAAAATCTATATTATTTAATGCATTAATGGATATTTAATCAATTTTGTTAGCCATTCTTAATAAATTAATTTCATTCCAGGTAGATTTCTTCCATGTATGAAACGCTTTTAACATGCCTCATGCATTACTCAACATTAGCTGTAAAAAATGTTAAATGAAATTTTAAAACAAGTACTGTATATGGATGTGGAGAAGAAATTAATCTGCAGATTGTTGCCTACATTTTTTTCATCTGAGCCATTAAGTCTTCTAAGCTCATTTCAGTCTCATCCACTGCCTCTCCATTTGATACATTCTGTAAGACACAAAAACATGTTCAGTATTAACTTTAAAAAGGCCAAAATAAAGCTAAAGATACAACAAAACGTGAGGATTTGAAGGGTTTCTTATTTTTCTGGTAAAACACAAACCTCATCTGGAATGGTGTAAGCTACTCTGATGCCTTCTGGGAGGTCAGGCACAGTTCCTGTTGCAGCCTGCAGCTCTGTATCTGTGACCTCCGATACCAGCTCAATACCTGCGTGGCACAAATGTGTGTTTATGCAAATACAATGACAAAGACAGAGCCAACATAATATCTATTAGAACTCTTAGCTCACCCCATTCATTATCTTCATGGACAACCTCTTCTTCCTCCTCCTGCACAACTTCCACTCTTGGCCGCTCTGCTTCTTTCTTCTAAACAGAAAATGTCAACAAGATGGGAAAAGTTAGCTTGTCAGACTGATAAAGAATTAAATAGTAGTCTATGTTGGAGAGCTCATGTACCTTGTACTCTTCTTGTTGTCTTCTGCAGTGACGGTCATTACACTGAGGGTTGGCCTTCATGGCCATGGAAGGGAAAAAGTCCTGCATGGCATTGTAGCCGAGATAATAGCTTACTGTGCCAAACTTCAGCAGATACCTAAAGGACAAAATGTTCAGCTTAACTCCACTAGCATATGTCAGATTTAGCATTTTAAGGGGTTAACATGGCTTAAAAACAAAATCATACTTGAGGACGTTTTGCACAAGGATCCCTGCAACCACACCCATCGTTGTAGGTAAGCTAGCAGCACACACACCCTCTCGTTTTAGGGTTTTTTCATCAATGTTCGCAGCAACCACCAATGGAGGAGCACACTAAAACCAAATATACTGTTTCACTTATTTACAATGTAAAGAACATGAAGAACGTTGACATTTTTGTGTGTACACATACAGCAAAGCAGGCGGTCTCTCCAGGAATTATGAGCTGGATGTGACCTGATACAGCATTCTCACTCACACCAGACTCCATCCAGATCTGACCTAGTTCATTACAAGCCTGTAATAAACATTAAAATAAATAAAACCAGATGGAAATCCAGCTTTGTGTGTTTGATTCTTTTTTTTTTTTTTTAAGTAGAAAAACTTACTGTGTTGATAGCCATCCTGGCCTCAAAGTTATCCACACAGCTCAGGACCAAATCCACTGGTTTTCCTTCTTCCAGCCCTCCATGGCTGAAGGAGAACAATTTGCTGTGGAGTTACTTTTGATAACACGACAGAAAAACATATAAAATAAAGATGGACTCCAAACCTGATGCGATCCATAAAGTGTGTGAAATTTTCCAGTGTTGTGATGTTGTAGTTATGGGTCTCAAACGCCACATCCGGATTGATGTTTCTGTTGGGAAAAGTGATTCAAGCATGAGCAAACTAAACTAAATACTGTACTCGTAAGTGGAACAACAGTGGGCATCTGCTGACCCGAGTGTGCGTTCTGCTGCTTCCACTTTACTGAGGCCTGCCTGGTGTGGCTGGAAGAACAGTCTGTTCATGTTGGCCAGCTCCACTTTATCGTAGTCGAAAAGCAGCAGCTGCAGTGACAGAAATTGCAAACTTGAGACCGAGCACAACTGTAAAAAAAACAAAATGACAAACCAAGTGTTTAAATAAAAATAAAAAAAAGGTTTCTATTACCTTACCAATGCCACATCTAGTTAGCATCTCAGCTGTCACGCTGCCAACTCCACCAACACCAACTACAGCCACTGAAAAGGTACGGATTTTCTGTAAACACATTTTATGATGGTTATTTATCCAATAACATTGCAATCGACTGAAAGATGCTTCTCTGATCAGGACTTATGAGTTGTTGTTTTTTTTTTAATTCCCCCTAATTAAAAAAAAAAAAAAAATACGTCCATGCAAATTCTGTCATGAGCAGAGCAGCAACCACAACAAAAGAGAAGACACGTCAAGAGTCATACCTCGTAGTCCTCCACGATGCCCATTCTTTTTAAAGCCATCAGACGGCTGAAAAGACAAAACAGCTGAGATTAGCTTGTGGTCGGTGAGAAACAAGAGGGCGTCGCCTTTGCTATTCCCACTACAGTACATTTAAAACAGTCAAACGTAAATTAAAAGTGACCTGTATGGGTTGGAATCCACGACTTCGGAGCTCATTTTGTCAATTTTGGGTCTGTTCATCGCCTGAGCATCTTCCATCATCGCACACTGCTGCTGCTTACATTTGATCAATTCATTTTCCAACTCTCGCACCCTCCGCTTCAGCTCCTCCACCGTCGCCATTTCAGCTAAACAAAAGTGTTGTTAAAAATAAACGAACTGTATTGTTATCAATGAAATTATTGAATATACACGAATGGAACAAAAATCAACACGAAAAGTACACGTCTTCTTCCCCCGAGACGAGTTGTCAGGTTGTGTGCGCATCCAAATGGTATCCGTGTGGAAAACGAGCCCAGATTCTCAAAGGGTTCCTATTTAAGCAGTCAAGTGAAAACAAATCTCAAAAATATATGTTCAACATCTCGGTTGTAGCTTTTCAATATACAAGGTACATTACTTGAGGTTAAATATGTGACTGTTTTATCGAAGCGCTCTTTATATTGCAGATGCAGATTAGTTTGATGTTATTATGGGTGTTGTCCAGCAGGGGGCAGCAATCCAGCAATATTAAAGTGTCAAGGGACTGGTAAAGCTACTCAAAGCGCTTTACACTACAGTCAGTTTAACTGTGATAAAATATAGGAGCTAACAGAATAAAAATTGATAAATTATGCAAATATTTTAGCAGTCTGTTTAAATTTATGACTAGCAGTTAGAATCAACCAATTCAAACCAGCCATGAGGGAGCACAAGCCAGTGCATTTCTTGTGCCAAGCCAGGGTAAATGTGAAGGTTGCTTTAGGGCATCCGACTTAACACTTTTGCCAAAACTAATATGTGAGTTAATCTAAGTGACACTGTACCATATTGGTCAAGGCCCGGGTTAACAATGACTGCCACCGGGCTGCTGACAAATGGTGCTGGCGGAAATTGTGCTACTGTTAGTAGAAGACCACAAGGAGAGAAAAGTGTCAGGAGACACAGGTGAGCAGAAGAAAGTCAAGAATGTAGGACTGATGGTGGCAACTATAAATGTGGGGACAATGATAGGCAAAGGTAGAGAGCTGGCTGACATGATGCAGAGAAGGAAGGTAAATGTTATATGTGTCCAAGAGACCAAGTGGAAGGGCAGCAAGGCTCGCAGCATTGGAGCCAGTGCTGGCCCAAGCCTCCATGGGGCCCTAAGAGAAATTTGCTTTGGGCCCCTCTATTTCTGTTAATAATGTGGATTAATCAACATTCAGATGATCAGATCATTCACTGACCTAACATTAACTCAATGCAACTCTGACAATAACCCTTTTTTTTCATTTTTTTTTTTTACATTATCCTAAATGCATATATCAGTGGTACTAAAAGTAACAAAAAGAAAAAAATACCAATATACAATGGATTTTACAGCAAAAGTGTCATCTGGTTTATTATTTTTGGTTCCAAAGAATTGCAACAGTGCAAAATTATTGGTAGTGCAAGATCAACAACAAACAACAGATAAAATATCTTAGATGCATAACAGTAAATTAAATTGTGCAAAAACAGACAAAAAAAAAATAAAATAATCAAGGAAATAAATAATGTACGGTAAATGAACAATTACTTGAAACCACATAAAATGGTTTAAAAATAAATTTAAAGTTGAATAATTAGTTCTTAAAACTATGTAAATGTATACAATGATTTGCAAAAGCTGAACTGAGAATAAGTAGAATCATAAAGAA
>JARVGV010000646.1:17299617-17309670 GCA_031762435.1 Hypsolebias longignatus
AAGTTGTTTTACATTGAAAAAACGTGTTTAAAAAGACGTAGCGGCTGCCATGTGCTTTCGGTTTCGAGTTACAGCTCAAAATCTGGACTTACGGCGCCATGTGCGTTCAGCTCCAACTTACGGCAAAATCGAGTTACGAACGGTCCTTAGGTCCGGAACCCGTTCATAAGTCGGGGACTACCTGTATACAATCATGACAGTCTCAAACTTCCCTTTCCCCCCTTTCCAAATGGGTTAGATTGAATGACCATTGTATGGAAACAGTGGACACTTGGTTTTCATTGTTTTAGGGTGTTTATAATTACAACAAGGGAAATGACATACAATAAAGTAATGGCATACCTGTTTTTTAATTGGAACAGCAACAGGAATGTATTTTGTTTTTTCTTGCTCTCTGTCTTTACAGGTGACCAGTACTGTGGGGGCAGACTGGACAAGCCTTCTGGGGCTTTCAAAACACCTAACTGGCCCGAGAAAGACTATCCAGCTGGTGTCACCTGCTCCTGGCATATAGTGGCCCCTAAGAACCAAGTCAGTCACTAGATGTTCAGATTTAAAAAAAAAAAAATTATGAAAGCAAACTTAATTCATCCATATTGGTTTTATGATGGAAAAGAACATGTGGTCTGCATCTTTTCGGTAATAATGTGTGTGATTTTTCTGTAATTTGTCTGCCGCTGCAGATAATTGAAGTAAAGTTTGAAAAGTTTGACGTGGAGCGAGACAACTACTGCCGCTACGACCACGTCTCCATTTTTAACGGGGCAGAAATAAACGACGCCAAAAGGATCGGGAAATTTTGTGGGGACAGCCCCCCAGCGTAGGTGATTTCTGTCATCCAGAAAGTCCTTTGAGTAAAATGTTCATCTTATAACCTTATCTTAGCTCATGCTCAGTCTGCCTCTATGTGCTGCTTTGCAGGCCCGTCTTCTCAGAGGGGAATCAGCTCCTGATCCAGTTTCTATCAGATCTCAGTCTAACCGCAGATGGCTTCATTGGACACTACAAGTTCAGACCCAAGAAATTCCCAACCACCACCGTACCACCCACCACAACCACCACCCAGCCAGTCACTACCAGGCCGACACGTAGGTAGCAACTTGATTCTTACAAAAACCACCAGAAGACTTGAAACGTGTATTTGCTAAAGAAGCATTGCACAACTAGACAACTCACGTAATAATGGTAAAATGGTTAGAAAGTTGAATCAAATTTAGACTAAAAAGTCCACTAAACAAAGGATTTATAAGCAAATCTTGAACATTTTAGAGTTTTTTTCTGTAAAGTAAGTCGAAAGAACACAATGTACCGGTGACTGAAATCTCCACAAGGATGCAGCCTGGCACGTGTTTAAACGCAACATCTGCCAAAAGTGTGTGTGCCCACATTGTACCTGTGTAAACTACAGTATACACAAGTTATCAGACAGTGTGGGTGTGTGTCTGCACCGGCAATTACAGCTCATTACATACCTAAACACTCCTGTTCCCACACTCCTGTTGCTTTTTCCCTGTAGTCAAGCCAGGTTCTTGTGGTGCCACCCTGCCATGATGTCATACTATGACTGTGCTTTTTGGTTATCTTCTCTGCTTTTTCCCTCTCCAGTAAGAACAATATTTCATCAGTCGTATTTTCTTTAAGCCGTGTTTTTTTTTCTTCTTTCTTTATGGGATTTCTCTAACTCGAAAAACAGATGTTCCCTTGTCTCATTTTCTCACTTTTTGTCTTTCAAACTGACAGCCACTCGTTTTAGACAAACTATTGTGTTTCTCAGAATATCCAGTAAAGAAACCACAGACGAAAGAGATGCTACCATAACTGACATGACTGCATCAACAGCGGACACAATTACAGAGGGTAAATTTTCTTATGTGTGTGTGTGTCTCCGCAGCTCTGAAGTACTCGGTTGCGCTTTGTCAGCAGAAATGTAAAAGACGAGGAACACTTGAGAGCAATTACTGCTCCAGCAATTTTGGTGAGACCATCGGTGTTTTTTTCATTTATATACAGTAATCCTCACATATTAATTAAAGTCATTAATATGTCCCAGCATGTTACAAACATGATAATCGTACACAAAACCACAGATGTAAATATCATCGAAGGCTCTTGACAGCCACAACTCTCCTCTAAGTAGGTGTTTACAGTCCTGATCATGTCACTATCTTTGCGTCTCTTGTTTTTATTTGCTCGTGCATCTGAAAGACCTCCTTGAGGAACTGAGGTACTGTATACAGTAAGGTACAGTGGCCTTCAGTGTAAGCACAAGCACACCCTCATGCATCCACTTGCGGTGGGTAAACTCTAAACGCGGTGATTCAGGCTCAGCCTCAGTTTGTTCCAACTCCCAGAATTTGTTCCTCTCTGAGATGTTTACTGCGCGTGTTACGCTGGCCTTTGAAATTCAGGTTTGCACCAGTAACTGATGAGCAAACGATGTGGTGCCACATGTGGAAAAAGCACGGTGGGGGAGAGATCAGCTCATGATACGTTAGATATGGCGAGACAGAAGTCTGAAAACTGTTCTGCTTAATGGACATCTTAAGTTGAGACTGCTGGTATTTAATCCAGTTAAGAGCGCTTGGAGTTGTCAAAAGAAGCTCACTGGTTTGTGTAACAGGAGCAATAAAACATGACTGAAACAAATTCTTCCCTGGCTTTTCTCATCTCTGCCAGGATATAAAACTCTTGTCATATTGGTGCTACAGTCTTGTTTCATGTTGAACAAGCTGTGGTGCTGTCTTCAAGTGTACTTGCTGTTACGTAAAGCAGAAAAAACTGTGTTTTTGTACTTTTAAGGGCCTGCGTAGACTTAACAGGAAGTAACACCACCCTGCACATGAATTGTTAGAAGACAGATAAAAAGGGGTCAAGGATCACCTCTGCTCTTTATTAAACAGTGATATCTTATGCAGTCTTCCGAGAACTGATCACTTGTTTAACTTGGCCTCATCTCTAACAGCTAGAATTGCATGTGCTTGAAAAATCTTACAGTATATGATACTGCTGCTGATTTTTATTTATTTATTTATTTTTTGTCTTTGTGAGACTGAACTCTAAAGCTTGAAGGATAAGAAACCAACTGTAAAAGATCAGTAGAGGAGTGTGAATGGGCTAAAGCAAATGATTCAAGTCTGCTCTGTTAAGTTGCATTAACATTTCAAAGAGAAGCTGTACTTAACAAGGAATTAAAATCTGTAATACACACACTGTGCATACCACACACTTTACTTACCACAGCTTCGTATGTTTACTTCACTCTAATTATAAGATCAAAGTTCAAGCTCAGTATTCCAGATTTAAAAAAAATCCAACAAAGTTCAGTCAGGTCATCTTGACGGTTTCTTCTTTGTTGAGACGTTTTGTCCTTCATCCAAAGAACTTCATCAATCTGAGGAGCTACAACAATAGTCTCACAAGCAGCACACTCACATAGTGGACCAATGAGTTTGCTGGTGATAAGATGGTTTCTGGGCCCGCCCTCTCCCCTGTCGACTCCTCTGAGGCAGCCATAGCCAAAGTGGTTCAAAAATCAAAGTTCATGCTCAATAATCCAGGTAAAAAAAAATAAAAAAATCCATAATGTCATCTGGATGGTTTATTTTTTTGTTGTTGAGACATTTCATCCTTAATCCTCTGCCTCAGAGGAGTCGACGGGAGAGAGGATGGACCTCATAAACCATCTTATCACCAGCAAACTGGTTGGTCCACTATGTGAGTGTGCTGCTTGTGAGACTGAGTTTGTTTGTGGCTCCTTGGATTGATGAAGTTCTTTGGATGGAGGATGAAACGTCTCAACAAAAAAAGAAACCGTCCAGATGACCTGACTGAACTTTGATGGATTATTTTTTACCTGGGTTATTGAGCATGAACTTTGATGTTTTGAACCACTATGCTATGGCTGCCTCAGAGGAGTCGATGGGGGAAAGGGCAGGCCCCAGAAACCCTTCTATCACCAGCAATTGGTCCACTATGGGAGTGTGCTGCTTGAGAGACTGAGTTTGTTTGTAGCTCCTTGGATTGATGAAGTTCTTTGGATGAAGGACAAAACGTTTCAACAAAACAAGAGAAATCATCCAGATGACCTGACTGAACTTTGTTGGGTCTATTTTATAAGCTTTATAAACCAACATTTTTCACATCTTTTATTGATTCTTCACATTTGGCACATGATCTTTAAATTTTCTAATCCACTCGTGATATAACATGAAGTAAAAGGGCTGAGTTTGATTGATATTTATTTAACAAAAATAAGTCAATAGCCTCTGATTTTTAGCTTTATTTCATAAATTTAAAATTCACTGCAGTTGTCACAAACTTTTGAATTTTAGCATATGATTAAATAACAACTCTTGGGAAAAATAAAACACACATTTCTGCTGATGTTCATCTGACACTGGAAGCTGCTAAGTCTTGCTTCTTGTTTATTACAGGTAAACAGATGTTCTGATATTTAGACACTGACACATACCAATTTTGTTAAATTAGTTGAAAAAAAAAAAACCCAGACATTTATTATAAACAGAAAACATTTGTATTTGAATTGCAGGAAAAAAAATTACATTGGGTCGGCAATTTGCAACTTCCAAGATTTTAGCAAGTTGTGGATCATTGATTATGTGAATGTGCACAGTGATCAGACATTTACCTGAAGTGTACCTGACGAAGTCACGTTCTATAAACATTTCTCAATTTCTTTAATTTGTGTAAGTTTAAGATCTAGTTAAGCAATAAATAAATTAGGCTGTTTGGAAATGTTTAGTCATATTTTACATCTAGTTCCCATCCCAAAGTTTTACTGGGGTTCTTGTTGTGTTTTGCCACAACGAACGGTGTTTAAGCTACAGTGCTTTAAATGCTTTCTACATTTAATGACATTTTCCCAACTTCTTACTGGGAAAAACAAAGAAAATGCCATAAAAAGTTGCATTTATTACAATGGAGGAGCAGGTCAAGATGTTGTGGTTAATGCAAAATACATATTATACACATAATTGTACATTAATTATATATTTTCTAAGATCAAAACCTCATCAGGTAAACTGTGCAGTTTTGATTTTTAATTTGTTTGAACAAATATTATACATAAAAAGTTTTAACTTTGAGCAAAAACAATGTGGCAGTGCAACTTAAAAAAGAGCACTTACTGATGGTGCAAGGAATAGAGCCACAGCATATTTGTTGTTTTGAGAAATATGAATGTAATTGAGGATTTGGATGAATCCTCGTGGTGGCGTAATCACGGTGGATGTTATGCAGATGTGAATCTAAGAAAACAAATCTCCTTTTTGCTCCGGAGGATTATTAGCGCTGGGTAAAAACTACTCTTCAGTTGTTCTTGTAATCTTTTTCTATTTATGCAAGACCTGAGAGATAATATTCATCCTCAAGTCCGTGTTCTTTATGTCTTCTCTGTGGAAGTGATCTTATCACGATTCAACTGTTACATTATGTGCTTTGAAAATTAGTTTCCAAATGCACATTTAGACAAACACCAATCAAGTTCAACCATTTTACTTTATTATCTAATGAAGAAATTAAAACGAATTAGGTCACCTTTGACCTTTAAACATTTTTCACATCAGTTCCTTAACATTTAAGCTCTTAAAGGTTTGGATTTACACATTAAATTTGTCAAATTTTGATGTGATTAATCAAAGTCTTAAAGTTCGTATAATGAAATATGAATTTGTTCTGGTAAAAAAAGCTAAAAAATATAACAAAAATTGTGGCAGTGCCAAAGGCCTTGTCTTTAATAAATTGAAACTTTGTATGTTTTAGCTGTTTTTCATGATGTGTTTATGGTTCTGTAGTGATCACTGGCACGGTCATTACGGCAGTGATGAGAGGAGGAAGCATGTACGCCACCGTCTCCATCATCAACGTTTATAAGGAGGGCAGCTTGGCAATCCAGCAGGCAGGGAAAACAATGAGCACCAAGATCATTATCCTCTGCAAAAAGTGTCCTTTTATCAGAAGAGGTGGGTGTAGTGACTCTTGTGGAATGATTTTTTTTTTTGCTTGCACAATTAAAAAGTCACTATGTAAATGAAGATAATAATGATGGAGCTGGTTGACTGCTTTGAATAACTGACTCTGAGTTTGCATTTAGCTAATCAAGCCGAGGTATTGGGTGAGTGGCAGAACTCACTGTCCAAACAGTCAACTAAACAATAATTATGTTTATATGTGTGCATATAAACATAAGGCATACATACCTGCCCTGTGCAGACTCTCATATATGGCCTCCCTGAATGTCTCTGCCGGTCTGCCACTGCATTCAGGTTTTTTTTGTGTGACCTCAGGCTTGAACTACCTCTTCATGGGCCAGGTGGATGAGGAGGGCCGGGGGAAAATCGCCCCGCACCACTTCGTCGTGGCCTTTAAGACAAAGAATCAGAAAGGACTGAACGTTCTGAAGAACAAGCAGTGCTGAGTTCCGGTTATTCCGAGGATCTCCGTTAAACTGTTTCTGCTCGAGGCTCGGCTGTGGATGGAAACAATTAATGTGGACAACAAACCTCCTTCTCAACAACATAAACACAAGCCACAAATTGAAACAACACTAAGAAAACCTGGTTGCAGAACTCCCAGGACAAAAATGTAGAAACTTCTATTCATTTAGGGGAAACCCACATTTATGATTGTTTTCACTGAAGATTGCATGGTGTGGAAACGCACAGAGTCTGTCTTTTATTTAAGCCTGTCAGTCTTTTTTGCAGACTGAGATTAATGAGCAGAAAAATTAGCCAAAATTTCCACTCCTTTTCTCAAACTGTTCCCTGCCTGGTCACATTCCAGTCACGCTCACAGCAGTGATTTAAATTGCAGCTACTTAGAGAAGTAATGTTTTTTTATTCTGTTTGCACATCTGTTCTGTCACCCCATAATGTTATTTTTGCTCCAAAATGATTCCATACTCTGCTTGTTAGTGTTTACCTTTAAAGCATCTGAATAAAATGTGAATAAAGACTGAGATTTATGCTTTAGATATATATTTCAGTCAGAACCAGCTTGAATTTGACAATCTTGGCTAATTTCTGTGTATTAACAAGATCAAGTGTTCAGTTTTATTGGGCAGAGGTTGAAGTTTTAAATGCGGTGATTAAAGTGCAATATTTAAAATGTTTTTGATTTATTTGAAGCGACTTTTTGACACATCTTTGCTTTACAGTGCTATGGATGCAAAGCACCACCTTCAGCATTTGCCATTAACTGTCATTGTTAGAAAAAAAATATATTTTCATATGAACAAATCTATATATTATTTATGTTTTATCTACTCAAATAAAGATTTAACAGTTGAACTTTGTGTCCATGTCCAAGAAGTGTCACATAGAAACTCATGAAGAGGCTTGAAGTGGTCGGTTAGCAGCAGCTGAAGCTCAGTTATGCATGAAAATGGATCAGGTGAAATGTGACTCTCACGTGGACCCAAACATTCGGGAGCAGACTGTTTTCCAGCAATCAGACCTGCAGCAGAAAAATACTTTCAAAAAGATGCTAACAGGAAATCGCATACAGTTTTTAAACTCTTAAATCTGAAAAAGCGGACATTTTTCATAAATGCATTTATTTTTCCTTTCAAAAGAATGGCTTTCTTTATTTACAAAAACAGGGTAGCTGAATAACAGATGGTAGGCCTGAGTCTGGAGAATTTGGGTGGTAAATGCATGTTTCTCTAACAAAGTTCCAGGTTTGAAAATTACTCCTGTGACTTAATAGAAGAGAGGGTTTGCACATGCTTGTACCGCAAAGTCCCAGATAAACACGAAGAAAAAAGTTTCAAAGAGAGAGCAGAAAGGGAAGTTTTCATTTTCTTAGCTCCTTGGGTAGAACATGGCGTATTTGGATGTTCGGAAGCCCAGCAGGTCCCGCATCTCGTTGCGAAACTTGGATAGATCTTGGCGCAGGTCGTTCAGATTTTCCACCGTGGCCTGGTCCGTGCTCTGCATCTTCTGGCGCGTGGAGGTCAGGTAGCGGTGAACCAGACAACACATGATCTTTTGGTAGTTCTCATCTCGCTTCTGCTTCAGGTTCCTCCACTCCTGCGTCCAAACAGTGAAATAATTCAGACTCGTGGCAAGTGGAACAGTAAATCACATGTTTAATATAAAGTCAACACTCAGAGTTACAGTTTTTAATAACAGAGTTTATTTCTCTCACCTTAAGGCTGTTTTGCCTCTTCACCTTGCCCTTCGTTGTATGTGAACAGATCCACTTCCTCAGGCTGGTCACCAAGTAGCAGATGGTTTTAGGTGAAGGGAGGATATTAAAAGGTGGAGGCAGAGTACACTTGTCATCAAAGTAGCTGAGCCAGAGTTTGGCTCGAGCAAACTTCCACTCCTTATCCTCATGATTCTGCACAAGGTATAAAAATACAAAACCTCCACTTTAATCAAAACCACTCGTTCAAAGTGGGCTAAAAATAAGCAATATGGTTCCAGATAAACTATTTAACATCTGTAAAACATTTCAGGGCCACTTAAAGCTAAACTAAAACCTATCAGGAGTTGAAAGTAGTTGCTGTTTTCAGCTCCAAGATCAACTTAAATTGCTCCTAACAACAGGCGATACACACCGCTGAGCCTAACATTGTGCAGACTTACAGCAATTTGTCTGAAGCTTTTATGGAGCATGGCCACCAGCAGCTTGGTCAGCACAATAACTACCACTATGTTGTATGTGCCGATGATCATGGCACCGACAAAAGAGCGTAGCTCCTGTGTGTAGCTGATTCGGGTGACGAAGAGTGCAACATGGGCCAGGGAGAAAATGTACCAGAACAGAGCGTAGCAGGTTCCCATAAACCTGTAACACAGGAAAAAGATAAGAAACACAACATCTGGAAGCCGGCATATTCTTCTTCACTGTTGTCATGCTACAGTGTCTGATATATCAATTTATTAACAGTGTAGCTTCTGAGAAGACAATAATCTGCTGCTCTTACGTGTGAAATGCATCATTGCTCTGTTGCTGGCAGAAGATCCCCTCGCAGTCCTTGGGTGTTTTCTTGCCGGGGTTTTTGTGGTCTTTTCCATAGAGCTGGGTGAGCCCAATGGTGAAGGAGAACAACACAAGCAGGAAGAGGCCCAGAAACTTTCCAAACTCCTGCAGCATCTGACCCATGGAGATCTGTGGGACATTTTGAAAATCTAAATCATATGTGCACAATGTCAAGTCAAGTCAAATTTATTTGTAAAGCACATTTAAAACAGCAACTGTTACCAAATTACGAGTTCCTGTCAATAGTCAAGCTGCAGCATTTTGGACGAGCTGCAGACGTGAAAGGGAAGCCTGACTGGTCCCAACATAAAGCACATTACTGTAGTCCAGCCATGTTGTAACAAATGCTTGGACTATTTTTTCAAGGTCGGATCCAGTCAGCAGTCATTCTTTAATTGGAAGAAGCGTTTGTAGAACAGAGTTAATCTGTTTATTGAACTGAACATCCGAGTCTAAAACCATCCAGAGATTTGTAATGGACTCCTTAAGATAAGGCTGAAGAAAGTCAAGATTTATGGGATCAGCGACAGAAGCACTAGGTCTAAACACAATGACTTCAGTTTTCTGATCATTAAAACTTAAAAAAAAAAAAAAAAATTGAAGCCATTGTCAAGACATTTTAACAGAGGGCAAATGGAGCAGGAAAAGTTGGGTTATAAGTGCAGATAAATCTGACAATCATCAGCATAACAATGAAATGAAAGACCATGTTTCCTCTGGATACACCCCAAGGGGAGCAAATACAATACGAACAGGGGTCCAAGAATAGAGCCTTGCGGGACCCCTAAGGAAAGAGGCATTGAAGCAGATAAACTTTACCAACATGTCTTAGTTATTTACTTTAATTATGTACTTTATTACTACCGTATTTTCCGGCGTATAAGTCGCAGTTTTTTTTACTGATTTTCATGTCCTGTGACTTATACGGCGAAGCGACTTATATATGGATTTTTTCCCATGTTTTTAGACACATTTTTGGCTGAGAAATGACCGTTTCCATTCATTCTGACTGGGGGGGAAAAATAATGCAGTACCACTTTTTGGCCG
>JARVGV010000646.1:17320025-17333253 GCA_031762435.1 Hypsolebias longignatus
TCCCTCACCTGAGAACTCCTTCACCAAATCTCTGCACCTCACCTCTGCACTGAACATCTGACTCAGCAGGTTTTTTATAGGGCGTGTATGCAGCACAAGGCAATCAGGCTGATTACAACCAGCTGAGTCAAAGGAAAAACATACTGCAGGAGCAGGCAGGCAGAGCAGGGTACGTAACAGGCAGCATGTTTAGAAATGTGCAGCGAAGGATTAACCTGGTGAATTAGTTGGACGTGAGAATGAAAAGATTAAAATGTCAGTCTTGAAATGTGTAGCACTGACTTTCCACTGTCGGGCCAGCAGTTTCTGACGCAAAGTCTGTGATGTTAACTTTTCATTTCATTCAATAAGGCAACAATTACTTTAGAGGCGTATCATTTTGAATCAGCTTGCATTTAGTTATCCAGGTAGCCGTTGCTCCTCCACATCAAGAGCAGCCAGTTGAGGCGTTCAGGCATCTGGACACCTCGTAGTGAGGCTTTTCAGGGCATGACAAACTGGGAGAAGATCTACGGCAAGACCCAGGACATGCTGGAGAGACAATGTCTCTCTGCTGGCTTGGGAACACTTTGACTGACAACGATGGATTAATTAACAAAACTGAGAACACATACTAAAAAAAGTGAACATGACATCAAGAAACAATCCTTTTTCTGGTTGCTTCATTTGTACCTAAACTCTGTTCTGTTTGTCCGAGCCTCTGTAGACTGATTCATTTAGTGCACTGTGTGGGAGGGAGACTACAACCGCCCACTGAAAGAGATCAGCAAAATCTCATCTGCAAGACAGAAACAGAAAAGCAAGACTCACTGCTTAACTAAAGAAACACCGCTGCCCCCCCCCCCCCCCAACCCCAGTTTTGATTAGATTAAAAGCAAAAACAGTTTCATATTTAGATTTAAAACAAATGCATTTGTGGGGAAAATTGCTAATACTGCCTCACTAAATTTTGATTAATAGCGATGGACAAAAAAAAAAATGCATCAGATCTCTCTGGGGCAGGGATTATGCTGCAAGAACGTCTGAAAGCTTTCAGAAGAAGTTACATAATTGATTTATTTGTGGTTGTAAAAGGAAGACATTTACAGGCCATCATGAAAACACAGAGCTGCAACGTTTCCTGCACGTTTCACATGACAGAAGACAGATTCTCAGGTTCTTTCAAGCTCACGTTAAAGAACAGAGATCAAAACGATGAGTGTATCATGCAATACGTAAATTAATATTCTTGATACTACTCAAGATTAAAACAACTGCTTGGACAAAGCCATTAATACATTTTTTTTTCAGTTCTGTGTGATTTGTTCTGTACCTGGAGTGTCTTAAGCTGTCCTTCTTGTTTTTAGCATTGCACAGCATGCACTCGCAGCCGACAGCGTGAGGCCGGGGAAGAGATATGTCCTGCTTCAGCAGCATTGTGAGGATCTCGTAGTTGTTCCTGTGAGCTGCCAGGATGACCGGAGCTACATCCATGGTGGTGGAGTACTCGGGGTTCTGAATGCGCTGCATCAGTTTCTGAGAAAGATGGCACAAACCTCTGAAAGACTGTGCAAAAATTACAAGAAAAGGGAAACAGCATTCAGTTATATTAAAGGAGCGCTAATGGCAGTGATAAAAACAGACTTACAGCTATGGAAGGCTTTGACGATCGCCTCGGCCTGTGGTTGAGGAGGATGTCCACAGCTCCCACCACTTCTGAGTCTATGGCCACCAGCAAGGCATCTGTCGCCTTCGCACATGCACATAATTCAAGGAAACATCGCACACAACCATGACAAATAAACGTCACTCTGCGTTGTTTACCTGGCAACCATACTCGAGCAGAAGCTGCAGGATGTCCAGATTCTCGTTCTCGATGGCGATGGTCACGGCATCTCGGCCCAGCACGTCCACGCTGTTGACGTTGAGCTCGCCGTGACGGTTTTCCTCCAGCAGCTTCTTCACCATGTAGTAATCACCTGAAGCACAGCAAACCACACATCAGGGAATTATTGCGCAATCAGCAGGAGACACAGTTGTGGTTGTAACAGAGCAGGCTTGGCTCCAGCTGCCCCTTAATCTTGTGTAACAATAACATCTCCTCCAAAGGACAGTTTCAGCTGCTCAGGCGTGTTTGTGGAGACTTTATATGGTCATGGTAAAAAAAAAAAAAAAAAAAAAAAAAAAAAAAAAACCTGTCTGTAGAGAGTGCCTGCACAGTTAGGCTCACAATACTGGAATAGCATCATAGAAACAATTATGGTGCATGGGTGAAAAAAAAGGGCAGACCTTTATCGCATGCCAGCAGGAAGAGCTTCTCGTCCAGCGTCGTTTCCTCTTTCACTTCCCTCACGTCTTTCAAGGCCAGAAATTTGTCCGGAGAGGAGGCGTCCGTGCCCTGGTACAGAGCTGCCATTACGACGGAGAGCGAGTAGGACCAAACGCTGATTTGCATCCCACTAGAAAGCGGCGACCCTCACACCAGAAAGACCGCCCGCCATGAAGGAACGAGTGGAGGAATCCTTCAGTCGCAGCGCGGCCGCCATCTATGGGCTAACTCCATATGTTATGCTAATTCTGTCGCGCCTTTTTTTGTTGTTTGTTTTGTGGATAAATATTACCTTCAGCTGTCTTTATGACTTCAAACAACGAGCTAGACGACGTGAATGGTCGTAGAGGTCCGACAAGAAGTCGCTGTCGCTCCCTTCACCGTGTTTACACGCACCATCTTCTCGGTTTCGCCGCCTGTCTTTCTGGTCCTGATGCTGCTGCTGACCAGAGAGGCGACTGCGCATGCGCTCTCCTCCGAACGCGCCCTCGCTCGCTCGAGCGGCACGCGCAGAAGCCACGGTGATGCAGGATTACGTAACAGCGCAGCCCCGTACTGTTTGCAGAATAAACATCCACCGTGCAGCAGAAACACACAGCGCTGAGGGACAATGATTAAAAATGAATTTGTCGACAGGGAGCCAGAAAATTAAAACAAACATAATAATAATATTTAAAAGTTTATGGCCATTTTTTCTGATAACTAAACCCACTAATACGAATTCACGTGCACTTGAAAAAACGTGCAGTGCTTTAATAAAACGTGTCTTGTCTTCTGTTCAAGATGTAGTAATGTTAGTGTCCAGCAGAGGGCAGTCTGCTCAAAGCTTCCAAAATGGGATGAAGCCTTCAAATACAGTACAGTACAGTACTGGTAGGATCTCTTTATTTAGTTTTTATTTACTAAATATCTCTCTTTTTAAAATTGATTAATTAATTACTTAATTTAACTGTACAGTCCCATTATCGTATCTTAGATGTTCTTAGCCGCTCAGTTTCAGTTTGACTCAGAAGCTGATAAACTATAGTAGATTAACCTGGATTAACTTGTATAAATAAAGGTTGAATGCACAAAGTGATAAAAAGCTATAATTTAGTCACCTATCAGTTATCAGTAATGATACATCAGTTATCATTACATGTCCAAAGAGGAGTAGGGTCAAACAACATATTCTTTATCCCCTTCTGACAATCCCACATAATAGGGCTTTCTTAGGAAAGATGATGTTTAAGCATTAAAATGTGCTCCGCGCCCCCCCCCCCCCCACACACACACACACACACACTTTTTTTAAAGACATGAACTCAGCCTACATCTTCCTAAAATCATTGACCAATTTCATCCAACGCCCAATTCCTTCCAAACTTATTGTTGCTGTTTGATTGGAACCTCCTGTTTTACAGTTGAAACCTCTCCACTGGTTTTCTATTACGCGTTTGCCTTATGTTTCTGAACACATTAAGATACATTTTCACTTACTTAATTTAGTTTTATTCTTAGATCTGAGCAAACCTCTTGAGCCTGCAGTGCACAAAACAACTAAATGATTTTAAAAGATTCACTCATCTCTGCAGTGACATCCACATTCTTATTAAAACTGGAGATGATAAAACTGTAAGTTGGTCCTTTTTAGAACAAGGGGGGTCCCTTTAAAGCGCTTTTCACTTTTACTTGTGTTCCCGAACGGATGGGTGGAGCACGATTGCAAGCAGGGAGGCGAAACCTCTCCGGATCACAATAACAGCATTCAGCCTTCAGCTGAAGACGGACGGGCGGGAGAGCCAATGGCGCGGCTCCGTTTAGCATGACGTCACTGCGCATCCAATGGGCTCCCCGCTGAGGGCGGGCCCTGTCCTGCATTCTGATTATCTGCTCAGTTTGTATTAGTCGGACGAGCCGAGGCGCAGCTCCTGCGGATCCGAGCGCTTCCATCCCCTCCAGAACCATTTGCGCTGCGCCAAAAAAAAAAAAAAAAAAAAAAAAAAAAAAAACAAGACCCGCTCCGTCGTTTGAACGTCGCCGCGCGCTGCGTGCGCACAAAGAGAAGGATGCGTCGGACGTTTGCTGCGCAGAGATGCCTCCGCTGAGCATGGATAAGCAGCAGGGCGTCTGGCACAGCGAAGAAGGCTCCTTCTTTTTTGTTGTGAGCGCGGGCCACGCCGCTGAATCACCGCAGCGCCCGGTATGGACGACTTAAACGCACCCATCACCCACCATTGCGCAGTGCAGCGAAAACTGTGAGCTATACTGTGTTGTTTTTGTCGCTGCCGAACAGGAGGGGGGTATATTACCTAATCAGCTGCTTCTGTTTTGGGGATAAACTCTCAGTACAGTCTGCAGAGCGCCTTGGTGCATTGTCAATGTAAAGAGCTTTGTCCTGTGGTGGGAGCCACTCTCCTGGGGGGTACAGATGAGAGGCAAACAGTACCATCAACCACTGAAGTTGACAGCACCTTGGGAGAAGGATGCTGGCTTTGGGAGGAAGCTTAAAACCTACAGGAATCATACCAAGATAATAGCACAGCCTGGGATCGTGATGAAAGTCCTCCGCAGGAAGAGGATCGTGTTATTCATGGCCTATTTCCTTCTGCTGGTCCTCACCATGCTTAATTTGGCGAATTACAAATGGACTAAAGAGCCACAGCAGTGCAACCATCAGATGAGGAGCACCACGTATCAGAGCAGGTCTGACATCCGCTTCCTTTACAGGCCCTCGCTGGCTAAAAAGAGGCAGCTTATTTACGTGCTGACCACCTGGAGGTCGGGCTCGTCCTTTTTCGGGGAGCTTTTCAACCAAAACCCCGACGTGTTCTTCTTATACGAGCCGATGTGGCACATCTGGCAGAAGCTGTACCCCGGCGATGCAGTGTCATTGCAAGGGGCGGCCAGAGACATGCTCAGCTCCTTGTACCGCTGTGATCTGTCCGTTTTCCAACTTTACAACAGCCCCGGAGGCAAGAACTTCACCTCCTTAGGGCTATTTGGGGCCACCCTGAATAAAGTGGTGTGCTCCTACCCCCTCTGCTCAGCCTACAGGAAGGAGGTGGTGGGGATGGTGGATGATAAGGTGTGTAAAAAGTGCCCCCCTCAAAGCCTTAGACTGTTGGAGGAGGAGTGCCTAAAATACAACACCATAGTCATTAAAGGCGTACGTATTTTAGATGTAAACGTCCTGGCTCCTCTGATGGAGGATCCATCCTTGGATTTGAAGGTGATACACTTGGTCAGAGACCCACGGGCTGTTGCCAACTCCAGGATCAAATCCAGGCATGGCCTGATCAGGGAGAATTTGCAGGTGGTCCGCAGCAGAGACCCTAAACTTCGCCGGATACCTTTTGTGGATCCCGGCCACAAAGCCAACAAAAAGGACGGCTCGGACTATCACTCCATCGGAGCCATGGAGGTGATCTGCGACCGCACCTCCAGGACTTTAAGGACGGCCTTGAACCCACCCAGCTGGCTGAAGGGGAAGTACATGGCGGTACGGTACGAAGACCTGGTGGAAAACCCAGCGAAGACGCTGAGGAGCATCTACCGCTTTGCCAACCTCACCAACAACCACGACATCGAGCTGTTTGCGCTGAACATGACCAGCGGCTCCAGCTCGTCCTCGAAGCCATTCATAGTGTCCTCCAGGAACGCCACGCAAGCCGCTAGCGCGTGGAGAACAGTGCTGAGCATTCAACAGATCAAGCAAGTGGAGGACTACTGCCACCACTCCATGTCTGTTCTAGGGTACGAGCGAGTGAGAACAGCTGGGGAGGCCAAGGACTTGAGGAAATCGCTACTGACGCACTCCAAACTGTGAAAAAAATAGAAAATTAAAAAGAAACATCCTCACCGCCAAAGACCTTTTAATTTAATGTTCATTTTTCATTGAGTGCCGTTTCCTCTTATTGTGGAATTAAAGCTTTACTTTCAGTGTGCAAGGAGCTCCACTGGCCACATCTGGAATGTATCACGTTTTACGCTCAGTCCAGCTGCAGTTGTATTCGAAGGGGTCAGTTCTTTATTTTTTTATGGGGACACTGGTTTGACAGTGCACGGCTTTGAACTTGAATAGTGAAGCTGCAGGGATGGGGGCGGGGGTGGAGAAAACAAATGTATATTTCATGTATCTCGTTATGATGACACTTCAAATTGGATGTTTTGAAGTTATTTTTGAATGTTTGCAATTATAACAAATTCCCCCCCCCCCAGTCTCCATAATGTCTGTAGAAGTAAAACCAGTGGATTAAAAAAAAAAAAAGTTTTAATGCAAAACGCCATTGTCGAGGTTTGTTTTTAAAGATCTGTTTGAAGTCGGAGACAATCAGTAATTTGGTTTGTTAATGTGCCATGTAGGTGTCATCAGAACAGCCGTTTAAATCTTTAGATTTTTTTTTTGTTTGTTTTAAAGGAGTATGTTTACATTTTCATGGTTTATTTTATTTGTCAGCGTCCTCGTGGGATGATGATGATGTCATGCTCTGTGGTCCTAATTCTGAAGCTGTGTCGGTGAGCAGTCTGTTCCACCATTTCAAATGTTTACAACTGCTTGCTCTTACGAGAAACACAATCTGAGAAAACCGCATCGAGCATAAAGTTCACAGTAAAACAAAAGTTTACGTTTCATCGCCGAGCATCACGTTACAGTCGCAACTAAAACCGGGTTCGTTCAATTTTACGCTCGATATTCACATCACTTATTTTCCTTTTTGAATTTTCTTTTCTCCTTGTAGAGCCATTGGGCCGTTATACATTTGTTGCCAGTTGCTAGGATCTTAAAGGAACGGAGCTTGTGTGGTAAACAAGCTCACTGTTTACATCCAGCGTTACTCAGAATAAAGCAGGCAAAACCAGAAGGTGTTGGAGATTCATTTACTTATAATCTCGTATTAAATTTGCTCACAGATTCAGTTTTATTTTTTAGGGAAGTTACAAGAACAGGAGCTGATTGTTCTTCATTTTGTGCCAAATCGAATAGGCTTGTAGCTCCAAGCAACCAATTATACACAGTTTAAAAGCATTTATAGCGAGAAAGAATAAATCCAAAAGTTACGGATGTTAGATACCTGCAGACTATTTACCTACAAATATAAAAAGTGAAGGAAATACCTTTTTTACCTTCCGACAATCCTGGTCCCTGTTTTTGCTATCACACTGAAGGTAATCGCTATGTGCATCTCAGGTGATGCATATGATGTCATACTCATGCACGTTTAATTTTTAAATTTTAATTAATTTTAAATTTTGTTTAATTTTTAAATAAAACTAGATTTTAAACCATAAAACAAACTTATTTAATAACAACTGGATATCTGGCCCCTGAGCTCTTGGTTTTCAGTAACTGCGGCCTCCTGAACAATTCAGTTGAATAGCCCTGATCTAGAACATAACCATAATATATACTGAAACAAGCTTGTTGCTTTCAAATTCATACACAGATCAAATTTCAGCTACAATATCTCTAAACAGGAAACTTATTAATATTAAAAATATTGTGAATACGTTGTTTTTCCTGCCAGGTTAAGACTAAGATTTCATGTAGGGAAATGATGAAGTTATGGCTGTTTTGGTTAAACGTTAAAAAAACATGTTTCAGTAAGTATGCATTGTAAATGAGTCTCAGCTACTACCACATCAATTTGAATTAAATATCAATAAAATGGGCTCAGTTAAAGTTGTTTTTGAAGGTATAGCTGTGGCAGCCATCTTGAATCATGCTGACCCTAAAAGTAGATCAGTTTATACATGCAACGATTAATTTCTGCATTTTTCAATAAAAATCATCCAGCGGTTTATGCAATATTTTGCTAACAGACACATAAACACACACAGTCACAGGCATTATCTCCTGCCTTTCAGTGGCATTTGATAAATGTAGTTAAGGTTGTATTATTTTTGCTATTATTATTTGGTATTATAGTTTAAAGTCTGAAAATCTGAAAAAGCAGTAAGTTAGGAAAGAAAGTAGCATTAAGAAGTTATAAAACCTTGTTTTGAGTAGCTTTTAAAAACTTCCTGGTGAATCTGGAAAAAAAAAAAAAAAAAAACCTGGAAAAATCGTAACAATTAACCTTGTAGTTTTTATTAAAAGCAAAAAGCAAGTGTGAAAATTCAAAGTAAATAAAAACGTAACGTGGTAATATTTAAATTGCATCCCAAGCAAATACATTGTGTCGTGAAATCCCATAAAACAAGTAAATCGTACAGAAAACTGCGCAAATTAAGTCAATCATTTTAAAGAAAGGGGCCGTTTAAGGATCTTTATCACACAACTTTTGATTCAGTGTCTTGCTTCTATAATTATAACAAACAACTGACATTAAACTGTTCATAGCTGCAGAAAGCTAAAAAAAAAAAACACCCAGCATTCCGAGAATGCACTCATTCACTCAGGACAAAGCAGATTTTACTCTGAGGACAGAGGCTGCACTAACACAATAAAAAAAATGTCTGGGTGTTCACAAAGACCAGCCTTCAGAGATGGTGTTTGTGCAGCGCATACCACTCTGCTTCACTCCAGGGAAAAAAGGGATGGGGGTGGGGGTGGGGGGGGGTGGGTGCTGAGATTTACAATGGCGTACGCTGAGTGCAGCAAAGTGCAATCTAAAATTAAAGAACTCAGAGAGAACTTTGCTAATAGTCTCTTCCCCAAAACGCTAATACACTTAAGCTTTCGGAAACATTCCGCTGTGTTGCAGTATGATAAGCAGGACGAGGAGGGAGCTGATGAATAAATCCAGGAGAATATATGTGAATCAGTTAAAAAAGGGGCTGGGGCAGAAAATAGTACAATGAAAGTTTAATCAGGAGCTGGGCTGCGGAGTGAAGGAGAAATTGGCAAAGTTCAGACGATTAAAGAAAACACAATTAAGTCACAATATAAAGAGTGAAACCAATGAGTCTGAGCAGGAGCGCCGCCAAGTTGCTCTGTTATCAGCGCGACTTCCCATATTTCATTTTCATCCTTTTAATTGATGAAAAGGCCTTCCAGCGTCGTCTTTTCAGCAATTAATTCCAGAAAACCACAGCCAAACAGGCAAAGATTTCTTAAGTAGAGCAACAGGAAGAGCGCTGGTCTCCGTAATGATCTTTTCCTTCCAGTGTGAGCGTGTCTTCACACACACACAGATGCATGGAGGGGGGTGGTTGTGTGACCTTTTGGATCCACAGCAACTCCCACTCAGCCGCTTTCAAATGCCTTGAACAGAGTCCCCATGTGCAGTGGGAGGCGGGGAGGATAAGTCAGAGCTAGAAGAGACCCCAGGAAATTCAGGCCTTGTTGATGCACAAGTACCAATGCCCAAATCCCCCTCCAGCAGGTCCTCTTGGTGCTCTGATCCGGAGTCGCTCCGTGTAGACGCGTGCTCAGTTTTCTCCAAATCAACAGTGAAATCATCAAGTTGACCCTCACAGAGCTGCTCCTCATCCTGAAAGACAAATTGCAAAAATATATTTAGCCCCGTTTCAAGCCAGACATATTTGCAGGAGGATTAATAGAGTTTTACCTCCTGCAGACGGGGGCTGCTGAAGACTTTAGCAAATCCACCACACCACTGTGGCAGAGTGTCAGTCAGCGGGGGGCCACAACGCGTCAGCAGGGGCTTCAGATATCTGCAGCCTTGTTAAGTTATAATCAACAGAACCAAAAAAATAAAAATTGTGTTGTGAGATAAAACAGAAAAATGAGCAACTTTACTTTAGTGAATAATTTTGTTAATTTGCAAGATGTCTTCAGCAAAGAAAAATATTCCCAGACAAAAATATTATCTGGCGCAAAAAAAAATGTGACGCAAAGGGCATTAGAGAGCTAGTGATGTATGATGATCTTTATTAAAAATGCCCGTTGTAATCATTTTGGAAATGTGATCAAACATGTCACTAGAACTGGTCACGCCATCGTGACAGTACTCAACCGGTTGGTTCCTAAATAACAGGAAATGCCTAGTATTCATGTCTGGGTGTAGATTAATTATTTTATGTAATCTCATGTGATGTTGTGAGATTTTGTTTCTGTTAGTGGGATGACTCTCAGCTACTACCACACCAAATTGTAGCTCAATATCTGTATACATGGCAGCGTTGTAATCATTTTGTAGATGCACATCTAATCTGTCTAGTGTAGGTGTCTGCAACCTGTGGCTTTGGAGCCACATTTGGCACTTTGGTGCCTCTGCAGGGACTCAGGCTTTGACCAAAACAGACATAAAACTAAATTTTATAGGTGATAAAAACAACAATGCCAACAAAAATGGCTAGTTTTAGCAGTTTTTCTGTCTTTTCATGTGCAAATAAATTAATCTAATATAAGGAGTAAAACATACTCACTTTAACTGTATGCTTTATTTCTTCAAAGCAGGATACTTAATTTTTTCCACATTTAAAAAAATAGCATAGGCCTGCATAGTTCAGTTTTTTCCTTCATAAAAAAAAGAAAAACAAAATGTATTTTCCCTTTCTTTACAAGAATCTGGTGTTTTCTTTTGTTGTGAATTGTAAAAAAATAATAAATAAATGTAAAAAAAAAAAAAAATCATTAGATAATTTTAGTTGTATCCCTACTGTCCAGAAAAGCCCCCTCCATCAAGCATAAAGTAGCCCATGGGCCATCAGTTGATATATTTATTTCTTTTATTAGACCTTTATTTATATAGGTTAGTCTCCATTGAGCCACGAAGACTCATTTACACGAGAGCCCTATTGCATACAAGATACAGGCAGATGAGAAAAAGAGAACACGAGGATGGAGGAAGCCCCAAAAAAATCATGTCTCACACCATGTCCTGGCCGGGAAACAGATGCAAAAAAGACCACAACATAAAACAGCAACATACAATGACATCATAATACATTTATACATAGAGGTCGATAAAGGTGGTGAGTTATTCATAAACACCCCAGAAAGTTCCAAAGTTCTGACAAGATGGTACAGTGTCTATCAGCGTCACAATTCTGATAAGGCCACAGATGTCCTCGGGGGGAAGGGGTGTCAGGCAGATCTTCTAGTTTATGTATCCTTCAGGAAAAATTTGAGATAAGTTGGCCTGTCCAAGGTCAGTGGGGAGACAAATTCAGATAAACATTTGTTTTGGGCAGGCAGATTCTGATCTCATGTCTGCCTGCAGTTCTGCTGGTACACTCAATGGCGAATCCAAACAATAAAATTTGTGGACATTCCACCCAGTTTGTGCCCGTTAGCTTTCTCCAAGTTTGAATACTTCATGCCGGTGAGTTCCAGGAGCTGCAAGTTGCCTACAATTCTCAGAAATTGCGTCCAGCTTGTGGTTGACCTCATTAAGCATTTGAGTCTGAGAGATCGAGGAAGAAATTAATTCTGAAACTGCTGCCGATGTCTTCCTAATTTGTCGATATTCTAGGTATCTGTCGATTCCATAAAGCAGAAACCCTGTTATCATAAATCCAATAAGGTACACATCTTCTACGTCTTCCATGGACAGCACAGACAGGCACATCATCTTCCATTCCCCCCAGGAATTAATGACATATCCAGCTGCGTGTGTTCGTTCAGGACATGAGGGCTCTCCTGCACACTGTCGTCTGGTCAAAAAATTTTCAGTTGCGTTGAGAGACCAGCCGACCAAATCCATAATAATTTTCTATTCAGAAGATGTGTAAAGAGTCTGAGGAGGGTGACAGAACAAGAGAGCAAAAAAATCAGGAGAGAGGGTGAGAGTGACTGTCTTCGTCGAGAGTAAAAGAGAGAATAATCACAGTTGTAGGTTTTACGGCCCATGACGTTTAATTTAGTGAACAAAGGTGCAAAAATGGCTCTTTTGGTCATAAAGGTTGCAGACCCCTCAGTGGTTTATGAGAATTACTTAATGCTACAGACTCCCCTCCTCCACCATTTACTTTAGTAAGAATATAAATAAAGAAAACAGCACATTTTGCTTAAAGTCATATAACATTGTTAACCTCTCGGTGGCTATTTTGGAGTCAGGCTTCTTTCATGAGGTCAGTGACCGCCAGTGGCTCCTTTTTTAAGGCGAGTCACACGTTAGTCATTCAAGCTGGAGGGACGTGTGTTATTTTCTGATTCCTAAACTGTTTGCATAATTAAAGTAGATGTAAATAATCCTGTCAGCTGAGTCTTAGCTCTCTTGCATAAAAAAAAAAAAAAAAAAAAAATATTCATAGGAGAAATTGTTGAAGAAAAGCTGAGTAAAAGAAGGTTAGATTAACAGAAAACTAATTTGCTCCTCAAATGAGGAGTAAAATAGGCTGTTATCTTGTTCCAGGAAATCAGGTCAGTTAAGTGTTTGATTAAAATCAGTAGCAAGGTCGCAATTAGTGAAGTGTTTAAGTGGTAATATAAGGCTATCATATTTTGAATCAGTTTAAAGAATAAGAACAAAATCTTATGTGTAAGTCGGGGAATGAAATCAACATGCTCCTGGGTACATTGTAATTAAACTCACACACTGTTATACACTCTCAAACACAATCAAACCAAGTTTAACAGCATTTTTTTATTAGACGCTTGACTGTGCGTCCTCTTTACTACAGGCCTTTAGGACTGGCAGCGTTTTAGCTGTAAAAGTTGAGGCCCTTTTATAAAATATTTCCTGCAAATATTCATTCTTTGGTCATTCATCCTTAAAAAACCACATTCTTCTTGCTGGATAAACTCAACCTTTGTACCTCAAAGTGTATAATGAATAACACAGGATTTAGACTTGGCACACAAGCCTACAATCCTCCGGCATAGGCACAGAAAATCAAGGATAAGCAGGAAATGATCTAATTTGGCACCATTTCCTACATTTATCGGGATGTTGCAAGATCCATTGTTCCAACAGGATAAATGTCTTTGTACATGTCTCAAATGAGAAACAGGTACCGGTAATTAAAAAAATGGTGGGAAAAAAAAAAAAAGATCCTTGCAGGAGTGAGTTGTTTATCCTCCTGTTTCAA
>JARVGV010000646.1:17333353-17345124 GCA_031762435.1 Hypsolebias longignatus
AAAAAAAAAAAGATCCTTGCAGGAGTGAGTGGTTTATCCTCCTGTTTCAAACTTATGGACAAGGATGGCAATTATAACGTTAGAGCTGCTTACTCCTTCACACTGCTGTTGTATTATGTGTGTGTGTGCTTGGGTGCGAAAAGATGCTGAGTCGGTTGAAGGCGGTAGGAGCCCAGCTGCTGTTTCAGCCACTTTTGCAGCAAACATCACTCCCACCCACAGTTTTGACGCTATTAAATGTTGGCTGTTTCCAGTGACTGCAACTGAGTGCAAGCAAACACTTGTGAACAACAAGAGACATATAAATGCACTTCAGAAAGTTCATGTATGCAAAAGTCTAGGCTGACATTGTTGGTGTGTGTGTGTGTGTCACTGAAAGTCAAGTCAAATTTATTTAAAAACAGCAGCTGTTACTGAAGTGCTTCACAATAAGATCAATAAGTAATTTAAAGAAAGAAAAAAAAAAGAGCATCAAAAGAAAAACATAAAAACACAGAACAATAAAATACTACATCAAATCACACTGTGTTAAAAGTTAGTGAAGACAGATGTGTTTTTAAAAGAGGAAGTGGCCTACTTAATGTTGGGGGGCAGATTGTTCCAGAGTTTAGGGTTGGTGACTAAAAAACCCAAGCGTCTGGTACAACCAAAAGCAGCTGGTCAGATGATCTCAGGGTCTGAGAAGGACATATGGTTGAATTACTGGTAGATCAGAGAGAGATGAAGGTGTAAGGCCATTTCTGTGTTTAAAGGGCAACAGGAGATTTTTTTAAATCTATTCTGTGCAGGGAGCCAGTGAAGGAAGGACAAAACTGGTAAAATATGATCAAACCCAAGAGTTTTTGTTAAGAGCCGAGCTGTGGCATTTTGGACGAGCTGCAGACGTGAAAGGGACACCTGACTGACCCCAACATAAAGCGTGTTACGGTAGTCTAGTCGGGTTGTAATGAATGCATATGGACTATTTTTTTCAAGGTCAGAACTGGTCAACACGGATTTCAGCTTAGCTATCTGCTTTAATTGGAAGAAACTTTACCGCAGAACGGATAGACGCAGTTAAAACTCAATTATAAGTTTAGAAAAAAATAAATAAGTATAACGATAGCCTGGTTCATACAGATAAACTTGCAGAATTTAAATGACAGCACTCCGTATATTTTGCAAACCGTATAATCTCTTTTAAACCATCCAAATAGCAACTGGAAATGCCATCCCACTTTGTCTTTAATCTGGATTTTAGAAACATTTGGGGCATCTCAATTACAAACTAACCCATATGGCCATAAAAAAAAACCATAGAATGTACCTTTTTGTTAACTCTTTTAAGAAACTAACAGGTAACATGGAAGGCTAAAATAAGAATCATGTAGTCGATCTGCAACATTCTGGGATGGCTGAAAGTGGGCGACATAAGATTTTTGTAACGGTGCAGTAGTGATATTGAGTAAATAGTAAAAAAAAAAAGAAAGTGAGTTCAAATAAAAGCACACAATGATACAAACACTCTTCTCACTCCTGTTTCATTAAATCTCTGCTGTGGTGGAAAAACTTGATAATTTTTGAAGCCTTAAAGATAATGCAGTGACTGATTCTTACAGAAGAATTAGCTTCAGTCAAAATAAATTCAATGCATTCCACCACTTACAGTGAATGTTTAAAACATCCAAAACAGTATCATCTGTTGTCTCTTTCCTTAAGCTGTAGTTCAGCCCTTTCTTCATTTCTGTGGTATAATATGTTAAACAACACTTACCCCCTCTAATCCAAGCTAAAGCTATGTTAACACCTAAAAATCAAATTTCTTAACCATGTGCGGATGGGATGCCGGATCCTAAAGTAAAAACATCTGTTACCGGCTTCTGAAAGATTAGAGCAGTCAAACCTTCAGCTGCAAACATCAAAAAGGCTTTGATCGTAGTCAATATGAGCGCTTATGAGCAAAACGCTCATCCTAATGAGCCCTACAGCCAAGCTGACAAGGAAATAGTAGAGGAAACAGCTGTATGCCTTTATTATGGAACACCTGTGAGCCAAAGCGGAGTCAGAACTACCTGGGAGCAGGACTCACTGGGTCACTTCAAAAGCATCTTCTATGTGATTTACCTCTGCAATGCCAATTTAAAAAAAAAAAAAAAAAAAAAAAAAAAAACCACTAGTCGGGCCTGAGGTTTCATCCTTTGTACATTTTTTTTTTTTTACTTTTGTAGTTGCTCTGACTCAATTTTATTTAATTTATAATAAGTAAATTAAAAAAAAAATAAAAAAATAAAAAAAAAAACAAAAAAAAAAACAAGCTCTTCATATGTGCAAACTGAACTGATTTGGAGGCTTTTAACCACAACCACAGGGTACACCTTGCATAGATAGAATGGGTACACACGTTTCAGTGTGTTGCAATGAGAGTAAAATTTAATTAACTAGAGAAATTGCATTTCCAATGTGAATGCTTATTGCAGAAGAACTTGCAGAAAAACAACTGAAATTAGCTAAAAACATGCTGAAATGGCCTAAATTAGTAGAAGAAAGCAGAAAAAATATATTTGCTGAAGTAGGTATAAATAAGCAGAAATTAGCACAAAAAATTAGGAAATTAGCTAAAATAAAGCTAAAATTAGCAAAATAGCTGAAAAGTAGCTGAAAAGGCAAAAGTAGCTTAAACTACCAGAAGGAAGTGGAAACAAATTAAATGAGCTAAAAAAATGTTGAATCAGCTGTTAAAGCTAAAATTAGCATCAAAAGAGCTAAACAGTAGCTGAAAGCACAGAAACACCTGAAACTAGCAGAAAAAAGCTGAAAGGCGCATAACAAGCTGAAATTAGCATAACAAAGTTAATTAGGCTGAAAATAGCAGAAATTAACATGAAAACTTGAATTTATCTAAAAACAGTGGAAATTAGCTAAAATGTTAAAAAGCTAGCTGAAAAGTTAGAACAAGCTTAAATTAGCAGACGGAATAAGAACAAGTTTGCCCAATTTGCTGAAATAAGCAGAAATGAGAACAAAAAAGTTGAAAATATGTGAAAAAAATGTAAAATTAGCAACAGCAACAACAACAACAACAAAAACCCAGCTCAGAAAAGTAGCCAAAACAGCAGAAAGTAGCTTAAGTTACCAGAAGGAAGTGGAGAGAGAACATGTTTGCTGAATTAGGCTGAAAAAGTTGAAATTAATGTAAAAAAATGTGGTATTAGCCAAAAAAAAGGAGCTAAACTTAGCATAAAAAGCTGAAGTAGGAAAAAAAAAACTAGCATAAGCTGAAATTAGCAGAAAGAATTTAGTAGAGGCACAAAAATGTAGCTAGCAGAAAGAATCTGAAAGGCCCACAAAAACAGCTGAAACAAAAAACAGTTGAAAATAGTTTAACAAAGTTTAAATTTGCACAGGGAGGCTAAAAGAAGCTGAACCAGAACAAAATGTGAATGGAGCAGTAAAAGGTTGTAAACAGATCTCAAGATGTGAAGGATGTAAAATGAGCTCAATTCTTTTCCTATGGAAAAAAAAAAAACGTGTCAGAAAAGGCTAAATATTTCAGAAAGCTAAAGTTGCACCTATATCAAAAGTCATAGCACCCTTCTCCTGAACATTTTGAAATATGACTTGTTGAAATAGCACAAAAACTGTGGAACGAGAAAGATGCTGAAAATTGTACGGAACAAAAATGGATCACAATAGTGCGAATGCTTCATAAGGGTTCAGATAATTGTTAGTGGCAGTGCCGCCATTATGACATGTTTTAACTTGTTCAGGAACAAAATATTTTGTGAAGCAGGTAACTTTTGGGTTTTCAGTTACTTTTGCTGAGTAACTCTACTAGATTACGTACAAAACGTTCCTAAAAACACCTTCAGTGCCCTTTGAGGTGTAAACAAATACAATACTTCTGAAGAGAAACTTTCCATTTTCCAAGTAGTAATCAAGATAACTAAAAGCTCGTTCTGATAAAAAGTTACAAGACCATTTTCTTAGACGTTCTATAACTAATTACAAACCACGTCAGGTACAAGAAACTCACCAGGAATAAGATGTCATAATCAGTCATATCTTTCAGCCACAATTAGTTTTGTGCACTCTGTGGATCAGCAGCGAGTTCAAACAAAGCTTGATTAAAAGCCGTTTCACTCATCCTCAAAGAAAACGGTTTCAATCCTGTTAAAAATAATTAATCAAAACGTTCAAAAAGAGACTATAAATATAAATCCCTTTGCAATAAGTGTCCACGATATGATTAAATGCCTTCAGCTGTAATACAAAGTGTTTCTGTAAAACCTGGCAGGCACAGTGTATCTCTTTCACTCCGTCCTGTGAAAAATCAGTGAGATAATATCACGTTGGGAGGAAGCATGTCAGTGGCAAGAACATGGAGATGTGCGAGTACAAAAAGGAACAATGCGATGGCACATTTTCTGTGAAATATCTGTTTCACGCTGTAAGACACTCGGGCACAACAGTTAAACTAACACAAAAACTGTTTTGTGTAAAATCTGGACCAACCTCCAATTTCTTTATGATTTTCTTGCAAACATTTTTGTAAGAATTTGTAGAGTTCTTAACACTTCCTGAAGGTTTTAAACACTGAATTTGCTTTGTAATTATTTTTCTTCTTAAGAGGAATAAAGTAGTTCCTCATTACTTCGCGGTTCATTTTTCGCGGTACGTTTTTCACGGACTTGCTCTATCGAGGTTTGTTTAAGCACTGTACATGCACATAATATTTTCAGCAAAATAAGTGACGTCATTTTGTAGTTTTCTTTCACTAAGCCTTCACTGTTTTGCCAGTCTAAATAACTACTCTACCCAGAAGCCATCAGTCACTTCCCAGAAGTCAACATTGCTTCCAACTTTTGTTTGCTGCAAATGGAGGAAAAGTTTTGCAAACAGTCAGAAGTAACGATAATAAGCTCAGAACTGGCAGGAGGAAAGTATCAAATAATTCTGAAGTTGAACTTATCCTTCAAGTTGTATCTTCACTACTGAGTAGCTGCAGTTGATCTGGATTCAGTGTGACCCGGATCCTGGGAGCTGCAGGGAACAGACGGCTGCAGGTTTCAGTCTGGTTCTGGTCGTGCAGTGCTTGTCCGGACCGGACCAGAGGTGGTGGATCAAATCCTGGGCAGCCTTGCTCCTGTAGCACAAGCGATGGGCTTCAGTCATGCTGCACTGGGACTTTTTTTTCATCTATTGGGTCGGATGGACCCGAGTTGCTCCTGTTCTGCAGAACCCTTGTAAGTTAAATTTAGTAGCATATGTTGTTAAAATGACATAGGTTTAAGAGTTTATAACATTCAAAAGTGTGGGGAGGGTTTCTAAAGCCTTAATATAAAGTTTCATGTACTTGAACTTGAATTTGGACTGTATGTCCACAAATCTGGCCATTTTGGATTATCAAAAGTACCAGCAGAACTCAAGGTTGACAAGAAATAACAGTCTGCCTGAAAACAATTAAGAACTGTGGCTTATCTGAATCTGACTCCCCTGTTCGGCCACGAAGCAGGCTGACTTATCGAATTTCTCCTGGGATATGTGTAAACTAAGAAGCAAACCCCCCTACACCCGAGAACTTCTATGAATGATTATTAGATCTGTACCGGCTGACACCAACATCTTAACAGGACTATGGTACTGGAAGTGCTTCATGGACAAATCGCACATTCTTGTCGTCAAACTGTGAAAAGATCTTTGACCTTAAGTGCCTTTATATCGAAGAACTATTCACATGTGTGTATCAAGTGGCATAAAACACATAAAATGGCAGCCAATGTCTTGTGGGGAAAAAGCCAAAACTATGCCAATCAATAGATTATCCTAACCCTAAAATCTGAATGACTACCAACATCCTACCTATTAAACAAAGAGACACAAATTAAGCACAAAAACAATAAACAACAATAATCAAATATAACTCGCAAAAGATTAAAAACAACAAACAAAGCGATGCAAATCACAAAAAAAAAATAATAAAAAAATAAAAAAATAAACCCTGCATTTTGCATTCCATTTACACTTTATCTTGTTTCGATGGATGCTTTCTGATGGCTAGAGCAGTCGCAGTGTCAGTCCATGGCTTTGATTTAATAATACAATGCTAAACAAAACATTATCACTCCTTATTCAGTTTGTTTTAAATGCAAAGAAAACTTAAATTGCCAACACACCAAACAGACAAATGAGTAGTTTGTATGTTTTTTTCATAGATCTGCATCTTGTTGTTTTGGCGGAGAGTACAACAATCTGTTTCCTACTAAACACCAGGCCAAGTCATGAGGCCAGTAAATCCTAAAATTTGATTATCCTAAACTCGATGCAGACCTCATGAAAATCAGCTGAAAGGTCCTGACTGGTCTCTTATAACAAGCTGAATGGGTTCACTCAGTACTCTACAGTAAAAATGTAATATTTTAGGTTTTATGCATTTTCATGGATTAATGCTTCCATAGAATGAATCTGCCATCATCATGTTTGACTAAAAGGTCAGTATTAACACAGTGACACTCAGCTCCTGGTTTACTACATAATTTGTAGAGAAACTGAGCTAAACATGTCCGACCTTGTTTTATCAGATTAAGCTTATTTTGGTTTGATGGTCATTCTATCAGTTTTTGCACATTTAACTGCTTTGTCTTTATGACATACTGTATTTATTTAAGTAGGCCATTGAGTCCTTTAGTCAAAAGTTGCTTCTGTCTGGTCATAATACCATAAAAGTCTGATAGAAGGAGTGTCAAACCAACATTTCTTTCTATTCACAAAAGAACAGAGCTTGGAAATGTGATCCAAACAACATCAGTAAAGAATATTTCAGTTTACAATAGTTTCAGGTTTACCAATATCTCCACAAATTTCTTTCTGACTGTATGTCCTGACACATTTCTGCATCAAAGTTTAATGAATAAACCTGTCCTACCATATAATTTCCATGAAATATCAGGGTGAATGCTAACTTTAACTATATTCATTGGTTTGTCTGTATTAAAGGAATATTTTAATAAGCTATTCATGTTTCAGTTGTTGTTTTATATTCCATCAACAATATCAAGCGTTAGAGCAAAATATGGCCGCTTTCACATGGGTCAGTAATTGCTGGTGGATAATGGAGCCCACGAAAAAACAGGCATGCAGCCCTCCAGTGGCAAAATTAACATGCAAAGTTCTTTTGGCTGTCAAGAAATGGTGCTACTCACAACACCCCATTTAGAGAACAAGAAACAAAAAAAAACAAAAAAAACAAAAAAAAAAAATCACAGTAATTGAAATAAAGCATAGATGGTTGTTAAATGCTATGAACTTATACTGCACAGGGCTGAGAAGCAAAGTAAAAAAAAAAAAAAACATACAAACTTTGATCCTTGCAATTTTGGTCTTAGAAAACCTTAAAATAAATGACTTTCTGTCTAGTGGCTTCCTCCTGATTACCGTATTTTCCACCCAGTAAGTCCAATAATTTGGAAAAATCCATAAATGTGTCGCACCGCCGTATAAGTCGCAGGATATTCAAATTAGGGGGGGAAAAACTGCGACTTATACGCGGGAAAATACTGTAGTTGTTTTGAAGCTTGAGAGCCAATCATTTTTTGCCTAATGAAAGTCTTCAGTATTTAGGAATAAAACTGTAGCTGACCCTCACTTGGTTTAGCATGGATATATGAAATTGCTGTTATGGATTAGCACAAATATTATAAACACTCTGATTAACTTTAGAGGTGCTGGTAGGTATTATGTTTTGTTAAAACAGATAAACTGTGATGAGCTAAAGCTGATTTTTTTTGCCTTGCATTTCACATTTGTATCAATAACTGAAGGTGAAAGCTACCTGAACTCTAATTTGTAACAGTTTTATTGGGACTGAAAACAAAATATCTAGAGGAATTAAGCTGGAAATAACTCATTTCAATAGACTATGACAAACCCCTCATTTAACAGCTTGAATAACTAGGTATTTGTCGTTTTGTTTGTTATGAATATTGTTTTTCAGTGCATAACTAATCTTGGACTAAAAGGAGTGAAAGGATACTGGTGGTCCAGACGGTGCCAGAGGCTCCATGTTGCATCTGGCCTCTCTGAAACAACCTGTGGACCACAAGATAATGCATATTAGTTTATGTCATGCAGAGACCGTCTGAAGTGGCTTATGGATACTGTGAAAACCTGATCTCCTGTAAAACCTGTGGACCACATCTACCATAATGACCCTCGCTTGCACTCATATAGGAAATTCCCGATCTCATAAACTGTCAAGTCCCAAAAGATTCATTTCCGCTAAAGACCACACCCCTAAATGTCCTGGACACACATCATGGCAAGGTTATATTCAACCATTTACATAATGAAGAGCCTTAAAGCTTGGCCTTACCCCATCCCAGCTTTCATTATTTGTCCACTCAACGTTAACGAGATTCACGGATTCCGTCTGATTCAGAACGTGCAGATAAAAGTCACGTCAAAGAAGATGAAAGGGGAGTTGCTCGGTTTGCAGTGATGGTGAAGAATGAAAGGGTTGTATATGGGTGACACGAAAACATTAGCTGAGCTGGCAAGGATGTGGTACATAGTCAGTGATAAAACGGTGCAGTTCCTCCTCTTGAACTTCTCTAGTCTTTACTTTGATATTAGGTGGAATAAGAAATAAACAGAAATAAGATGAAAGGAGCTGGACAGATCCTGAGAGAGACCTGGTAGGCCTTTAAAAGGTTGTACAATACATAATGGGATACTGTATCTTTGTATTGCTGGGTACTGCTTGTGCAAATACATAGATAAAAAATTGTGTTTAGTGGGAAGTGAAGTAGTACAAGCTTTGAATACAGTATGGATACTATTGGAACTTAATGGTAAATAGACTACTTATAGCACCTTTCTGTCTTATAAAGACACTCAAAGTGCTTTACACTACAATCTGTGTCCTCATTTACCCATTCATACAGCACTCTACTAGATCCCGACAGAGACTAATCAGTGCTTTATCACATTTATACACTGATGGGACATACATCGGAGGTAATGAGGGGTTCAGTGTCTTGCCCAGGGGCACTTCAGCATGTGACTGCTGGTGGAATTGAACCCCCAACTCTTGCACTGAAGGGCAACTACTCTAGCTACTCAGCCACAGCCACCCCAATAATTAATGAAAACTTAAATTAAAAATTCCATCCATCTATCCATTATCTTTTACCCGCTTCTTCCATTTTGGGTCACGGGGGTCGCCGGTGCCCACGGTGCCCATGTCCAGCAATCACTGTGCGAGGGGCGGGGTACACCCTGGACAGGTTGCAAGTCCATCACAGGGCCACATAGAGACAAACGAGACAAACAATCATTCACTCTCGCACTCACACCTAGGGACAATTAAGAGTTACCCATCAGCCTAACATTCATGTTTTTGGACTGTGGGAGGAAACTGGAGTACCCGGAGGAAACCCACGCATGCACGGAGAAAACATGCAAACTCCACCCAGAAAGGCCCCCGGACCAGGATTTGAACCAGGGACCTGCTCGATGAGAGGCAGCAGCTCTACCAGTTGCGCCACCGTGCTGCCCCTAAATTAAAAAATAATTAGTAAAACACAATTTTTTTAACTAAGGCCAATAAATGGCAAACATGACAGCATTGTTTGTCTTCTTTGTCTAGTCTTAAATATTTCACAGAAAAATTACTACAACAGGTGATTATGGACATGTTAATATGTGAATTAACGATTTCCTGGACGACTCAATTTTTTCCCCTGCCTTTCACACAGTGATAGCTGGAAATCAGCACCAGCAACTCCCATGACCAAGAAATGAATAAGTGGGTAACGATGATGGATGGAAGGAGGGATAGATGGATGGACTTAAATTTTGCTGTATAAACAAACGTTGCATACTCCAGCTTCATGTCAGTTTAACTTTACAAACATCACCCTCTAATCTCCTAAACATTTTTTCTAATGATTTTAAACATACTGTATTTTTGTTTTGGAGGGAGTGATGGCGCAGAGGTTAGAGAAGGTGGGCCTGTGATCGGAAGATCGCTGGGTCAACTCCCGGTACAGACAACATCAAAATGTGGGTGGGATAGGTGAAGCACCCACACCTGCCTCCAACCTCATTGCCCCACTCTGGGCCCCCACCATCTGCTCCCCCGGGCACCCT
Organism: Hypsolebias longignatus; assembly: GCA_031762435.1. Lineage (NCBI taxonomy): Eukaryota > Metazoa > Chordata > Actinopteri > Cyprinodontiformes > Rivulidae > Hypsolebias > Hypsolebias longignatus. Next base: position 17,343,479 of record JARVGV010000646.1, read on the forward strand.
AGATGGCAGCTCTCTGCTCCACACAGAAGGCTGTGGTAGCTTGGTGGTCTGTGGTTGTGTCAGGAAGGACATCTGACTACAAAAATAATTGCCATGTCTCCGTGCGACAGTTCGCTGTGGCGACCCCTGAAGAAGGGAGAAGCCGAAAGAAAACAAACAAACAAAAAAAACATTTCTCTTTTAACGCTGCTCCTAAAAAACACTGAGTTTATTAAGACATCAGTTAAGTTCAAATTCCAATGTAAAAATATGCTTTAGTCCAAACATCATGGTCATTTTATTAGATTTAAATTACAATTAAACATCACATAGGCTAGTTTTGTAACCATCATGTTCCATGAGTTGCTCTTTAGAAGAACATTTGTGTAATGAAAGCTAATAAAAACTACAACTAACAATAAATCTAAAATATAACAGTATAACCTTTAGATTTTAGTACATTTTATTGCCAGATAGGACAAAAAAAAAACTGTGAATAAAAAAAAAAGATTAATCTTTTTATTTTACCTCAGAGTGAGGATCCTCACCAGCCTCATCTTCTTCCACTCTGCAATTAAAAAGAAAAATGTATCGTTAAACTTTGACTAATTAAAATGAAACAATAAAAAAGGTCAAGTCACAAAGGGTTACAGTTTGTTTGAAAAGTCAAGTCTTTTGCGATCTGAAACTCTGCGATGAGGGCTGGAAGCCAGCTTTTAACATGGCTCGGTTTGAACTTGACCTTTCAAACACTTTCATCAAAATCAGCCTCGTCTTCAACATCACACCGAGAAAATGTCAGCCGGGAAAACATTTGATGAATGACAAAACAGGGCCGCAATTGTGCTTGATACGCTACATGGCTGCTGTGATTATCCTGTCGAGGTGTGGGGCTCTTATGAAGCAGCAGAGCTGGGAGGGGGAGGCCGACTGGCTATGAAGTGAAATAAGGAGACAAAGCCATTTCTAACAAGCCTCATTCAAGGTAATTGTAACTAGAAAAAAAAAGGCACAACCATTGTTTTGTTGGTGTGAAATGTCTCGCAATGTACAAATAAAAGAAAAAGGCAGTGAATGCTTGTTCCTACAAGTCTGCAGTTAACGCTACAACTCAGCGTTTGTTGCTCAAGTCACTTCTTGATGCAATCTGTCACTGAGGCTTTTGCAAGTGATGACACAAAAGGCTTTTATTCTAAACCGAGGCCTTGTTGCAGTAACAGCTCCGCACATTCTCATCAGCATAGAGTCCTGCATCTATTTAACCGTGTTCAGAGTTTCGCCTTGGCTGATTTCCCTCCACAATGCAACGCTTTGTTTGCTCTGAATTTGCTTTAATTTCTCCCCCTCAAATTATTGTTCCTCCTCCTGTTTTGCATCTCAAATTTCAATACACTCTCGGTACTGAGCACAATGGAGACTGTTTTGTGTTATGCAAATACTTGGGTGTGAGAAGTGCCCATTTTGATGGTTTGTTCCTCATTTGAGGCCCTATTTACACGGACACGTTGTGGGGAAACGGAGGTTGTGGGTATGTTAATTAGAGGAAAAGATCTGCGTTGACACGGGCGAATTTCAGCGTTTACATGCATTCTCATGATTCCCCCCGCCCTCATGAATCTGCTGTAGTTACCATGCCGGGTCATTAGATGGCGCTGAGAATTTTTGTA
>JARVGV010000646.1:17369787-17380327 GCA_031762435.1 Hypsolebias longignatus
GAACAGACGCCCCCCCCCCCCCCCCACCACCACCATTCTCTCTGATTTGCTACACCTGTATGTCCCACCACGTTCTCTGAAGTAAGCGGACCAGTTACTTCTCACAGTTCCAGGAACTCGTCTTAAACACAGAGGTGACATGTTCTTCTCTGTAGCAGGCCCAAGTCTTTGGAACGAGTTACCTCTGCTCGTCAGACAGGGCCCCTCCCTCTCGGCTTTCAAATCCCATTTAAAGACTCACTGCTATTCCGTTGCTTTCAACACCAGATGGTCTGTGTTTGGTCGTTATATTTATTATCTGCGATGATTGTATGTCTATACCTGTATTCTGTTTTTTTTTTTGTTTGTTTTTTGTACTTCATTTTGTATGTTGCCTATGTGTCGCCTGTTGTTTGTTTGTTTGTACAGCACTTTGGGTGGCCTCGTTGCTGTTTTAAGTAAATGTAAATAAACTGGTATTAAACATTTCTGTATTTTAATCATTTTGAATCTATTTATTTAGTTTTTAATGCACTGCGGGGTTTCTATCTCCACAAGAGTGTTACTTAAATTCTGTATTTTTATCTTAAAAAATTCTGAATAAAGACAGAACATTTACTTTGACCCAATAACTACATATTCAAAATGTTTTCCAAGCTGATTTATCAGGTCATACTGACAGGCAGAGCACAAGTTGTCTCAAAAGCGTCTGGGAGTCAATTATGCCACAGTGATCTAGGCCATAGATTGCACTTTAATAATATAAGTAACTAATTACCGCCTTGCAAGCTTCCCACCTCTTCTGCATGCCTCAATCATTATCGCCCACTGGCCTTAAATCACAGACTACAACCAGACTTTAAAGTGAAAATTAGCAGCCTCCTTGTGTGTTGTCATTACGTGCAACATATTATCTAATATTTTTTATGTTGTACTGTATTTAATGTGAACAGGACAGCAAGCTGCATTTCTGTGTAGCTGCTTTGCAACTTTTCATGCCATAGCTGTGGACCAAGCTGAAACATGCATACAGAACGTAAAAAGCTAAACAAGAGGCTGAACTCAAACATGTAGAAACCTCAATAACTTAAAGACAAATATGAACAAGTGTCTTATGAATCTTTCTCTGACTTTGTAAGCATGACACAAACAGGCAAAGGGCACAAAGATGAACAAATGGTGAGACGATTAGTTTCAAACTTGATGCACTAACCTGAGGTCCAGATAGTGCAGGAGGGGATCGGCAGCCGCACCCAGCACCCAGACAGTAAAGACCACCAGAAGCAGTGTGGTGGTAAGGATGGTTTGCTTTGCTACTGTTGATGTGTCTCTAATGGCCAGGCTGAAAGCAACTACCCCCCTCAAACCTGAGGAAAGAAAAAAAAAAGTATTTCTGTCAAAATAGCTCAATTAAAGCCATCAATCAAACCACCAGGCAACCATCAAGCAGCCAGTAATTTGAGACAGGCAACAAAAAGCAATCTAAATAATTACTCTACTCAAAGGAAAACAGCCTATCACTATCAATGTCCACTTGCTGGACAACAAATAGCCCTAAAACAAACGTTTGTACAGTGATAATAGCACCTAAAGGCAAAACGTTTTCCACAGGGAATCATTTTTTTCCTATGGGAAACAGACAGGGGAGATGCAAGTTGTGATAAATTCAGCAAACTAGCAAAATAATTGCTTTCTACAAAGATGTTCTCTTACATAATAAGAAAAGTGGGTCAGGTAAGCATAGGAACTGCTGTGAAATTATTCCACATCACATTGCAAACAAAATCTTTATGTTGCATCTTCAAACTGTACACAGTGTCAACGACTCGCAAATACTAAAACAAGATAATTTATTTCCTCGTCTTCAGTGTAAAAAACAGAAATAGCTGCAGTGACTTATAAAAATATCTAAGAGAAAAGCAGAAGAAAACAGTACCTGAAAACACCATGAAGTGTTGGAAGGCGGGGGATATCTTGTTCGTACGGCCGAGGTTTAGCAGGAAAGATAAAGGGTAGATGTTGCATGCCCTTGAAATAAAGATGGATAACTAGGGATTGAATGTGGTTAAGGAAAACACGAACAAATTACCAAGTTGAAGTACAGTTTTTCTTTCAAAAAAGCTCAAATGTTGTAATATGCAATAAAAAAGTGACAAAAAATTTTCTTTGGCTGCTTTGGCCACACTTCCTCCTAAAGCGTCTGAGGACCTGGCAAACTCAGTCAAAAAACAGAAAACAAATTCATTTAGAATGACATGATTATTACATCTTTATTGACATAGAGACACTTTTATGAACAAATAACACTTTATTTTATTTTACACAAGTTTACAGAAATAAAGGCAACATAATAATAATAATAATAATAATAATAATAATAATAATAATAATAATAAACTAAACAGTTTCAATAGAGTTCTCAAGTTTGCATTCAGCTGGAAGCATGGAAACATGGCTGCAACGCTTGGACACCTACTAACAGTGATTAAATTAATGCAAATTATTCCAAGATTAAAAAAAAAAATAAAAAATCTCAGCTCAAAACAAATTGTTGTTTGATTTGTGAGTTACAATTTCACAAATATACTCTACAATATCACAACAAATAAGCAAACGGACACAAAACTAAAATGATAAAAATGAATAGTTCTGGAGAAACTGTTCTGCAGATGTTAAGAATAAAAAAGCAAACATTTCTTGAAAAAAAAAAAAAAAGAAAATCCTCTATTTTTATACACAACAAACCAGAAAAGGTTCACAACAAATACGGTACTAACAAAAAAACAAAAACAAAAAAAAAAAACGGAGCAATAAAAGAATAAATGCATTTTAATTTAAAACAAACAAACAAAAAAACTAAATAACTGTTTAACATGTTTGTTGCATTTTTGTTTAACTTGATATTAACAAAGCACCGTATGTTTCTTTTTGCATCACATTTTGCACAATCTATGTTGTGGCATTAAAAAGATAAAATAAAATTGAAACATTTCTGTGCAGAAGGCATTTGAAGTTCTTGCCTAATGAACATGCAAGAGGCCATACATAAAACTAAAACTAAAATATTTCTTTTAAGCATGTGTTTTGTATGCAAACACAGCAGTGTGGCACCATGCCGAGGTATGAAACCAATCAGGCAATACCGGCTGTCTCTGCCCTACACTCCCACTTTGATGTCTCACACAGGATGGGACTGAATGTTAAGTGTTCGGGGCGGCAGCGACGAAGATGATAGGTGGGCAATTACTGGGAACATGGCTGCAGTTCTAGAGACACTTAATGTCTTTTGTCAAACTTTTAGAAGAAGTTATAGTTACTCCATATAACCTTCTAACCTCATTTAGAGCAGATGTTGCCTTGTAACTCATTTTGGAGGCATCTACAGTGAGACCAGAGTAAACTAATAACTGCACCAGGCACATGTTTTAGGCTCCATAAAAAATAAAAAATAAATAAAAAACATTAAAGCTACAGATGCAAACAGGCAACTGTAGAGTCATGGACAAAATGGTCTTGCATTCATTCTAAATAAAACCAAATATGATGCAAGAAATAATAAAAGCACCAATATCCTCGGCTGGGGACCGTACACTGGCAGGGCTATTACTAAAACAGAGTTCCCTTGCTTCCCGCAGTCAATATTAGATCTTGTACACCCTATGGAATTTCAAAAGCAATATCCTGCTCCCAAAAGCAGTCATCTCTCTTTATCAAAGGCCTCAGAGCTATTTGAATGGAGGTAATTAAGCACTTTCATCTCAGCCTCGTTTCCAGTACAGCCAATCTCCATTGTCGCCGGCAAAGGCTGCAAGGTGCAGCGATTAAAATCTAGTGAATAGCCAAAGAGCGATTAACAACGTTGAATCAGTGGGGTTATTTCATTTTTATAGACACATTTATGGCTCCGTGGGATTACTCTGACTTCCATTTCTACCTGTTTGTACATCCAGGTCATCTTCCAGTCAGGGCCATTGGCCACATTTTTGTGAACTTTTGCCTTTTGTTAAAGAGGAACAACAGAAAACAATCAGGTTCGAGTCAGAGATTTTTTTTCTTTCAGTTTGCAGCCTTTTCATATCAGAAAAGAGCTCAGAAAAAATCTGTTCAGGCTCTGGCCCTTTTGACCCAATGGAAGACAATGGATTATAATAATAATTGCAGACCATCTGGGCAGTGGACTGTGAAAGAACAGCTCCTTGGAGTACAGCCACTAAAGTCTCTTTTCTGGCGTACACTACAGTCATAGCAGCTATTTAGAAAGGACAATTGTACAATGGATAGCCAGCAGTCCTTAAGTACTCATCCATGTCCTTCATAAATAAAATCTGATAGCAGTTATGAACATGAGACTTGTGTTAGGGGACTTTAACTTTTAATATCCTTCGGGAGCTGTTTTGTTGCGAACATACATAAAGGTTTAATGTAAGACACTAAATATACCTGATCTTTTGAAGAAAAGTATTTAATATAAGTGAATTTTTAAAATTAGCTGTTATTTGGAGAAACAATTATAATGAATAAGGTTGAAGCGCATGGTTCAATTTATGGTTGTCCACTTAACTGTGCGATGTAAAATTAATCATCTGTATGAGTCCACAATGATCTGCCAGGTCACAATCCATGGGTCAAAATTAAACCGGCTTTTAAAGGGTGGTGTCAAAGACACAACAGACAAAACCAACCATAAGCACAAGGGGGAAAAAAATGGATGTTTGTTTTCAGTAAATACTCTCATCGTGTAAGAATTGGTGCGTGTCGCTTGTCACCCTTGTGTCTTTCCAGCTCCTACACACAAATCCTCTACTTTAATCATCCTAGGTGTCCTCATCGTCAATTACGGGTGTTCTTATTTATTTGGATAGTCCTCTTTGGCATCATGTCCTGCTCTCCCTCTGCATCACCTCATAGATAAGATGTAAGTTTTGCTGCCGTGTCAGCTGTTGTTTTGTGTTGTTTAAATAAATATATTTGCTTTATTCCTGAGTCCTCTGAGTCCTGCCTGCATTTGGGTTCAAACTAGCGACAGATCAGGACACATTGTTATGCTGGTGAAGATTCTCAGTCATCCAGGACATTGATCACCCAGAAAGTAAAAGACCAAAGTAATTTAGTCAAATTCCTGGTTAAAAAAATACTCATGCTTCTTTTCTTTTTTTTTTAAATACAGTTGAAAAAAAAAAAACCAACAACAAAAAAACTGCATTCTTGTCACATCTTAGGCTGAAGTGAACAATTGAGCCATGAGCTGCGGCTAAGCTCAACCAAAAGAAACAAGGATGTGAGAATCAACAAGGCCTTATTAGCTTTGTGTACAAGGAAAACCATGTTGGGTATTTTAAAGCATTTTAGTGTAGATTCTATTTTTAATCATCAGGAATATGATCAAACATTTTCACTGAAGCCTCTGGAAGTGATATTATCTTTATCTTTATTACCTTTATATTATCTTTTGCCACAGGGTTACAGCCTATGTTGCAGCACAAATGAAACATTTGTATGCTAATTTCAAACAGCAAAACATTTTTATTCCACAGAGTTTTTTCCTAGAAAATGGAAAACAAGCTGCAGTAATTATAATAAATGGCCTGCTTAAGCTTGTGTTCACGGGTGTCCACAAACTGATGGTTTACTGTGGGACGCAAATCTGCAGCGTAATGAGCACAAGAAGCCAGTTGAGCTCACAAATCCAAACGTTTTAAAGCTCTGAGTTGTTCTTTAAAGCTGTGGAAATAAGAGCGCTGAGGAAAGATTCAAAACTGAAAGGAGGAACAGAACGTTAACATGTGGTAAGAGTTGGAAATAGGAACGTGACCAGAGGTTTACAAGGCTGAGCAGAGTAGACCAGGGTGAGTTCTCACTGCACAGCAGGAGGTGAAGTTGGACCATCACGAAGCAGAAAAGGATACAAATGCCCCCAAAATGAAGAGAGTTCTGAAGACGTGCTGAGGAAACGTAAACCACATACAACCCATGTAGCTGAAGATGAAAATCTCCCCGAGGAAGTTGAAGACTTCAAAGAGCTGCAAATTATAAAGAGATTAAAAGGATCTAGAGGGAGCAGGTCAAGAGATGGGGGTGTGGTATAGAGTGGGTGTATGTGCAGTGTGCATCAGAATATTTTAATCTACTGTATTACTTATTGTGTGAATACTCATGAAGCATTCACACAATTGTGATCAGTTTTTCTTCTGTACATTTTTCAGAGCGATTCTCATCCTGCAGTTTTCAAGCTATTTCAACAAGTCATACATCAAAACATTCAGCTCTTTCACGAGAAGGGTACTATGACTTTTGGTGTTGGTGCAACTTTAGCTTTTTGAAATATTCAGCCTTTTCTGCCACTTTTTTCTGATAGAAAATAAATTGAGCTCATTTTACATTCTTCAACTCTTTAGATCTGTTTACAACCTTTTACTGCTCCTTTTACATTTTGTTCTGTTTCAACTTCTTTCAGCTTCCTTGTGCAAATTTAAACATTTTTTCAGCTACTTTCAGATGTTTTTCAGCTGTTTTGTGCTCCTTTCAGATTCTTTCAGCTAACTACAACATTTTTGTGCTTCTTCGAACTTCTTTCTGCTAATTTCAGCTAAAGGCAAAAAGGCCTTTTCTTACTCAGCTCCTGAACCTGGAACACCCTGCAACAGGAACTGAAGTTGTCCTCCTTGATATCTTTATGGGGTTTCAAACATTTGATAATGTCAATAGAAAAATCAAAACAAAGACGTTCTTGTTTTTTAGTATTTCACTCTGTTTTACTGCTCCCTGATTTATTGTTTTGTACACTACTCATTTTAACTGCATTATAGCTTATTGTTGCCATTGTCTACTGTTTAGTTGTCTGTACTTTATATGTTCTGTCTGGAACAGGTCCCTTTTGCAAATGAGTCCCCGTGGCTCAGTGAGGCTAGCCTGTATAAATGAAGGTCGAATGAATGAATGTATTGCTCCTTTCAGTTTATTTCTGTAAATTTCAGCTTTTTCTACTATTCAGCTACTATTTAGCTGTTTTGTACTAATTAAAGCATTTTCAGCTAATTCCACATTTTTGCACTCCTTTCAACTTTGTTCAGCCTAATTGAGCCAACATGTGCTCTCTCCACTTCTTTCTTGTGACTTCAGCTTCTTTCGACCTTTTTTGGCAACTTTCCAGCTGTTTTTTTGTGTGCCATGTCAGCTTTTTATTTATAGATAATTTCCATTTTTTGTGCTCATTTCTGCTTCTTTCAGCTTTATTGGCAAACGTGTGTTCTTTCTGTCTTTTTAAGCTAAGTTAAGCTTGTTCTACCTTTTCATTACCTTTCACCCCCCCCTTTTTTTTTTGTTATTTTAGCTGTTTAGAAAAATTCAAGTTTTTCATGGTGATTTCTTCTACTTTCAAGCTAATTATGCTAATTTCGGCTTGTTACGCTCATTTCAGCTTTTTCCTGCTATTTTAGCTACTATTTAGCCGTTTATGCAAATATTTGCTTTTCAGCGATTTCTACTTTTTTTAAACTCATCTCAGTTATTTCCACTTCATTCTGGTAGTTTAAGCTTCTTTCTTCTTTTTCAGTTACTCTTCAGCTATTTTAGCTAATTTCAGCTTTTTTAAGCTAATTTCCCAATTTTTGTGTTCATTTCTGCTTATTTAAATTTAATTCAACAAAAATGTGTTATTTTTTGCTTTCTTCCACTTTAGGCTAGTTCTTCTTTTCAGCCACATTTCAGCATGTTTTTAGTTAATTTCAGCTGTTTTCCAGCAAGTTCTTCTGCAATAAGCATTCACACTGCATTTTTGTAGGGAATGCAATTCTCTAGTTGTATTTGCTTCCTCTGTGGAGAAAACAAAAATCCCTGTTGCATGAATAGTTAGGTGACGGTGAAAGTGGGCACTACCATTAAAACCTGGGGCCTTTCACTTAAATATGTCATATTACTTCTGTCAATATAATGTGTCATTTATAATTTAGTGGTGTAAAAGTTTACAAAAACAGCATTTTGCAAGAACTGCTATGAGAAAATGTTAACATCCTTCTCTTTTTTTTTTTACTCACCGTGCCTTAATTCTACTAAAACATCTGCTTTTTGTTACATGTCTATGTGAGGTGTTGTGATTTAACTCAGATCCTGACAAAAATGAGTAAATAGGCTTAGATTTGTACAAACACAACAAATCTGATGCTGGTGTTATTCCCTTTGAGGTAGTAGCTGCACATGTCTGCAGCCTGAGGGCATAATATTATTTGCATTTAATACTAGATTTGTTTTTTTGTTTTTTTTTATATCTAGTAAAATATATTGTTTCACATTCTGGTTGTCAAAGAGTATAAAAATGAAAAGAACAGTGTGGATATAAAAAAAAAAGACTACTGTATTTCCTTAAGTCATTTCTTATTAAGTCGTGTTATTTCTCACAACACTTTGTATTAGAAGACTGCTACAACTCATTACCTTAGACTTGTGTTGATCTAAGCTGCATGAAGAATCAGATTTCATTTGCTTAGGTAAGAACAAACAAAACTTTTATAAAAGGCATTCTTTATATAGAATATCAACTATCAAGATTATTTAAAAAGGGGGATATCAGAGCAGATGTATGGTGCTAGTAATGATTCCTTTATTTATTTTTTCCATCAACATTGTCAGCTTTAGTTTCAAGCTTTTATAGAAAGTCTAATTAAATTAAATTGTTTTTTTTTCTCCTGGCCAGGGATGCCACAGAAGAAAACACTTATCTGACTAGCTATTCAACTACTGTTTTTAAACCATAAATCACCATTAGACTTTAGCTACAGCTCAACAAAAAATAAATACAGGCATTCTGCCAGTAAACACACTTTACTATTGTATGCAAAAACACTTCCAAAGCCAATGTACTTCACCTTTCGGAAAGCTTTTCTGTGATAAACAGCTGCACAGTGGCACTGATAATGAATAATAAATGCATAGATGAGGATACGTGTATGCTTTTGATTTATTTCTGCCTCTGTGAAGCTTGCCGGCTCAGTATGACAAAGTGCTGGCCTCCATCTGTGCTCAGCCTTTTAAGCAGATAGCTGGAGACTGGTCTCCCACACAGACAACCCACTGGACAAGAATAACACTAATGGCCGTTAATAATTGGTTCTATACACAATATAAACCCAAAGATGCTGGCATAAAAAGGTCACATGAACAAGTAAATAAAAAGGTGCTTTAGAAACAGCATTAACATGCCATTAGTGATTTTATGTAAACCTACCTGCTTGGTCCTTGTCCTGCCTTCTTGTGATAGATTGAGAGTTGTGTACCTTGACTGGCTCAAGCCACAAAACAGAACTGCCACGATTCCTGCGAACAATAACATACACAAGATAAATTGGCAAAGTTGTCTTTGTATTATGAAAGATTTTTTTGGGTGTCATCACTTCAAAGCCAAAAATGAGCATATAGACCTATAATATGTACTATACTATACTATACTATACTATACTATACTATACTATACTATACTATACTATACTATACTATACTATACTATACTGTACTGTACTATACTGTACTATACTATACTGTACTATACTATACTATACTATTCAGGTCACTTGTAAATGAGTCCCCAAGGCTTAATGGGACTAACCTGTATAAATAAAGGTTGAATGAATACACATCCCCATAAGTATACAGTAGACTATCGTTACTTCATGGTTCGACTTTCGCGGACTCGCTCTTTCATGGTTTTTCAACATAAGATTAAACACGACACATGATTGTCAACTTTAATATTCCTCACATGACTGGGACGGTATGGGATAAAAAGTTAACAGAAAAAAAAAAGTACATTGGACAGGCGCCGTCATTTGTAGTTTTCTTTCAATAAGCCTACACTGTAAGTCAAGTCAAAAGAACTACATTTTCCAGAAGCCACCAGTGCGGTCGGCTGCTGCCTTCTACCAAAATGGAGGGAAAGTTTTACAACGCAAAGTCAGAAGTAGCAACTGGCAGGGAAATCACAAATAATCCTGAAGCTTCCTGAAGCTCAATTATCCACATGGACATCAACCTGGATGGGGCGGTGGGCATCGTCACTGTAGGGTAGGTCTGCCGAACCAGAACAGAGCCCGACAAGAACCGACCTGCTAGTCAGCAGAGCTGGTGAGTACTGTAACGGAAACTAAATGTATCTAATACAGTAAGCAAACTTTTATAGTGAATATAATCTGAGCACCACATTGCATGTGCAGCCTGAGAGTCCAGTCTTATAAAAAGCTCTCCTCTCACTGTGTGGTCCTGTTCTGTTTCTGAAATTTACTTGCTAATGATGCTGACTTGGCTAGTTCCTGGCCCGGAACTCAAGTCCAACGCCTGATCTTATCTGAAGAATAAAATCAAAAAAGGTTCAATACAGAAACAACTGGACTTTATTTGTAGCATGGACGTTTTGCGCTTCATCCGAAGGGCTTTTTCAATTCAAAGAAGCAGGTTTGGGAGAGAGTCTTTTAAAGGCTAGCACATGCACCCACACACACCCACCCACCCACATGCACGCACGCATGCACGCACGCACGCACGCACGCACGCACACACACATACACACACACAC
>JARVGV010000646.1:17388335-17399017 GCA_031762435.1 Hypsolebias longignatus
TTTCTTAGTTCATATCTTAGATCTTATTACTGTTTTTCTTTTTACATTTTATTGTTGGATGTAACTGGGACCCTGTGAACATAATTTCATTCCACCATATGCACCACATGTGGTGTGAATGACAAATAAAGAAGCTCTGACTCTCTGACTCTGTACTGTATATGTTTACTTCATACAGATTAGTGAACTTGATTGAAAATACTTAGAAATATAGTTTTAAAAACCTAAACTGTTTTGTAAATTGCTAGAGCCTTTATACCTATCAAAACAATAATATCAGTGATATTGCCACAGACTAGACACTAAAATTAATGCGAGTATTGGTAAGTCTTAGAAATATGCCAAATCATCTTAGCTGGACTTATGCTCCTACTCCCTAATTTCCAAATAAATAAATCATGAGGCAAACTTTTCTAATGCTTTATTTTACATGTTTATCTTATCATATTGTTTTTTTTCCTAGGAAATAGCAAATTACAACATTTAAAGCCATTAAATGCAGACATGTTCCTATTTTATCCTGTTTCATAATATAGCTTGTTGCTATATCACCATGTTCATTTGCTTTTCACTTTATATGCATTTTATGACTGTTTATTGTTGTATGTACCTTATCTGTGTTTGTTGAAAACATGCCTCTCTTGTAAATGAGTCCTTGTGACTCAATGAGACTAACCTGCATAAATAGTTTAAATTAATGAATTTATATTTTCTTGAGATTAGATGCTGGAATTGATTTTTTTTTCCTAAGGCATAAATGAAGGTGTTAAAATGACAGCCTACTTTTGGGATTAGCTTATATTAATTAGATGTTTGCATTTAGGTCTGTGAAACTTAGTGTTTGGAGCCACAACAATGCATGTTAGCCTCTTAGTCCTCCTAGTCTGCAGCCTAAACATTTTCACTTGATCAACACTTGTCATGCCACTATAAATACAGTAAAAGCTTACAAACAAGTAGGTCACAAGCTCGAGTAAGCAGTCTTCACTTTGTCAGTCCATTCTCTGCTCTTCCGTTCGCTGATCTATTTTTTTTTTTTCTTTTCTCCTAGTACTCTGCGCTCAGTGGAGTTTATCAGAGCAAATACAGCACTGAAGTGAACCATGAGCAGATGAGACTTACACACAAAGTTGTGGTACAGACAAAAGAGACACGAGTGCAGATTCACACTGAGCTGAAATCAAACGAGAGCAGCCAGATAAAAGGCGCCTCCAACAGACTCAGTTGGCGATCGGTTAATAATGTCTGACTAAAAACTAATGTCAGAGAAAAGCTGAAAAGATTAGGTTTTTAGGTTTTCTACATGTGAAAGCCTGACTGAATTTGAGGCTAGAATAAAGTGTTGGCTGCTCATTTTACTGACATATCCAAGCACTTGGACACATTAACACATTTATCTTCACAGCAAGAACTGGCCTTTAAGGGTTTACAGCTAGAAGCAAGAGCTCAAAAGAGCAGTCTGTTGCTATGGGTGGTATCAGGAAAATTCAATAAATGATCACTTTGTGAGTTAGTTGCACAGGAAAATCAGACAGTGTATAAATATGAATGGAGTACTGCCCCAAACCTTTTATTTTTTATCCTAAAGCCTAAAGAACAGAACGAAATGATGGACAACCACATCAGTCATAGAGGCACTTGAAACCCAGACCTGTTGTGTTTGTTGATGAATGGGTACAGTGCAGGTTTGTTATTCAGCCAGTGGTGGAAGTGTCTACACTGCTGCGGATGCAGAGTTAGTAACCGAGTCTGGAGTGGAGAGACGGAAGAGGATGAAAGGATATGAGGGCTGTTATTACAGTGAACATGAATCCGAGGAGGAAGGAACCAGCGAGCACTCCAAGAAAAAAACCAACAGAGCGGAGGAAAGCAGGTGGGTCAAAAATGTGTCCTGTTCCCATCTGGTCGTAAGTGGCGATGGCACTAGAGGAGAAATGATCGAAAAACAGGAAAACCGTTTCAGAATTAATATAACCCAGAAGCACAGCTACAGTATAAACTGTACATAAGAGAGTAGTTATGACTGTTTTAAATTCACAGAATTGTTTATGACTCTGAATCAAATGTACCGGTAGTCATCAGAAAAAAAGAAAAAAAAAGACCCACTGGCTTTAGAGGACATACATTCATCTGGTTTATATACTGAGCTAAGTCCTCAGTCCAATTATTAGAGTCACAAACATCTTTCTTAAGAACTAAAACCCCAGGAAAACAAAACATTCTGAATTATTTGCCGCATAAGCACATCAGAGCACCTAAGTAAAAATAAAGGAAAATACTATTCTTGCATATAGCAGCATTGGTTGACTTATGCTATAAATATTTATTGTGAAGAAGGAGGGGAGACTTCAACATGTGCATCACCGAGTGCAAAAATAAACCTTGAAGAAAAAAGCAGGAAGAATTTCTAAAAGTAGCTGATGGCTGTGAGGCATGTACAAACAAGCACCAACGCAAGCAACAGATTTAGTGAAATGACTGTTTTCTAACCATCATTTTGTGCCCTACCGTTGGGCTTTGTTTCCTTTGAATGAATATCAAACCACTGAGTCAGTAAAAAAACACCCTGCATTTTAATGGAAAACAGGGTTTCAGAATGAAACCAGAACAACACATCTACGGTAATAAGACTAAGGCCAAAACTTACAAAATGCTACCTCAGCCAGAAAACATAAGCAGAATTTCCCCACAGAGCTCCTTTAAATATTAAATGTGCACCTTTGCATGTTTGTGTGTTGACCAGTTTAAAAGCACAAGCAGCACATTGCACAACTTGTTTTAGCTTCAGACACAGAAAGAGGAAAAGCAACCAATCTGTCGCTGAGCTAAGGAAGCTGAAAATTAGGAATGAACTCCGATATACCAACATGTTAAAACTTATTTGGCCGATAACCGATACCAATATTTTTTTCCTGCATAGCTTTCTGTGCTGTGGGATTAAAATACTACATTATTCTGCATGGTCTTTGTCAGTTTGGACTGGTACTATTGTAAATGCCAAAAAGGGGGCTGAAAATGATGTAACACTTCAACTTGGATTATGTTTGATGATGTTAAATTTATTCATGACATTTACTCTAACACAATGACAACACTCGAACAGTGCAAATTTGTAAATTTTCACACTTCTAAACTCAACGGCGTGTGTTACGTCATAACGTGCTGGTGCTGCAGGCATCCTTATCACTGGGTTGTCATACAAAAACTGTGCTTTGTTTATATTGGTGAGTTATTTTGATGGAATATCCAATGCCCGATATTTAACTTTATCGTTAATATCGGCCGATATGATACCATGCCTATAATATCGTGTATCCCTACTGAAAATGGTGAAAATCTCTGAGTCCCTCTGTAGAACTATACTCCACATGTGTTAGCACACTTGATAACAGCATGATCAGTGAAAATTTCTAAAGCTTGTTTGTGCTGGTGTTTGAAGCTGCTGCTGATCTTCCATCTTCCCAAGATGTTCACATGCTTATTGGGTCAGGGTATGAGGAGCAGGAGGTTTAGTGTCTGGGGAAAGGCACATCAACGCAAGGTTGAGCTGCTTTGAGAAGCTTGTTAAAATTCCAGTGCCAGTACGCTGCATGGCTCACTAATAAGGCATGGCTTTGTGTGCGGGGGCCTTGGCGACTGGCGGGCCACAGACCCAGTCAAGTGACAGGAGATGGCCGGTCACGCCACTTCAGGAACAGACAGAGCACTATCTGACTGTTTAAAAAGATGTAGAGTCTGTGAATCTGCACGCTTCCCCAAAACTCTTAACATGTTGACATACGGTACTCTGGATATGTCAAACATCAGAGATGCAGGTTTATTCCCATCATTTCTCTAGCAGTCTTCTTTGCTTCTTTCTGTCTGTCCATAACTACGGAGACGTGAGCTGCGTCTGCCTTCATCTTGAATTCTGTTGGACTTTCTTCACTGGATTTGTGTAAAGAGAGCAGACAATTACTACCAAGTGTGTGCGTGCATATTTTACAGTATACCTGGATAATATCAGGGAAAATCGAGCCAAAAGAATGAAGCAAATGAAAAGCACAAAAGAATAACTTCATATTTGCTAATTCCGTGAGCTTTCAGGATTTTTATGCATTATTTTGCCTGGTTTTGACAGTAGTGTTAGTTAGCCAAGTTTGATATACTTGGAGTGTATCTACTCTAGCAGCGAGTCTCTCTACTGTCTACCTTAATGAGATGCTGACAGTGCTGGAGGCAACTTGCTCATGTAGTCCATTGCATAGCATCCAAAGGCACTCATGCTGTTTTGCCAATCGCACCTTTTCTTTAAAGATGGCAGCTTCCATTCAGGCTGCCGTCCCCCACATATCCGCCTCCATACTGCCAGTTGGAGAATACAGTCTGCCCACACAATTAAACCAAGAAATTGACTGCGTTCTGAGGACCGAGGCGAGAAAAACAAGATACTCACTGTGTCAAGACGATGGCCACGGCATCATTAAGGACACTCTCCCCAAACAGCATGGTGCGCAGATCAAAATTCACACGCAGGTGTGACAAAAGCCCAAGAACTGAGACTTGGAACAGACAAAACAATTAAATTACTTCTCCTGTTACGGTTTTGATAACAATATGAACAGAAACACAACACACACACAAAAAATAAAAAATAAAAATCACTCTGCCAGTGATTCAACAAAGATAAAGAAAATACCAAACAAATATCATTCCTTTTAGCATCAAATTAGCTGAATATGAAATTCATAAAGATATTATTGCTGACATAATTTTACTGTTCATTTTCAGTTCCTGTTAGTTTGTTACTTTAATGCCAGTAAATAGTGTTAATTTTAATTCACAGAAAAATTATAATAAATACTTTGTTCAGAAATATATATATATTTTAGACCAGACATTGTTGTTAAAAGAAGTCCTTTTACCTTCAAGACATAAGAAAATAAAAAGCAAACAAAAATCATCTAACAATATTAGGAATAAAGTGTGCATAATATCTAAATTAAATGTTTTTAAACTCTTTAAATTTGATGTTTAACAAGAATAGATAAAAAAAGTTTAGTTTCTCAAATTATCCTAATATAAGTTGTTATTGTCTGTAGAAATAAAGTAGTCTTTTTTTTTCTTAATGAGAAAAAAACAAACTGAGTTTATGAACGTTTACGAGTTATTTTGAAAAATAAGATTTTTTTTCTCTAAAATTATAAAATAATTAAGATAAACTAAAATGTTCACAGTATTACCTGTTGGCAGTTTGTTATTTTAATGCGTGTAGTTTTCTATGATTTTTATTGTGTGAATGTTTATGAAGCACACTATTGTGACCCATTTTTCTTCTGTATGTTTTTCGGCATCTTTCTTGTTCCACAATTTTTATGCTATTTCAAGAAATCATATATAAAAACGTTCAGCTCTTTCAGGTCAATCCTGTTATTACTTTTGGTATTGGTGCAACTTTAGCTTTCTGAAATATTTAGCCTTTTCTGTCACCTTTTTATCTTCACAGAAAATGAATTAAGCTCATTTTAAATCCTTCAAATCTTTAGATCTGTTTACAACATATTACTGCTCCTCTCACATTTTGTTCTGTTTCAGCTCCTTTCAGCTTCCTTGTGCAACTTTAAACTGTTTATCAGCTACTTTTAGCTAATTTAAGCTATTTTAAGGCTTTTTTGGGCTCTTACTCTTTCTGTTAATGACAATATTTCTGTGCTTCTTCTAACTTCGTTCTGCTAATTTCAGCTTGCTATACTCCTTTCAGCTAATGTATGGAAGTTTCAGTTTTTCTTCTATTTCAGCTACAATTTAGCTTTTAATACAAATTTTAGCTTTTTCTCCACTAATTTAAACTTTTTTCAGTCTAATTCAGGAAAAATGTCCACTCTCAACTTACGTCTGATAATTTAAGCTTCTTTCTGCTTTTTAGCTAAATTTCAGCAGGTTTTTTTTGTTTGTTTGTTTGTTTTGCTTACTTTAGCCTTTTTTTCATATAATTTCTACAATTTTGTGATACTTTCTGCTACTTCCAGCCTAATTAACTTTTTCTGCTAATTTCAGCTTGTTATGCTCCTTTTTAGCTTTTTTCAGCTAGCTTCAGCTATTTTGGCTCTTTCAGCTACTATTTAGCTTTTTAATACTGGTTTTAGCTTTTTCAGCTAATTCCAAATTTTTTAACTAATTTCAACTCTTTCCACTTCCTTCTGATAGTTCAAGCTTCTTTCTGCCTTTTCAGCTACTTTTCAGCTATTTTTTTTTTCTTTTTGCTCATTTCAGCTTTTTTCAAGCTAATTTCCAAATTTCTGTGCTCACTTCTGATCATTTAAATCTAATTTGGCAAATATGTGTCCATTCTACTTTATTCTTCTAAATTAGGCTATTGAGCATGTATCAGGATAAATTAGTCTTGTTCTTCCATTTCAGCTACATTTTAGAATGTTTTTTAGCTTATTTCAGTGAGTTCTTCTGCAATAAGCATTCACACTGCATTTTCACAAGACATGCAATTTCTCTAGTTTATATACTGTATACACATGTTATTTTCCATTTAGTAAAGGTTCATTCTGTGTTTTAGGTTTTGCTTCATGTCCTCCCTCTGTTCCTGTGTTTTGTTCTCCATCTGCATCCCTGTGACCCATAATGGAAAAGCAGGAAAACAAAACTGAATGGATGGATGCATTTGATCAACTGAGCACTGTGTCATGTCAGTATTCAGGTTCTTTGTTGTCCTCTGTTTGTTGCCGGTTCATACTTCTTTCAGTCTTGCTCCATCTCATTTTTATTGGTCTCCTCAATACGGTTTGTGTACTTTTACTGTCTGTTTTATGTTTGCATTATGTTGAAATATTTTTAATCCTCTGCTCTGTAGCATCTTTGCACGTTTCTATTCAGTAGTTTCTACAACAGCCTGCGATCTGCCTTCAAGTACAATCTAACTCCCTGGTGGTATATTTTACTTGTACCTAATTTCACAGTTAGAGTAACTTAAATTATATTAAGAGTGTTTAAAAGTTATAATGTGTGCAGTTAAACATGTAGATCATCTGCTGGGAGCAGTGACGGTTGTACACTTTCTATTTCTATTCAAATTCAAAACAACTGAACTGCATGACGTAATTTTTATAATTCACGGCATAACATACTGCAGCACTTTCCTCTTCCCTGTTCTACGTAGTGGTTATATTTTCTGAACATGAATATACAGTACATGGTTTATTTAGCCTGGGGCATTGCTGCGGTTTATTAGCGAAGGATGATAACAACCAAGATTCTGGGAATTTGAGGACGTTGGTTGGCAAACAGGAACATCAGAGCGACAACTGCAGCTGATTAAAACATCCTAAATAAGTCAATTACAATCTAATGTGGAGGAACTGCAGGCAAACAGCTCTATGCTTTAATAAGATTTGCTTCATCCTTGAAAATTATCCCAACATATTTTAAATCCTCACACAGGTGTTTTGCATCATGATTTTAAGTAGATATTTAAGTTGTAGCTGTGAGTAAAAATGTATTCAAATATTTAGACAGACATTTGCTACCTTTATTTTTACTGCCTTTGTAGTATTCATAATCAAGTACTGTATTCAGAAAAATAAGTAAACCAAATGGTCTACTTTATGAAGGTGTCTACCGTACTTATGCTGGAAGAAACCATTTTTATCAAGGCAATAATTTTACCTCAATATATAGATAATCATTCGGAACAACTTTACATTGATTTGCAGAGACCTCTTTGTGCCAAGAGCGCCTGAGCTTTGCATGTGCAATGCCCCTGGAGCAGTTTAGGTGCTGGGTTCAATACATTGTTTATAGGATTCACAAATAAAACATTTAAAAGACAAAAATGAGAACTCCTTTTACTTATTATAAACAATGCAAAATATTACCAACAAGTAATATTAATGATATTATAAATGTTTATACTTTACACAGAACCCTGCTTTAAAATATTTTAAAGTTTTAAAGAGTAAATATTATACAGTTCCTCTAATCAGTGTCTTGAAGGTCATGTTGAAATTAACTCATGACTAAATGTTGCACAAAAGAACCACCCATCCATTATATTTACCCACTTCATCCTTTTTATGTTGTGGCGGTCACTGGTGCCCATATCCAGCCATCACTGTGTGAGAGGCGGGGGACACCTGGACAGGTCTCCAGTCCATCACAGGGACACATAGAGACAAATGAGCCAAACAACCATTCATTCTCTCACTCACACCTAGAACAGTCAGCCTAACATGCATGTTTTTGGTCTGTGGAAGGAAACCGGGGTACCCGGAGAAAACCCACGCATGCACGGAAAGAACATGCTCCACCCAGACAGGTCCCCGGCAGGGATTTGAACCAGGGCGACCTGCTCACTGGGAGGTGGCAGCTATACCAACAGTGCCACCATGCTGGCACAAAAGAACCAGAAAGTGACAAACAACTTAGAAATGGTTGTTCTACAATCAGTCTGTAATGTCATGTTTAAAGTTTATAATAACAATACTTCCTTATCTAAGAGCTTTTTACAGAAAGGATTTTTGGCTCATGAGGCTCAGATTATTTTGCAGTCATGAGTCAAAAAAAAAAAAAAAAAGAGTTAATACATCTAGCGACTTTTTCTTTTTTGACATTTGCCTTCCATGCATGGATTACTCATTCCCATTAGCCTTGCAGGTACTCATCTGGTGCTGTGCTAAAAGCAAAACAAGTTACCACTGAGCGGAGCAAGTTATTGATATAACGACTTCAGGGTGCAATATTACTGAATAATTCCCTAACTGTACAGACAAAGTGTTTAGGCCTGTGTTATTATTTTATTATAAGGGAAATATCACCTTATTTAGTTTTACCATATCTGTAGAATTTTGGGCCTACAGACTAAATTAGAAAATTAAGAACTTGTTAAAAGAGAAATTAGACTAAAACAAAGCACTAATAGTGATAAACTATTACCACAAATTCTAGTCCTTCACTGATTTATAGAATGTACAATAAGGAAGTTATGATCCTTAAAATATATATTTAAAGTGATGGAATATGACTATAGCAGCTCCCAGCAACTCCTTTCTTGAAAGAAAATATTAAGCTATTTAATGTCTAAGATCCCAAGCCCCAACATGTTTCATCACAAGCTGGATTGGAACTATGAGTTCTTTCAACACATGTGCAGTCTATGTAATTGGCGATTTGTGCTCTGAAATCATCACAACATACACTTGTTTAATTCTAATACAAAATACAATATACTGATTCTGCATCCTAAACGTATCACACAGTATGACTGAAAGTAGCTGGTTATTTTTGTCATGCCGTGCAAACATTTGGAAATATGTCAATTTTCCATCTAAGACAGTGGTCCCCAACTCGAGGAACACCACCCTGCATATTTTAGTTGTTTCCCTGCTTTGACACACCTGCTTTCAATGATCAGGCTTCGGCAGAACTTGAGGAAGCAATTAGATCACAGGACCAGTGTTGGAAACCACTGATCTAAGAGTTCTATTTATCCATTTAGCTTTTTTGTTGTTACTTGTTTGCACATAGATTAGGTAAACATGACTACACAATGATACAATTATTTCTAAAATGTGAAATACTTTTCTTTTTTATCTTGCTCGCTTTAAATCTATAAAGAAAATCAAGTTGTATTGTCAAGAAAAAAATGTTACTTGAATTTGTTGTATAGTTTTATATGATGTAATGGTGATGACTCCATGATACAAATCGTCATTTTTTTCAAATAATTTATCTGCTGTGGTGGCTCAATATTAAACAACCTACACATACTTTTTCATTTTATATGGACAATATATTTATAATAATATTAATAATAAATAATAATACATTTTATTTCATTTTTCTAAATACTCAGACATTTTACGAGTTAAAAAATATAAAATCAACAATGCATTACAACACATAAAAAGACCATAAAACATATACAAAGGATGAATTTAAACATTAAAAGCAATTTTAAACAGGTAGGTTATGAATTATTTCTTAAAAGTGGAGAGATTGGAGCAGGCACAAAGCTGTTGGGGCAGTGAGTTCCAGAGGGAGGGGGCAGCGATGGAGAAGGCTCTGTCTCCCTAAGTTCGGAGCTTGGTCCTACAGGGGAGAGACAGCAGGTTGGCATTGGAGGAGCGAAGGGAACGAGAAGGAGTGTAGTGATGGAGCAGGTCGGTCAGGTATGGAGAGCTTTGAATGTGATGAAGAGGATCTTGAAATGGGTGCGCTGAGTGACAGGGAGCCAACTAAAGTTATGCAGGACAGGAGTGACATGTTCACGGGAGTGGGGGCAGCAGAGTTTTGAATATATTGCAGTTTGTTGAGAGTTTTGGATGGTGTACCATACAAAATGTTATTGCAATAGTCAGTTCTGGATGTGACAAAGGCATGGATTAGGATTTCAGCAGTGGATAAAGTGAGTGATGGGTGGAGTCATGCTATGCTTTTGAGATGGAAGAATACAGTCCGAGTTATCTGTTTGACGTGTGATTCAAATGAAAGAGTGGAGTCGAGAAGAATACCAAGATTACAAATGAGTAGGGATGGAGTGAGAGTCAAAGTTGAGGCAGAAGTTTTGAGTGGACTTGGTAACACTGTTGGGACCAATGACGAGTATGTCAGTTTTGTCAGTACAGGTTGTCCCCGAGTTACGAACGGGTTCCGGACCTAAGGACCGTTCGTAGCTCGATTCTGCCGTAAGTCGG
>JARVGV010000646.1:17412920-17434782 GCA_031762435.1 Hypsolebias longignatus
CTAACACAATACCCTAAAAAAAAAAAAAACATAAAATGCTGCATAAAAAAGTCAACGTGAGGTGTGATGACGTCACTCGGGGCGGCGCCGTAAGTCCGAGTTGCCGTAAGTCGATGGCGCCGTAAGTCTGTGACTGCCTGTATACGGTATATATATATACAGTACAGTATATTGTATATATACTGTATATAAAATCATGAATGTAGTACTCCAGTACTATTAGTACAGTACTCTACCACCTTGTGCATGTGCACAGTCTTTTTCCAGATTTGTGTATTCTGTTTTTTTTTTATTTCATGTCTTTTTTGTGTATGATTAAAACATGCAGGATGCCTAACATTTACCCCCAAGGATTAATAAAGTATCTATCTACCTATCTAGACAAAGTCCTACACACAAATTACTCATTATCTTAAGATAAGGCTATAGTATAATGTTCAAAATGGTTGTAGAAAAAAAAACATTTATATATGATAAAAGAAACAAACAGCTAAATGATTGCATAAGTTCCTTTACTTTTTAGAAATGTCATTGATTCTACAATCTGGGCAGGTTGCACCTGACTCTCGCACAGTGATTGCTGGATATGGGCACCAGTGACCCCCCTGTGACCCAAAAAGGAAGAAGCGGATAAAGATAATGGATAGATGGATGGATTCTATAACTTGCTGAATCACCATTAGCAATTTTTCCATTCAAGATAATCTTTAGCAAAAAAAAAAACAAAAAATAAAAATAAAAACAAAGTCTTCATTGTTTTATCCTAAAGTACATTTTATGCTTTGTCATAATTTATTTCAGTTCTAAAGATATGAGAGATATTCACATCCATCTATGTGTTCTGTTGTTGAGGTGTCTATCTAGGGAGGGAAAAGGCTGCAGCATCTCTGCTGAGACACCTCACTATCTCCCATCTATTCTGCACTGCAGGGCAATACACACAATCATCCCCTGCAAGAGTATCTCAATGTGGGAAAACAGCATCTAAACACAAACTAGAACATTATCTTGAAAAGAAGAAATAAATACGTGATTTGCAGAGGTTTTGTTTGTAGATCCTGGCAGGAACAAGCATTGAACAAAATCTTAATTCAATCTTTAAAAAAATGCTTTTTGTATTGCTTCTTGGCAAGGACCTTTGTGTTGTTTAATCTTCTCTGCCTGAGTGGAACTTTATCTGCGTATAGTCTTTTAAATTTAATTTTCCCTAGCCTCCACTGCACACCTGAAAAATGCAATCTCCCTTATCTGTGCCCTAATAAACGACTAATATGGATTAAATTGCTTGCTTCCCCTCTTTCTCTCTCTACCAGCTCTACCTTGCTTTTCTAATAAAAAACAGACCATAAAAATGCACAGGAAAATCAATAGTCAGGAGCCATTAGAGGATTTTGTTGGTGCAAATCTTTGGAGAGCATCTTCTATGCTTCAATTTGTTTTCAAATGTTGCATTTGTATCACTGTCATGTTTTACTAGTGTCACAATCTGCAAGTTTGTCTACACAAAACATCTCCTGTGTGTTGAAAGTCAAGTTACATTCCATAAGTTACCATTTGAAAAGTTGAGGCCATCAGACATCGACTAATTTTTCCAACATGTTGGAGGGACGTGGAGTTGACCATTATGACGTGAGATGTTCTGTTTGTTCCACGACAAGCACACACATTCCCCATGCTCTTCCCGTTCTCTTCTCCGTCAAACCACAAGTACTTCACTAGTAAACCCAAAAGCATACCTGCAAAAGTTGTGCACAAAAACATATAAAAATTGGACAGTTCTCTTAAAGCACACATACATTAAAAAATGCATTAAAATTATGAAACAACTGTGACATAAATTTACTGCTTGTTTATGGCACTACTAATACAAATGTACTTAAAGGCTGCATCTATAATGTGACACTTGGCCTACATCTAGACTGAAGATGAGATGCTAGTACAGTACAGTACTGTATTTAACGTGAATAAACCTGTGCCTATGTTTACAAATAGAGATAAATATATATATAAATAGAGATAAAATGAAAAACAGTGGTTCAAGTTAATGTCACAAAATTGTGATAATGTGTATTTAATTAGCATTTCGGCACATGTATTAAGCTCTAAATCTAGGAAGTGATGTTGAGCAGCAGCTTCCGTGCTCTGTACCCACTCTCCATAGAAGTGGAGCTACTTACCATAAAACATTGCACCTCCAGGTTCATTTATGAGTCTGTATTTGAACTGTTTTAACTTCTTCACGCTGAGAATTGTTATTAAGGCTAAGCTTACAGCAACCAGAACAAATAATGCCGCACTATCTTTACTGTGTTTCTCCATGACCGAAATCTCCAAAAGTCTTCAAGTCAAAACTTGCCACCAACTTCACTTCAAGGTAAAAAAAAAAAAAAAAAATACCGCAACATCCGCATCAGTGGCTCTCAGACCGTGCTGCCTTCAAGACATATCGGAACTTCTTGTTTTCTCATTAAGGGATTGTAAATAAGTTTGACTTGGCTTGTTTATTAAATTTAAAAAAAAAAACACCATTAATGATAATAATGTTGTCTCTGTACTAATATAAAACATAATCGGCTGTGTATTCTCGACGGGATAGCATAAAACACCCCCCAAACTGGTGGTGGTTCTTTCATTTTCCAGCAGATGGCGAAGGACGCAAAGTAATGCACGCAAAGTCTTCAAGCGGCTACAGATGGTCCTGCTATTCAGTTTCCAAACTCAAAGAGAATCGCTTCCATGAGGTAATTATAGATAATACTTGTATTAAAATTAGTTTATTTTTAATTAATATTTTCGCTATTAACATTATTTATCACGACTTGAATTTCAGTATGCTATAAATATAAAATTGATAAACAAGGATCAGAAAGGATCAGAATGTAGGATTTATTTTATGTTATTAAAATTAGCCTAAATTGAATGTCAGTGGACAGGACGCGTTAAAGACGATGTTAGTACATGTATTTCCAAAAATTCTGAACACAACTTTGATAGGGGGGCGGAGTTCGAAACGTATCAGAATAATCGCTTAGCAACCAGTGTCGTAAAGCGGGAGCGGATGTCGCAAGGTGTAAAGAGGCTGGTTGAACAGAACCCATTGTGGTCTGGAAGAGGAGTAAGCAGCAACCCGAGAGAACAAATAGAAGAGACAATTCTGTGACCACAGAGACTCCTGTTAAGCAACTGGATATGGACCTTAATACACAACACAGGCGCTGTTGTCCCGTGTGAGGAGGACGGTGTCTTCTACACAGAAAGATCCGGAATATGAAGAGTTAAGACTCGACATCCCAACTGTTTATTTCTGCAGCTAGCAGGCTAGCTGGCTAGATGTCTAAGTGCGCGTGAGTCCGCTTGATTTAGAGATTTTCGTCGAGCCTTAAAGAAGCGGCTTTAGATAATGATGGCCGTGATTTAAAAGGACCATTCGCTCGCCAAAGAAGAAACGGCAACTTTGAAGAATGGTTTCAACTGAGCTCTGATTATTTCACTACTACGGCGAAAGTCTCACACAGGTCTGTTTCACTTACAGTTCTTGTCTTTCTAGTTATTGATTCAGGTTCTTGACAAGCATGGACAGGCTCGCTGATACATTTCCTGGGTCGTGAGTAGTTCATTAAAACAAAAAAAGTTCGTGTTTTTAAAGCGTTTCGTACTTGATACTTTGAGCGTCACTGTTGCGACTCCAGTGATTGATAAGAAACATTTCTGTTCGTCAAATGTTATTGAAGTAAACCCTCTTATCAGATGCCCACATGATTCACTGGATGGTGACAGGAGCGTTTTTGTTTCTTTTCATAAAATTGAATTGTATTCATTGGCGCCTCATAATGAACATTTAGGGGTATTTAATCTAGTTTTCATCTTAAGACAATATTGTGCCAAATTAATGCTAATTAGGAAATGACTTAAGATCTACAATGAAGTGTCATCACATATATTCATATATAAAAAAAATGTAGTACCTTTGTAGTACCTCAATCTTATTCCATTATATTTACTTGAAACAGCATAAGCAGTTTATATTTGATGCTATTCTTTTAAAAACAGTGCAACCTCAACAGGTTTTCCCCATCTTGCTCGTTTTCCTTTGAGAGGACAACTTGAGCTGGATCTTCATCTGACAAAAAAGGCATGATAAAACTGTCCATTTAAAAAAGAAAATAGAGCAATGGCTAAAAAAGACTGGCCTTACAAGAGTGGTGTGCTCTTTGAGAAGTTGTGCCCTTGATTTCATGAAAAGAAAATGAATTACCACAGTTACAAAAGCTCATAATGACCCCCTAATGAATTTCTTTTTTTATGGTCTAATAATTTAAATTGAACAGTTTCCGTTCATTCTTCTGTTACAGCAGACTAATTGTAGAGACTTTCTCAAGGTTAGTTGACAAAGGAGCTATGGAAATATCCAGATGTACTTAAGAAATGCTGCTGGTGGTTGATTTGAATGCTTCTGATTGCTCAGCAGGAGGAACATCTAGTATTTTATTTTTTTTGTCTAAAAGCTCTTGCTTCTCTCTTTATGACCTCCATTTTTAACACAAAGCAACACTTGAGGTAGATGAGAAATCCCCTGAAGGGTCAGGTAATCAGTTGTTTTCCTAAACAGTTTTTCCTCTTAATTTTTAAACAGAAACTTGTTTTGGCAGCCTGTTTTAATCGGTTAAAGCGTGGCCTCGTTCAGCTGACATGTTTTGGAAACTGAGTCACCGCTGATTTAAATGAAGGGCAACATAAAAAAATACAACTTTAACAGAAAGATGTAAGTGGGGGGAAAAGTTTGCTGTTTAATTTCACATCTTTTCAGGAGTTGTGTGCACTTTTAAATATCTGCGTCATTTTGAGCAAATTAAAAATTATTGAAATTCCCATAAAAACCTTTACCAAAGATAAATGGACTAATGTTCATTAAGGGGGCACAGCTAATTGGTGCTTATATTCTAAAGACTCTGTTTTCCATTAGGCTTGAGGATGTTGCTGTCACTTGCATCTATTCATCAGTCCACATGTTTGCTGTGCTGAGGCACTCTAGCTGCGGCTGAAAAATATTTTTTGTGATCAAACATTATCGACTCTCGGTCAATAACCTTGGCAACAGTAGTTTCGCTCTCCAGCAAGAAACGCACAGGCGAGGCAGGAATCATGGGGGTAGAAGAGGCTTTTTCCTGAGGCTTTAGGAAAGGCTTTGTGGTAATGCCGACGATCTGGCGAGGAGACGTTTGTGTGCCTGTGCGTGCCAGGTCAACTAAGGGAGTGCTGCCTTTTTTGTATTCAAGCAACCCATTTGCAGTCATTTCAATCACAAAAGCAATAACTCAGATTTTTTTCCTCGTCTCATTATCCATTAATTTGATGCGTATATCTTTTCCCTTTTAATTTTACTGATTCCTCAGCTCCGATTCCTCAGCTTATTCCACTCTGTACCCTTAGATTTCCAGTGGAATTAATCAAGCATGTTCTTGTGTGGCCTGACTTCATTATATTGTAATGAAGTTTACCCTCAGGTGCCGTCAAGAAAATGGCTTAGCCTGAAAGAAGCTTTTTTTCCCCCTTGTACACCATTATCTGAAACTGGTTTAGCACAAAGAGTTGTAGAAAAGATTATTCAAGATTAAAAAAGAACCCCTCATTTTAACCTCCCACGTCTTCCTTATCGAAGCCGTTCTGTCAAAATGTAGGTTTAATAAAAGTTGAAATATTAAATGTCATTTTCCACTGTTTCGACCTTTGTCATTCCGTTTCAAGCCAACGCACAGCCTGTTGCTTTATCTTGTGCCTTTTCTGTCCCAGTAATGAGCCATTTTGCAGCTCTTAACATCTGCCAAACTTGGAGCATTTTTTGCTTGCGAGTCTCATCTGTCATGCATGAGGAGTCAGACATCTTTTTTGATTTGCCCTCTTTTCTTTTTCTTCTCTTCCGAACTGCTCACCGACGTACTTTGTAGACTGAGTACGCTGACAAACTTTTTTTATTTTTTCCGCTGTGGCTGCAAATGATGAAAGGTATCTTGGCGCTTACTCTAAATGGGGTGCTCCTCTTGATATTGTTCGTGTCTGCCTCCCACAAAGACACCACAGGGGACAAACAGAGTAAGGGCACTAATTGGGAACACAAGTTTTCTATGTGAGGTTTGTCCATAAGAAAACACTGCTTTAATTTCAGTGCCCTTGTATTCCAGTGGACAACATCTGTGTTAGAATGCACAGCATCTGGCTTGATTTTACAACTTTAAGTGAACTTTACCCTTGTCAATAACCTGAGTAGGTAACCTTGTTCCAGGAGCCCCTCACAGTATGCCTTTAAAACCCTGCACATATGGTAAAATCAGTCTTACCCACTGGTAATGTACAGCAGCTGAAACTGAGTGAGTTTAATAAATGTTTTTGCATTTATTAACCCCCTTAGTATCTGCTGTTGTACATTATCCTAAAGGTAATTATCTACAAATTCTTGTGTAAAGTTTACTAGAAGCAGATGTTCCCACTCTCAAATTCATGTTATCTTAAAATACATATATAATTTTTGTCTCATTCACACCTTACCTTTAGATGCAGCAGCATATCTCGCTTTAGAGAAGATCTCAAAACCAACGAAAGCACAAACTAAAGGATAAACTGTTACGTTTTTCCATGAAAAGATTGCCTCACATACCTTCATTAGGGAGAAAATGATGTGTAAATGAATCCATCACTTTAGTCAGTAAATATGGTTATTATTTATTTATTTTTTTTTTATTTTTTTTTTTACACATTTGCTGCTTTCATTAATCTGGTAGCAACTGTTAGTGTAAAATGTGAAGAAGAAAAAAAACAAAACAACTTTAGTACTTTGCCATAATTTCTTGTGAGGGATATCTGTCTTGGCCAAAGCAACATATCACTTCAAATTACCACAAGCAGAACTGCTGTAATCACTTTACTGAAAGATCACTATGCTGAATAATTTCGACGTAACTGAGCAGCTGTTTACTACGACGGAGCTTTAGGGCCACGCTAAGAAAAAAATTAAAAGCCATAAAATTAGGAGAATAAAGTCCTAGTATTACTTTTTTTTTTTCAGCTCTCATTTATTTATTTATTTATTTTCCATGAGTCGGATCCATGACATGACCTGTCATTCAATCCAATAGGCGTGTCAGCAAAATGACCCATCCGAAGCTAAACGCTCCTTACCTGCAGAGAGCTGCTGCAGCCCATCAGAGCATACCACCTTACTGTAAACAGGTTCAAAGAAATTTTACCACAGTTAAAATGCGGTAAACCCTGCTGTATCATGTCTGAGTCCAGATACTGTAATATCATGACTCGTTTAGCTTCAAATTGGTCATTTGCTGACACGCCTACTAGATTGATTGACAGGTCGCATCGTGGATCCATCTCATGGAAAAAATAAACGAGCTGTAAAAAAAAAAATCCTATGACTTTATTCTCGTAATATTAAGACTTTATTCAACTTTATTCTTGTAATACTTTGACTTTTTTTTTTCTTAGCGTGGCCCTAGCCCTGTTGTAGTTTACAGAATAAAAGTAGATCACTACAGTAAAAAGTCGTCTTGTTTTCTGCGGTTGCACCAAATGAAAGAATGAGAGCAAACTTTAATTAAAGATTCTATCTGTATGCAAAGAT
The DNA here is from genome assembly GCA_031762435.1 of Hypsolebias longignatus. NCBI lineage: Eukaryota > Metazoa > Chordata > Actinopteri > Cyprinodontiformes > Rivulidae > Hypsolebias > Hypsolebias longignatus. Next base: position 17,420,548 of record JARVGV010000646.1, read on the forward strand.
TTTAAGAGTTTGAAGTGGTGGCAGCTTTTTGGTGGTCGAACAGCATAACTTTAATTGTCTTTTTAAGTAACGTAAGAGATGGCATTTATCTTGAAGTAACTATATATCACAGAAGAGTTAGATTTTTAGGAGTTTAGCTATGACTGTTCAATAAGCGTATAAATTGTGGGAAAGTGCTATTTTCATCCAGTGGTGCTAAGTTTTACACAACCTCGATAAGATTGATTATTGGTGAGGGGGGAAAACTGTAACGTTAAAGGGAACTTGTACATTGTGGTGTAACTTGTTTAAATTTTTATCTACTTTCACAACAAGTAGTCACCATGAGTTAGTACATTTCTAACACGAGTAAACATAGCACAAGAAACAATAATGGAAAAGTGTCTAAAGTCTAAATGGCTGAATCCTGTAGCTTTGAAGGAGATAACTATTACCGCTATGTATCTCATAAATAAAGAAGAGCTTTAAAAACGTAAATGATCCACTGCTTCATAAGTAATTGTTTTATTTTTTGTTTTTATTCTGCTTGGTAAGGAATATTTGGCTCTTTGTTATTCTCCATTAGTTTCAGTATCTTGTTAGGTCCGATGTTCAGGTCTTTGTCAAGGATTGTTCTCATTTGTTTGGTTATTTCTTGCTTTCTGCTGAAAGAAGATGCGAACAGCTTCTTGGCCCTGCTGAGGTTACGTCAGGTGGTTTGTAAGTCCTCCGTTCATCCTAGTTAAATGTCATATCTGCTCCCAAGATTTGGCAGTTACGTCTGCTGTGACTGCCTGAGTCAGACGCTAAATGGCACTTGAATCAAGCTCTTATAACAGCAGGATATTCAGTTTTCCTCTAAAGCAATCAGCTTTTTCTCACTCCGAGTAGCAGAAGGCACACACATGCTTTTGACTCCTGTGGAAGTTGTTTTTAGGTGGGAGGGTTTGCCACAGACACCAGCCTGGGATAAATATAAATATGTGCTTATGTATTTTCCAGAAACTATTCAGATATTTTTGTCGACTTTCTTGTTTTTCCTCCCCCTCGTTCTGAAAAGACTCATTTATCACTGTGGTACCGTTTTGTTGAACTCAGCCCGATGCAGACAAATTCATGTTTTGTTTTAAGAAACTGCTGCCTCAGAAACAAATGTATGACAGATTGATTTTTTATTTTATTTTATTTTTTGCTTTTTCGAGATTTTTCAGCTCATTGTGGCCATGAAGTAAATCATTTAAACACACTCTTGTAAATAAATTGCCCCTAGAGACTAAAATTACAACAGTCTTAATATAGTTGCATTCTTAACTTAGTTACAAATGAGTCCTGTCCAGTCTTTGTAAAATAGAAGATGTAAACTAACTTGTTTCTGGTAAATGGAAGAAATTAAAATGTCACATTACATTAATTTTGTATTCACAACAAGGATAAAAAATAAGCTACTTGAGTAAGGTTTTTAGCAGCTAAAAATATACCGCAGCTGTCTACGACTTCCAGATTTTGGATTTAGTTTATTTTTATGTTAGTCATATTTGCCTAATTTGATAAAAGCATTTTCAAACAGAACTTAAAGGTAAAAGCAAGGATGTCTCGCTCATCTGACAATCCACAGGCACGCATCTCTCAGAACCGCTGCTCTCTTAAACGTGTTTAGCCCTCGTCTTTACGGACCTCAGCTACTTCGATCTGAAAGCGGAAAATCTGAAAAACCCCATTGACGCGCACTAATGGCATTGGTGTGCCTCCTTGTTAGCCATGCCCTCCCAAGTCAAATGCCTTAATAGGCGTGTCCTAATGAGCTTTAATTGAGGCTGGCTAATTAACTTGGCCTGAGCCATTGTCTGTCTTGAAAGCGCCACATAAGACTGTTAAAAAAAGCCGAATTGAATGAATGGGAGTCTAGCATGGCTTCATCAGCAGTTACTACTATGAGTCTTTCTAGGAGCATTGTGTTCTTTTTTTTCTATACATGCTCCTACAATTTCACTTCTCTGCTGACATCAGTTTGCTTAGCAGGATGCTCACAGATTCTTTTGCTCCCCTCAGTCACAAATGTTATTTTAGTGACACCAACCATTTTCAAAGGAGCAACTTCAAAGCGTGATTAAAGAGAAGCAAGGCGGCTCTGATCAAAGGTTAAATTTTGCACAGCGTGACTGTCTTCACAACGTAAAGTGAGATTCCTTCTTGATTCCTGAGTTCAATATAGGTGTTGAGGCAAGCAGACGTAAAGTTACCTCGCCGTGCACGGTGTGTGTGTCTGCAGAGTTAAGTTCTCTGGAATTAACCTTACTTTGGCTCATTTTATTTATACTACAGGAGGATGTTGCCTGTTTCTCCTTAATGTAATCGCTGACGTTTTATTTCCTTTTGCTACTCTTTATTTGTCTCATAGTGAAATATACAAGAAATTGTCTTTCAAAACAGGGCTCGAACAGCACAGGCAGTTTATTGCATTGGCTGTGGGCCAACTCATTTTGTCTCAGAAAGTCATAAAATCTCTCAAATGACCTAAGCAATTCAAATTTGTGAGACAATTTCATATGCCAGAGAAGCTGCTTTTTAATTTTATTCAGTGTATCATATTTTAGAAATAGGATGAGGGGAAAAAAATGAACTAAACGTTTTTCAAATTTTCTGTGTCCAACGGGACAGTTAGATTCAAGGATTGTGATTCCTTTTTATTTGACCCAAGGTTTTTGAATGATTCTTTTTCTGTCTTTGCTTAATTTTCAGGATTGCTTGCTAAAGCTTTTGCCCTCAGCCTAGAAGAGAGAACATGACGCACTGGCCACTGCCAGCGACTGGCAGAGGGCAGATGTGCCAGCTGTGTCCCTGCCTGCTGCTCTAGAAGTGTCTCCTTTTACACCATGGCGCAGAGGAATTGAGGTTAACTCCCCGGGATTCTACACAAAACCTCACCTTCTCCCCACCCCTTAATACACCCCTTCTCCCTACCCATTCTCACCATGCTGCGCTTCCTGCCTCTCAAACTTGGCCGCCTGTATCGCTGTCTGAAGCTCCTGTTGGTGTTGGGATTATTTGTTGTTCTGTTAATGAACACCCACAACTTATTTGCTTCCTTCCAGAAGAACGAGCTCACTGACAGGCGATTCATTAACCTCAACAAGTGTCCTGCCTGCTTTGGCACCAGCTGGTGCCGTAAGTTCATGAACGGCCAGGTTTCCTTTGAAACTTGGGGTCGCCTGCGGTTTCTAGACATATTCAATGTCAAGAATGTTTACTTCGCCCAGTACGGAGAGCCCAGGGAAGGCACCCGACGTGTGGTGCTCAAACGGCTAGGCTCCAACCAGGAGCTGGCTGAGATAGACCAGAAAATCTGCAAGAGGGCCACAGGCAGGCCACGCTGTGACATCATCCAGGCCATGTACAAGACTGAATTTGCCCGGATCAACGGGGACGTTCGCCTGCTTACTCCAGATGTGGTAGAGGGCTGGTCAGACCTGGTGCACTGCCCCTCGCAGAGGTTGCTGGACCGTGTGGTCCGAAGGTATGCAGAGACCAAGGACTCGGGCAGCTTCTTGTTGAAAAACCTAAAGGACACAGAAAGAATGCAGCTACTTATGACTTTGGCATTCAACCCAGAGCCTCTCGTACTACAGGTATGTGTATATTATGTTATATTTTTTATTTTGTACATCTGTGTTGTTTAAAACAGCTTTCATATACTACACTTTTGGAGTATTTGACTGTTGGAGCCTCAGAGGAACATTTTGGAACAAACATATCCGTTGATCTCAGGCATCAGGTGGTTTCCTGGTACTTGATCAAATCTGGTCTCTGGATCACGCTTATAGGATCATGGTGTCAGAACAAAGGAAGCCTGGGTGTTGGCTCATAAAGCCCCCAGTAAATTACAGGGTGGAGATCACCATTTTCTTTCTCTTCTATATGTCTTACACTAGACATTACTCTCTGCCTAAACTCTAGGCTAGAAACAAGACTGAATGCCGCTATCTGGAGCATGAATATTCTCTTGCTTAGAATAGAGTCAAGTTTAGAAGCTGTGGCCTCTGAAAAAAAAAAAAAAAGAGATTTTGGCTGGCGGCAATACTGCATATTTAACACTAAATGTAGGGCAGTTTTGAATTATTCAAGGAAGCATTTGTAAACGGTCCAAGTTTTTAATTTTAATATACGTATATGTCGTCTGAAGTCCTGTCAGTTGTGGGTGACTGGAGTGAAGGAATGTCTTTTGGGCTACTAAGTAGGATCAAAACCAGTACAGTATTTTGGCTTATTCATTAAGTTTTCTGAATTCTTCTTTTATCGCCTGCAATCAAGCTTTCAAAATCCACAAAATAAAATTAAAACTGACAAATTAAACTGCAAAATGACTTATGTTTTTATGCAGTTAGTCTTAATAGACTGCATTAGAACATCTTTAATGTAAAATTAGTTAAATGCAAAATAAATAGATGCTTGTTTAACTTGTGTTTGACAGCATATTACAAGTGAAATCATGGTCTGTCTTGTTCTGGCAGCCTGCGTGTCAGAGCAGCCATTCCCTACACCACATAAGCGCAGTCCACATCCTTTTCCCTCACTGATTTACGGGCAGCCAATCAATTTCAATTTCAATCTGGCATTGACCGTGTCTCGTGAGAGGACAGAACAACAATGGTCTTTGCCCATGCAGACATTCAATAACGTGTGCTGACCCCCTCCCCTTACACACAGGACCACACACCTCCGGGCATTTTGGAGAACAAAAGGCAACTTTTTAGGCTGGTCAATCTATAAAATCTGATTAGCCTTTTGTGCTTGCTTGCTGTCTCACTTCCTTCCTTCCTTTCTCCATTTTTTTTTTTTTTTTTTGGGCTTGTTTGTATCCCTGCTTCCCTGTTCCCCCTACACGGATAATGCCGTCACTGTTTTTAATGCCATTATGCACCAGTTCAGAAGCATGGTGAATCACACCCTCTTCATCCTTATCTTTCACAGCTTCAGACATCTCACAGCGAACACATCATCCACACACATTGTCCACAACTCTCTTCTCTTGCTATCTGTAGCCCTTGCATGTTTACAGGGACTCATGAATTGTTTATCTCGCGCAAAACTTGTGACCCGTGGGAGTAACACGTGTGGGTTGTGCGGCTGGCTAGAATGTAAAGAGACTTGCCAGGCTTCGAAGAGAATCACATATCCCAAGTACCTTGACTGTTCGTCAGCATCACTGAACTCAAAAGATGAGAAAATTTGCTGAGAGACTGAGAGACCCTATACACAAGGTTGAGCAGCAGTGGACCATAAAGAATTAATGGCGTCTATAGAGATTGAACAAGAGACGTGCTGCTCTAAAACACCTTAGTCTCTTTTTTTTTCTCCAAAGGTTAGGCTGCTGCCTTGATTGATTTTAACAAAAAAACAGGGAATACAGTCTGAGTTTATGACCCACCATTTATTGCAACCTGATCGTTATTTTAACTATTTATTACTGTGCCTTCTAATCATGTCAGGGACAAGGCTTTGTTTGGTTTAATTGCAGTTAAACACTTCTCTAGTAAGTTGGATGCAGCTGCTTTGTCATTGTTTAATTGAAACTGCTGTAGTAATGAAGAAATATATACACTCTGTTTTTTTCTTGCGCCTCATGCTTTATAACGCTAAATAATGTGAATACGATTTCTGCTGTCAGCTCAGTGAGCAGCACTGTCTCTTCCAGGGGCTTCTTTTTTCCAGTCTTTTGAAGCCACAGGCAGTAAATCGGCCCTGATTCACTACGAGGAACCAACCTTCTTTGTCAGTAGGGAAACAATCTGCTGTGTTGTTTCGGGTCTGGCCAACAATAGGTGTTCTGTGTTCAGCGGTACACAAATGTGTGCACATTTGCACACACACCACCCCCACTTTGTGTCACATGGAAGACAATTGGACTTTGGGGAATAAATATTTTTGGAAGATACAGTGATGATATCCAAGAAAGAAAATTCATGTGCAATAGGAGAACTTCATCCAACTTCATCTAGTTTTTTTTTTTTTTTTTCTTGTCCTCCTACTGATTCATTTAAATTGGGCTGGAAATATTTCTCTGTTGCTGTGATTAATCTGCTTTTGTCAAGGTCTTGTCTCTTTGGCAACCAGAGGAATTACATGATCCTGTTTTAATTTCACCCCTTATTCAAGAATAAACTTGGTTTGGATGAGAAGTGAGTAATTTATTCAACTCATTTCCGTGGCTAGAAATTTATTTGCCATCCTTGTATTTTCTCCTCCAGCAAAATGACTCACTGATTCATCAGGTGACGGTTGTGTTTGATGAAGTACATCTGGCCCAACCTTAAATTAGTTCGATTTAGCCCAGTCCTCTCTTCCAAATCATTAAGCTCGGCAAGTTTGCCAGAAGCATGTGACTTCACTTGCACCCTTTTTGGTCTTCAGCCTTGTCGTGCTCAGTGAAGCTGAGAATAGGATGTGACAGGCCTGTGGGGTTAACTCAGTCAGTGGTACACTCATCTCCTCTAAACTCAAATCTGTGCAGTCCAGACACCCCTTTCCCTCGTTTCATTACCATCTCGCTTCTCCTTCCGCATATCTGACTTGCTCGCCTCACCTGACATAGAGAGGTACATGCCAACCTCTTGCAGTATTTTTTTTTCCAGAACAAATACATCTGACACTAATACTAATTCCTAAAAGAAAAAAAAAGTAAAAGTTACATGAACAACCGTATCATTTCTGCACTTTCTTTTGACAACATAATAGTATTGCACATGTGAAAGGTAAACATTCACAGCACATGTAGCAAATGTAATTTACTTTGCCTCTGGAGTGTAATGTAGATTAACAGGACATTTTTGTAAAGCAAACAAGACAGACTCGTGAATTTTCCTGGCACAAAGTGAAGCAAAACAGTACTTTGGCTATGACCTGTTGAACCTTGATTTGTTTATTTTATAGGAAAACTTTTTTTGCGCAAGCTATGAGTCATAACGTTGAACTGAAAGATAAAAGAAAAAACGTAGGGATGAGATCTCATGGTCTAAAAGAATGGATGAAGAAGTTAGGTCAAAATAATTATTATGCTCTTTTTCATACTCACCCTCTCGTTTGGTGAAAAAGCAACTATCTGTACCGTTTTGATGCATAAACAACAAAAACATAAAAGAACCAACAAGCTTTTAACAGTACAACCCACTATATCTGATGTCTGTCCTTTTTTTTTTTTTTTTTTTTTTTTTTTAAAATGTCGTAAGTGGGGAAAATAAGTGTTTGATACACTGCCGATTTTGCAAGTTTCCCCACCTACAGAGAGGTCTAATTGTTGTCGTAGGTACACTTCAACTGTGAGAGACAGAATCTAAAAGGAAAAAAAAAAACTGAAAATCACATGAAATGATTTTTAAACAATTGATTTGTATGAAATAAGTATTTGAAACAACAGAAAAACAGAACTCAATATTTGGTACAGAAACTTTTGTTTGCATTTAGGGAAGTCAGATGTTTTCTGTAGTTCTGGACCAGATTTGGACACACTGCAGCACGGATTTCGGCCCACTCCTCCAGACAGATCTTCTCCAGATCTTTCAGAGTTCAGGGCTGTCGTTGGGCAACATTGAGTTTCAGTTCCCTCCAAAGATTTTCTACTGGATTCAGGTCTGAAGACTGGCTAGGCCACTCGAGGACTTTGAACTGTTTCTTACGGAGCCAAGTTAGTTGCCCTCGCTGTTTCGAGTCATTGTCATGCTGGAAGACACAGCCACGACCCATCTTCAGTGCTCTTTCTGTAAGAAGGAGGTTGTTGGCTAAAATCTCATGAAACATGACCCCATCCATCCTCCCTTCAATATGGCGCAGTCATCCTGTCCCCTTTGCAGAAAAGCACCCTCAAAGTATAATGTTTCCACCTCCATGCTTCATGGTTGAGCTGGTGTTCATGGTGTTGTACTCATGCTTCTTCTTCCTCAGTACACAGCGAGTGGAGTTGATACCAAAAAGCTCTATTTTGGTCTCATCTGACCACGTGGCCTTCTCCCATGCCTCCTCTGGATCATCCAGATGGTCACTGGTGAACTTCAAACAGGCCTGGACATGGGCTGGCATTAGCAAGGGGACCTTGTGTGCCCTACAGGATCTTAAATCATGATGGCGTAGTGTGTTACTAATGGTCCCCTTTGAGACTGTAGTCCCAGCTGTCTTCAGGTCATTGATCAGGTCCTCCCGTGCAGTTCTGGGCTGATTCCTGACCGTTCTCAGAATCATCCCTTACCTCACGAGGTGGGCCGGGGAAGATTGACAGTCATCTTGTGTTTCTTCCATTTTCTTATAATTGCAGTAACAGTTGTTGCCTTCTCATCAAGCTGCTTACCTATTGTCCTGTAACCCATCCCAGGCTTGTGTAGGTCTACAATTTTGTCCCTGGTGTTCTTAGACAGCTCTTTGGTCTTGGCTATGGTGGAGAGGTAGGAGTGTGATTGATTGTGTGAACAGGTGTCTTTTATGCAGGTAACGAGTTCAAACAGGTGCAATTACGGTAATACAGGTAACGAGTGCAGATTAGGAGGGCTTCTTAAAGAAAAACTAACAGGTCTGTGAGAGCCAGAATTATTGCAGGTTGGTAGGTGATCCAATACTTATTTCATGCAATAAAATCCAAATGTATTATTTAAAAATCATACAATGTGATTTTCAAAAAAAAAATTTTAATAATTATTTTTTATTTAGATCCTGTCTCACAGTTTGTGTACCTACAATAAAAAAATACAGACTTATCCATTCTTTGTAAGTGGGAAAACGTGCAAAACTGGCAGTGCATGAAATACATATTTTCCCCACTGTATATCATGTGTGTATATGTTTTTGCATCAGAATTAGTTTTTATTTTGTTAAGCTTTAAAATGAAGCAATCCTATAGTCTGTTTTTCTGGGTCATGTTTCCCTGACAAAGAGGATCAAAGCGCTTTAGTATTTAGTTGTATTCATGCCCTGTCATTTACTCACACACATTACATGCTATTTGAGTTTAAAGTGAGAGCCTTCTGTCTCTGAGGCCGGATCAGTGGCTGAGGTCCGCCAGAAAATAGTATTTAAGTTGCTACTCTGTGATTAGTGCCTTTTGTTTCAGGGTCGGGGGATTGTGGCAGTCATAAGCACATAAACGAGGAGGTTGTGCCTGTTTCAACAGATCCCAAACCTCCTTTAATTATTCTTATACCCCTTTGTGTACAGACTGAATCCTGTTAGAATAAACATGGGGCTATCTAGGCCCCACTCTTCTTTTGGCTGCCCTTGCTGGAAGGAGGCCTTGGTGGTAAGGAGAGAACTAAAGAGGAGCAAAGGGTTTTTATGACTGCGTCTTGTATAGGCCACGACCTTGTGGCGCTTTCTCTCATTTGAATGAGCCAGACTGCTAGAGTTACCATAATCTTCTCTTTTTCTTCCATTCTTCTCACACACATGCCTGACAGCTGTGTTTGGTTAGGTAAATGCTTGTGGCTGTCCCACTCTCGTAATCCCACCCACTAGCTCCTTTTTTAGATTTGCTCCCTCAGCTACCCCCCACTCAGTTTAATACTGTTAAAGTGCACCGCAACCTACCAAATGCCCAGCTTGTGTAGGCACAGTTCTGCAGTGAAAGGGTCATGCACAACTCTCCATGGGCCCCTTAAGATAGCTGGTATGGATCAGTAACAAGCTGCGTTTTTACTTTACTTTGTTCTCTAGGGAGCCTAGGGCCTAATGTTAGAGCAAGAATATGCTTTTTAGCACATCAGCTTGTCTCCAGTAATAAAACTGCCCACTGCATTAAAGTACGAGGCACCTGGTTCCTGCTGGGAAAATTATGAGAGGTCAGCAGAACACTAGCGTCTTCATGTTTTTAGCATTTGCACCTTCACTCCTGCCAAGATGACTTCCTTTAATCAGATCTCTTCCTGGATGTTAAGGGAACTGGTGAAGCCCTGACACATCTTATTAGGTTTGAGGTCTTTCTTGACATTTGAGACATTTAATTGGGTTTGTATCGGGAAGCTCTTTCTGTGCATGTGCTGCTCTCTACTTAGCGGACAGGTTGTAGTGCAAGGTCTCTGATCGTAGGCTTCTTGCTTCCGATGACACTCAGCTGCCTCCCCAGATAATTGGTGCTGCTCTGAAATGTACAACCCTTTTATGTAGGTCTCAGACCCGCAGCCATCAGGTCTCAAGCCAAATTTCACTTGGGTTCCTTTTTTGTTGTGTGGGCAGTGATACCACCTATACTGAGTCAACATCGCTGCCTGCGACTTTAATACATTCCTCATCGTACCGTGGAGTAGATTTATGAGGTGGCTCTATGAGCCGGGGTTCAGCTAGAGGTCGGCGCAGGGTTTCAGCTATCAGCTAGCAATGCAGAGTGTGCTTGCAACCTCAAGCCATGCTACCACATGCACTCATTTCTCATACTATTCTCATTCTCTCTACAGTGTAAAGGCCTACAAAACTCAGATCTATGCAAATTGCTTCTATCAACATTGCACAGAGCTTGCTGAGTCTTGTGCATGTTTGCAGTTAAATTTTGTTTTTGAACTGAGGAGTTGAAATATCTGCCTAATCTCAGTATTTAATTTCTCATTGGTACTTTGTTCTTTTTTTTTTTAATCCCTTACATTTTAAACAATGCACAACAAGCACACTATTGGTACTCTTTTGAATGTTGTTCAATAATTTTCCACCACTGGTCTTTAGTCTTTAAAGAAGTGCACACCTGGATAGAGAAGGATAAGTCATGTTCTATATCCAGACACATAGTCAGCACATACCTCTCCAGCTTGGAGCTCTGATTAGACTACTCATAACTTCCATGAACAGACAGAATCACAGCTTAGTCTTTGAGGTTTGGGCGTAGAACAAAGGAGGAGGAGAAAAAAAGGTTAGCAGGAGGAGCAGTAGCAACATGAGACAAGCCACACAGAGGGGAAAAAAGAAGTAGCACCATGTGTGCCTTGGCTGAGAAGTTAACGCCGGCGCCCCTGTGGGGCTTGAGCGCTCGCCTTGGACTAACAGACTGTATTTTAAACTTAAACGGCCAGCAATATGAGCTGCACAGAAAAGCAATGTATGTGTTAAGTCTGGCTTGGCAGGTTCATCCTCCCAGCTTTGTCAAGCAGATATGTGGCCTCCTTAGCCCTAAGCTTCTGTAATAAACAAGCTGAAATGTAATGTTCATTTTTCAATGCCAATTTTGAAAGTACAGTAGTTTTCTTTTTAACTGTTTCATTTGATTGAAGGTGGTTGTTTTCTTTGCTTCCTCAGCTTTATTTGATCCATAGACTCTATAGATGAGACTTGTTTCAGCTTGTTTGGTATGAAGTAATAGTGTTTTTTTGGAGACAAAAAAAAAAAAAAAGAAAAATCTTGACAATTCACACCACAACTTGCTCAGGGCTTTATTAGGCTGCTCACATGAAACACGTCTGTAGCAAACTACTAATTTCCTTTTTGCTGCAAGTAGTTGAGAATGCAGAAGGAATGCTGCTGGCTCCTTATAAATATTGCATTACTGAAACACAGCTCTGTGTCCACCAGGTTTTTGTGTGTTTGCATGTGTGTGTTTTGATGGACCAGTGTTCTTTGCAAGCCAGCCAAGGCAATAATCTTGGGAGCCACTCGTGTTTACTCGGCCCCTGAATAGAGGTTGTTATCAGCTCTGGTCACGTTGCGTGTTCTCATTCACATGCGCTCGAAAGCCGTTTCTCATCGACACATGCACTCTGGCGTGTGCGCTCTCACACAAACGGGGGCTCTTACGAACCCTTTTGCACACATGCCCACGCCCTCCCCTGAGTGGTCCAGTAGAAGGGCATGCCTTTGTCAGCAGATGTCAGGACGCAGGTGTGTGTTCTTGTGCCTCTCGCTCCAGTCGTTTCATCCTCTTCTCCAGAGGCTGCCCATTTGTCTGTGGCCCTGTTTCATTTTAGCCCACCCCCCCACCCCCCAAACCACCTGAGAGTATGTCACTGTGTCTGTTGTGATACATGCGAAGAAGTGAAAAGCACACCGCACTTAGTGCTACAAGAGTGCATTAATTTAACGGCTTACATGGTAGATAAAACTGACCTGAGTCTAAGTCATTATTACAGCGTCATAATGACAGGATAGTGTTTTGGTCTCTTTTGCCCCTTTTTTATTATTTTGTGCCTAAAAGAAAAAAGTAATTTAAAATCATTTTTTTTACAAGTTCCAAGTCTTTGCTAAGCACAAGATGAAATGTTTCCTGTGACAGGAACAAGAAGTGATAAGACCTTTTAAAGCTGTTAAAGTTGCTGGGACGTGTCATTGGCAGTTTAGCACCCTCAGCAATTTTCTATAGCTTCATATCTTCAAGAGACTGGTAAAATTCACTACCTGTGCATTAACTCACACATGCACACAGTGTACCTCCTCGGTCTACTCACAGATAGTGTAATAGATGTAATATAAGGCTGTGCTTTTCAGTGTCACCCCCCACCACAACCACATTCAAATGCCTCATTGCGGATGTTAATGACTTCCGCAGAGCAACCATTTAAAAAGTGTTCTAAGGAAGAAGAATGATTGGAGTATTTATCAGCCGATGCAATAGCAGAGCTTGAATCCAAAACAGGCACATTCTTCTGTATGCATGCTTGCATGCTTGCACTGTTCAGTATGTCTCTCCTTTAGGTTTATTGCATGATGCAAAACTTAAATATAGGACGCTCATTAAAGGGGCGTCAAGGTATGAATTAAGACACCGACGCAAAGCAACAAGCCTGCCAACAGTGAATGAGCGACATCTGTGTTAAGAACCACCGACGAGGGCCAGACGAACTTAAAGGCCTTCTCATAACAGCCGTTGACAGTGTCTGAAAGTAGCCTCGAGGCATTCATCCTGCTATTCCCTCTCTGCTAGCCTCCTCCCGCCTCACCCAATCTGCCGGCGCTCTACTTTTGCTCCAGCACAGGCCCTCAATCTGACAACAAAGAGGGAGATGTGTTTAGCAGGCAGGTCTTTGCTGGTTTATTCCTCCTGTCTGCTGAAGTGGGGAAGTGAAAATAAAAAGCACTGTTTGTCTCTTCTTTCTGCCATCTTCATCATTTTCTGTTCTCTCCTTGTTGGTGCCCCCTTCATCAATCACCCCTGTCCATTTGCCCCGCAGGGGTAAAAGAGTGAGGCTGCTGTTTTATAAAACTGGTTCAGTCATAGTGTCTGATGGGTCAAGGTTGCTTACCAACACCAGGAGCAGCATAGATTTGCAGCAACAGAAAGCAGAGTAAGGCTTGAATTTGGGTCAAAGGGAGGTAGGTGGGCGTAATGGGGATGCTCCGACAACTGATCCAGTGTCTGTGTAATCGTTCTATACTAACTTCAGAAATTAGAAAGCCATTTTAGATATTTACCCTATTAAGTCTCTAATCCTAAAATCTATCATGCATTAGTGCCTTTTGGCTAGCAATACGTATATCAGTAGTTGGGGATTTAATCCTATCCAGCCACTGTTTGGGAGTTCAGTCAGCGTACTGTACTTTTTTCCCCACATGTCTAGCTGTTCAAAACCTATACCCTGCAAAGTTTCCCGCATCTGAAAGTGTAGTATAAGGGTAATAAGATGATTTAGAAAAAGTTTGAATGAGTCAGTGACAAGTCTAAGAATGACAGGCAGAGACAGACAGGCTGCAGGAAGCAAGTTCTGCTTTGTGGACAGACTTTTTGTCTTGCCCACAATTGATTATGTCCCCTCAGGGAAACTGATTCAATCAACACCACATGCAGCTCATCACTGTACCCCTTTAAAACCAATTAATATACATATTAATAGTTAATATTAATGTAATATTAAATACACACATAAGTGACACATTGTCTTTTTTTCTGGATTAGATGTGTTCGGACTCACTGCTTCATACTGATTTTCAAGTGGATTTTTTGTCTTGGAATTGCATTTAGTTTGCTGAAAGGTGCATAGCACATCTTAATGATTACTTGAAATTAAATGTATTAACAACATTCCATGGTGCACAAGTAAGCCAAATTCCTGGATAAAAAAAGTCCCTCAATTATCATTGGGGTTACGTTCCACACACCCCAACCATGAAGTAGGAATGCTATATTGATTTTAGTATTTATGTGTTTATATATATTTGAAGGTTTTATAAACCTTTCCCACATTCTTGCAATGTTCTAAACTCTTAAAGCTACGTAATTTTAACAACATTAATACAGGTAGTCCCCGGTTTCCGGCCGAGATCCGTTCCTACAGCCCGGCCGGAAACCGATTTAGACTTAAACCGGAA